>JACEEZ010007658.1:427500-465000 GCA_016584305.1 Chionoecetes opilio
GGCCCGGGGTGGGGAAAGGAGGTGAATTATCACCCCAAACAGGGACTACTATTCCCATCCGTCTCCGGGGGCGTAAACCATGTTTCTCGTCCCCAAGAGGAGGGAAAAACTGCGCCTCTGCAGGGAAATTTACCGAAGTAAAGGGCTGTGACTGTTCCGGACGCCTACCCTCTACCAAAATAGATGACCCTCATCGAAAAGGGTTTTTGGCAGACAAAATTAAATAAAAAAAAAATTGACTTACTAAAGGGGATACTCCCAAAATACCCCTTACTGAAAAGGCCCAACCCAATACACCCTTCATCAAAACCCTTTGGTCTTTTCCAATACAGAGTAAAGGGGCCTTTTTTTGGGAGGGAAGGAAAGGGCCCCCTTCTCCCTTTCCCAAAAAAGGGCAATGGACTACTTATTACAGGATCTGGCTGGGGTTTCTGTATACTTAGCGACCCTTCGATATTTACAGAGGGTTGGGGGCAGCACCTTTTAAAATCCAGGAAGTGTTTTACCGGGTGCAGGGAGCCCAAAGACCATCAAGCTGGGGAAAACCACCTTCAGGGCCCAGCCACGGGGACTACCCGGGGCAAAAGGTGGGACAAGGCCCAAATAAAAACCCAAAATGGGGCCAAACATCTCCCCATCTTGGAAATAAACCCCCCCCTACTACCGGAAGGCCCTAGGGGCTTTCTGGGGATGGCAGGTTACTACCGGAGATTCTGTTTCCCCAAATTCGGGGGGGGGGGGGGCCCCAAAAAAACCCCCTCTCCCCCCGGCCCCACTAGTGGGGCTGTGACCCCACAAATGACGGACTCCTTTTGGGCCCCCCCTTCAAAAACCAAATTAAAAACTTCCCGTCCCCGGGGGCCCGTGCTCATGCTCCCCCACTTTTGCCAAAACCCCCTTTTCTCTGCAAACAGATGCCAAACGACCCCGGGGGGCCCTTTGGAGCCCGTACTCTTTCAAGAGGTGGGGGGGATTCCCTTTACCCCTGGGGATACCACCTTTCCCCAAGTTTTAACATCCCCAACAGCGTTTCAGCCCATCCAGGGAAAAAACTCCTTTCCAAAAACGTCCTCAGCGGTAAAAAAATTTTAGTGTTATCTCCAGCCAAGTCAAGATCCTTTTAAAAAATCTTCCTGGGTCCCCAAACCCCCTTTCCTTCCTAAATCGTTTCCAAATTTCCAATCAACGCCTTCTCCGATTGGGCCCTCTTCCTCCAACCTTTCCCCCCTACCATCTCCACAAACAAGGGGGACCAAAAAACATCTTGCAACGCTCTCTCTCCACCTAGAGGCTTTCCCTTTACCATTCAACTCCTAAAGACTCCACTTCTTCCCATTTGGGGTCCGTCTTTTGGGGGGAAGGGTTTATAAAGCTTCGCCCCTTTTCCTCCAAACCTGTGTGACCCCCCACACACACACACCCACAACCCCCCACCCACACACCACACACACAAGAACACACCCAAAACCCAAAAACGCCCTGGAGTACCACTAAATACCCTTCCCCAATAAAACTAAGGAAAGGCCCCCCGGAAATACCCCGGGGCTCGCCCTTTTGTTTTTTACTCAAAGCTGAGTGAACGCCCAGGGAAAAAACGGGGCCCCTTATAAAACCCCGTTTTCCTTTTTTGGGTTTTTGTCAGTCCCAAAACCCCCGTTTAAATTAAAAGCTGAACGTTTTCTACTCTCCTCGAGGGAAAATAGCAGTAACACCATTTTTGTGCCTTTAAGTAAGGGACCCAGTCAAAATTAGCACCGGGAAAATCAAGTCAAATCACCCTTTTTATTTTTGCTTTAAAATCCTGGGGGGTGAAACTTATCTTAGTATTCTTTTTTGGGGGTTTTTCTCTAGGGGTTAAAATTTTCTTTTTTTATGTACAAAATTGGTCATTTAAATTATTAAGCATTTTCCTTTTGTCCCCCCCCTGTGTGTGCTTCAAAAGCCAAAATCATCTTACTCCTTGCACAAGGTATTTATTAGATATTATTAAATTGTTATTGTTTCTACTTCTTTCCATCACCTTTTTGTTATGGTTTTTGGGGGGTTTCAGTCTCGCTACTCATTCCCCCTAAACAACTCCTGTCTCTCCCCTTTTCTCCCCCTTTTCTCTCCCCTATATATTATTATATTATAATTATATATAAAATGGGGGAGAGGGAGGAAGAAGAGAGCGAGAGAGAGGGAGAGAGAGAGGGGAGAAAAGAGGGGGGAGAGAAAAGAGAGAGAAAAAAAGAGAGAGAGGAAAGAGAGAAGGGCAGTTTTGGGGGGGGAGTGAAAGGGCATTTTGGATGAGCCCAAATGCAATACAAGGGGTTCAATTTAGTTTTTTTTGAAAGTATTTTCATTGCTTCTTCTTTCTTTTTCTTTCTTCTTCTTTTTTTTCTCTCTCTTCTCTCTCTCTCTCTTTTCTTTTCCCCTCCTTTTCCGGGCCTCCCCTCTCTCTCTCTCTTTTTTCTTTCTCTCTTTTTTGCTATTGGGAAATAGTTTCTTTTCCCCCCTATCATTTTATATCATCTGATATGAACTAACTTATTGGGTGAAATGGGGGCAGGGGAATGGGAAAAGGGGAATGAAAGAAGGGGGGTTTGGGGTGCAAAATAAAAAACCAAAAAACCCGGCTTGATTTGGTTTTACGCCATTTTTTTTTCAATGAAAATATTTACCCTAGCGAAAAACGGGCATAAAAAATAAATTATGTCCAGCTTAACGAGATCTACCCTAGGGATCTATCCGTTCTTTCTTAGCAAATCAAGTATTTGAGATATAATAAGTTTTTTTACCTTTACAAAACGTTGATTTATTGGATTATTTATTGGTGAAATTTTAATTTGTTTATACCAGAGAGACCACAGTCGCAGGCTGAATCGTTTATACTCCATACCATTTTCGCCTAGCTGCTACGGCTCTTGAGATATACATGAAAATGTGTTTTTCACGACATTTTCCAAGGATTTCTTCCTTCATTTGCCTTCAAAATTTGACCAATTTTTTTTGGCCCCAGATTTTGATGATACTTGGTTCCTATTAGCTTTCGTACGTGCTGATCACGAATCTGGACTTAGTTTTTCGATATATTGCTTTGAAATCTCTATTTGAGCCGTTCTCAGCTTATTTATCCCCGTAAACATATCTTTTACGCCTTTTGCGCCCGTTTGCTGCTATTATCTTAACAATATATGTAAATACACAACAAATAAACATATAAGAACCCAGGCTATACTTACGTAGGACAGAGTAAAAGCAAATTACTTCCACCATACGGTGTGTTGTTTCGCGCTCGTTTTCTTTGGGTCTGCCTTAAAACTCCAGAATTTCTCATACTTGAATCGGAGTGCCCCTGCAGTATACAGTTGGTGAATATGCAGACGGGATGGCTGAGGTGGTGATGGTAGAATTACAGTATTACTTGAAAATATAGTCGGTACCGCTTGATTTCAGTCTTTTCATTTAATGTCAGCTGGGATAAGTTGATGTTTTGCAAATACTTCACTGGATTTTCCATCGTCATAGGGTAATTAAAGAAAGCGCGATTTAACCCCACCGTCTTTTTTTTCTTCTTTTTTTCAACAAAAAGGGGGATGCGCGAACGCAATCCCCCGCTAACAAAAAAAATCGACTCGAGTTAACCACATTTGGGTTAATCGCAAGGGTCAGCACCGCCGGAGTGCAATGGTGGGCCTCTCCCTGAGAAAACTGCCTTCAGGATCGCGGTTCTCCTGTGCCAGGTAAATATGCACACCGTCAACAAGCACTGGGGACGAGACTAAAAAGCTGGCTCGGCAGCAGCTCTTGGTGTTCACAAGTGGCGCGGCGGCAGCGCAGACATGAATTGTACAGCAAATATGAAAGTAACTTACATTTAGGTCTGGTTTTAATGAAAATTCACTTAGTAACGTATTGAAAATAACATATAATGACTTTTTATTATGATATACTTGTTAGTAGTGTATCAATTCTGCTGTGTCTCTAAAGACATCATACACCTGGCAGTGAGTTGTCTGGGGGTGCTGCAGCTCCGCAGCCCTATACCACGAGCCGCCACTGGACATGAGTATATATCATAACCATTGGTTTTATTAGTGAAAACCTGATATTCAACACAAGAACATTTAAGAGTACCTTACAGTGGTTAAAATAACATCAAATATTGGTCGCTAGCACCCAGTTGTCCGCAAGTTGCCTATCAAATCAAGATTTATGGAGATTTGGAACGGGATCTTAATAATCAGTGTAGTTGCCCATTGAAGGCAAGATGATGGCCGCCAACCCCCCCCCATCCCTGAACCCCCGCCCCCTGCATCACACCTCCACCACCACCACCACTGAAGTATTCCATCACTATTTTATTCGTGCCAAAACCATGCATGTCCTCCAGCCTATACAGAAACTACAAAGGGAACAAATGTTATCTTCATAATGACGCTTGTAAACAGAGATCATGGCGTATTCATGTATTTATCCCCATGATTTGTAGAGTCCGGATCAGAGCCAGTGCCATCAGAGTCACTTGACGAAGACAGAGTGCCAAAGGAGCCGGCGGGTGAAGCACGCGTCGACGGTGCCAGCAGAGGAAGTGAGCGACGGAATGAAGAGGAAAGCGACAGAGAGTGAAGGAATGAAGAAGGAAGCGACAAAGAGCGAAAGAATTAAGACGGAAGCGACAAAGAGCGAAAGAATGAAGATGAAAGTGTTAAAGAACGTAAGAATGAAGAGGGAAGCAATAAAGAACGTAAGAATGAAGAGGGAAGCAATAAAGAACGTAAGAATGAAGGCGAAAGCGACAGAGACAAAAGAACAAAACCAGATGAAGACAACGAGAAGAAAGTTGATCCATAACCCGACGAAGGAAGAATTGCACAACTCTCCCACAAGTCGATCCAAAGCTGCGCCAAGTTCTCACGACCCATTCTACATCTTGAGACGGTAACGTACGGAACCGACAAATGTACTATGTGGTTTATCTTGGATTGCACTTGTAGCGCCCCCCCTTATAGCTTGATGTTAACTTGAAGGGCTCCACAAACCTGGGCAGACATTCAGAAAGAGTTAAAGGGCACGGTGTTTAGCTTAACTAACTTCCTCTATTTGTACAACCCGGAAGTCGCGGGGATTCTGGTACGAGATATGGCAGTGGCGCTACGGTGTCACTATGGGTGATCTTTTCCGCTTGATAACTCTCTATTGTAACTGGTTTTCCCTGCCATTTGGGGGAAGCAACCACCCCGGGAGGCGGGTCACAAACCCCGGCTAACACCCGATACCCATCACGGCTGGATGGACAAGGGCTTGGGGTTTTATTAAGGAAAAGGGAGCCATTATACCTTCAGTCTGATGCGTGGCGGTTAGTGGCAGCTACCCGCCGGGGTGGTGAGGCGAGGTGGTCTCGGTCAGGGTCTCGGTGAGGTGCCGCCGTTCACCACTCGGCTCATCACCCCATAATAAACTCACCACGAGGGTAGGAATAGTTTTATGGCCTAATTTCATTTTTTATACTTGCCCCGTTCGTTCTTGAGTCAGAAAACATCATATATACTCAATTTATGAGTATTTTTATGTATATTGCGTGCTCTACGCCACCCCTACCGTGGTCGCTATGTTTTGACAGCTTAATGTCTTTAAGTACGTCATCAATGTGCCTGCAGAATGCCAAAAGTTGCCCAGAACAGCTGTTGGAAGTCGCTAGGTCGTGCAGACCGGAAGTAAGCCTCTCTGAATGTAGCCCCTGGCGATTACGCTGCCACCACCCACAATAAGTGGGAAAAAAAATTAAAGATTTAGAGAATATGTGAGTATAACTGGGACTTAGTAAACGACTCGTTAACAGGGTTTCTGTATATTATCACTGTGTTGATACCAGTATTCACATCCCCATTCTAAGGTTTCACCAAAAAAATCACTGAACAATAATAATCCCCGACACGACGCGATTCTTACTCGGGTTTAACAAAATCCCAAGAATTCCTTTACCCCACCGTCACTAGGTAATGTACCTATCTACACACACACTCGCGATGAATCATGGCCTTAACTCTATACACTGGTGTATCCGCGGGTCATCCACTCAGCTCAGCTCAGCAACCCACAACCACCATCAGCACACACGTGGGTTCCTCATGGGTTAAACCACCCCCTCAGCTCACTCAGCTCACTCAGCTCAGGTCCAGAACCCTGAATACACGTAACCCAATGAATATATAATGTCCAATACATAACTGATCAATGCCCTATACATCCTTATAAATACACCGCCCCACACATACCTTCGAAAAGGGTTGTACGACACGACTCTCCGCGCGTGTGTTGTCGCGACCAAAGATGGCCAGAGAGAGAGAGAAACCATGTCTTCCCTCACCTCGCCTTCTTGCCGTGACGTCACTAGCGACCGCGGGTATAAAATATTGTCGGAACCTATATCTAACTGATTAAGGACTGAGGAGTGAAGGAAAATTGCGAGCATTTAATTACTAGATATTTATATATTACTTTACTCTCAACACTCAATGTAAACTCTTCGTCAATCGTGAGTCACAGGATTAACCCATTTTCTCGCATCACACACTCAATGTTTGTCGCCTGTATGAGTAAAAAATTAAAGCACCGCCACAGCTGTGCTAATCTGACATTTACTCGGACAAAACGGAGTTAAAAAGAGTCCCTGGAGCTATAAGGGTTGATTGGGAAAAAGGTCGCATATATGCATTTAACACAGTACCTACTCTTTATATATATATATATATATATATATATATATATATATATATATATATATATATATATATATATATATATATATATATATATATATATATATATATATAATATATATACATACGCTGTAGCCTTTACATTAAACATCAATGCTATATTTATATTTACAGGAACTACCACGTGTTGGTCTCGCGGCCTTTTGTAGCTTCCTTATTTTCTTATGTTCTTATGTTTTTATACAGGGTGTAGCCTAACACGAGTTTATGCAAATATTGATACAGGTGAAAGAACATGTAATTCTAAGCACAAAATATTTTATAACCATATGCATTTTGAAGCTTCCTTTAGACGTGAGATGAAGTTAGAAAAATTAGCGCGGCCAGTAATTTTACCATGGCAGGCGGCTGCCGCTCGGTGATATTTTGAATGATTTAATCATAATGTTTACTAGTAATGGAGCATTACATTATCTTATAACAACACAATTGTTATTAATGGACATGTTATTACTAAATAAGCAGTACATGAGAACAGCAGGGCTGTAATAAACAATACTGTACAAGGCTACATGGCATTGTGTCAGGGAGGGGGAGGATGGAACACGTGACTCAGCTGATAGGCGTGAGGCCTCGCAGCCTAGTCCCTCCTTCCTCCCCCGCCCCGACGCATTGCCACTTAGCCTTGTACAGTATTGTTTATTACAGCCCTGCTGTTCTCATGTACTGCTTATTTAGTAATAACATGTCCATTAATAACAATTGTGTTGTTATAAGATAATGTAATGCTCCATTACTAGTAAACATTATGATTAAATCATTGAAAATGTCACCGAGCGGCAACCGCCTGCCATGGTGAAATTACTGGCCGCGCTAATTTTTCTAACTTCATCTCACGTCTAAAGGAAGCTTCAAAATGCATATGGTTATAGAATATTTTGTGCTTAGAATTACATGTTCTTTCACCTGTATCAATATTTGCATAAACTCGTGTTACACCCTGTATATAAGAATCTCTTATATTTTTTCTATTTAATAAAACTATATTTACAAAGAGCACGAGTGTCAGTATAATAACCACAGAGCAATGCTTGGAAACTGTAGGGTTGGGTTAGAGATGAACATTGTTTTGTAAATTAAAAACATAAGAAACATAAGAAATATAAGAAAATAAGGAAGCTACAAGAGGCTGGAAGACCTACGCGTGGTAGTTCCTGTTACTTAACACTACCTACTTCCACCTTTCATCCTCATCCATGAATTTATCCAGCCTCCTTTTAAAGCTCCCTGTTAACTCCGTACTAACTACCTGACGACTGAGTCCACTCCAATAATTTACAACCCTATTTGTGAACCAGTTTTTCCCTATTTCCTTTTTAAATCTACGCTTTTCCAGCTTGAAATTCATCTAAACCTTCGTATTGAACTATCCTATTCTTTGTTAGACACTGTTGCGTTGTCACTTGGGTGTCATGCTGGGGGAATATACCTTAGCATGCAATCAAAACTCACTTCGTCAGGTAGTAATGTCATGGAGGGGGGGGGGGGTTTCCTGCTTCTTACTTCCTTCTTATCTTCTCTTTTTACTCTTTCTTGTTGTTGAGATATTCTGAGGGGGATTCCTGAAGGAGACAGTCTTGGTCAAGGGGAGACCCTAAACTTTCTCTGTTTGACAGAGATTTGTATGTGGCCGTATGATGGAGCCACGTGATGCTTCTATGGGGAGTTCTATGTGGACCCGACAAAGGCTTCACATTGCCCTGGGCCACAGTTACCTTCTGAAATCCCGTCAGAATGTCCTTCCAACAGACATAGGACTCAGGCTGGTAATTCATAATTTGGAAATAAATAATTTCCTTTTTCCTTGCCCCACGCGGATTCGAACCGACGCAACACCAGATTTGCACCGAACTCGGCGCGTTAACCATCTATGCATCTGTGTCAATAAGGACGTCCCACTTGACTAAGGCGGGGTTCACACTACACGTATTTGCTGTCCGTGTCTACGTGGGCGTGGCGATCAGTGACGTCACAGTGACGTCCGCCCGTCACTCCCGCAGTCCCGCAGAAAGAATTGGGAGCTCCGAATAATGTGAGCTGGGACGCGCGTCTCTCAAGGTCAGTGACGTCATCACTGCTCCACATGGTTCACACTACACAGCCTGGTTCACACTACACAGGCAGGGAGTGACGTCACTGTGACGTACTGTGAGTCACTGATGACAAGACGCACGTAGATTACGGACAGCAAAAACGTGAAGTGTGAACCGGGCCTAAGTGGTTCTGGTGTATTTATGTTCATTACAGTAAAGGCCGGGAGAAAGGCGTGAGTCAGAATTTCCGGGGGAGGATGGACCAGAGAGTCAGGAAGAGTCAGGCAGGGAGGGAGGGAGCTAGGAAGGCATGCAGGCAGGCAGGGATCGAGGGGGGAGGTTCGTCGCGGTCCGCAGCTATCGTTATTGTTACACAGGCAGGCTGCTCATGTGTTTTTCTCAAGTGTTCGGGGCCGGTCTAGAGTGTGACAGAACGTCATGGGGGGCGGGGATGAGTCACCCGGGGATTGGCGGGGATCGGCGATTGGCCGCCTCGGGCGGTGGGCGGAGCTTCCCTACCACGCGAGTGATGTGACGCAATCTGCCCGGGAGGTTAAACTTCCATACTCTTTGTACTATGTTTCACCCTTATTCTGTTTGTGTCTAGATTGTACGAGAAATAGAATTGTCAAGAACTTTCTAGGAATAAGAGAACATTGTATATATATTGTTACGTATAGCGTAATGCATGAAGGGGTGATGATGGAGGTAGCGGTGGTGGGGAAGGCATGTTGGAGGTTGTGTGGTGGGTGGAGGCGTGTCTTGTGTGTTTGAGCGCGGTGACGAGGAGTGGGTGCCTGGTAAGGGGGGTAGGTACGACCTTGAGACGCAGGGAGTAAGGTGTGGTGCGCGCGGGGAGGGGTGCCTGGCTCTTGGCAGTGGGCACAAAGGACACGCGCGGCAGAAAGGTTTGAGGCGTCAAGAGGAAGGGACGCTGGCGCTCCAGAGAGGAGGCACGGTGGTTGTGGTGTGGTGGGGGGACTGTGTGGTTGTGGTGTGGGGAAGGAACTGTGACTGTAGTGTAACGTCAGCTTTACGACAGTCTAGAAGTGGCTGGAAGCTGGCGTACACACATGTACTGTGCTTTGTGCTTGTGGCTTGTGGCTTTTTCATTAAACCCAGAAATGTCTCAGTGTTTTCCTTCGCCTGTGTGTTGACCTCGTGATATATTTAGCTCGCCTCACCCTGATACGCCGAACTGAGGAAGGCGCTGTAGAAGTAAGTCTTCAGCAGTGGTTATTGTAACGTAACGCCTCTTCTGCACAGCCTCACCTAGGAGACACCTGCAGTGGTGTGGTGAGGTCCAGGAGAGGAATAGCGTAACAATATATAGCCATTGACACGGGAGGAGAGTAGCTATAGAGTTCCTAGAAGAGTTCCTAGGGGAGTTCCTAAGAGAGTTCCTGCCAGACAGTTAAGAGTTGTATTACAGAAATATATACCAAGAAACTTCGTGCCAGCCTTTCTTTGCCCACGGCTATACTTCGTGTCTAGTGACGGCGACGTTGAAGGCTACAAATATTGTCAACACAGGACGGCCGCGTTCGTAACATTATCCAGTTTACAAGTTTTACAAGTTTATTGAGAAAAGGGGTAGGAAATTACAAAGAGAGGAGGGTGCAAATAGGCTATAAGGAATAACTGAAAGAACTGAAACGAACATGAAACAAATAACACACAGACATGGAAAGGCCAAAAATCTATATTTGAGATCAAGTGAGCGACATAACGCAATCTTTTATCTGTATTTATGTTTTTCTGTATCTTTTATATACATGCCCCCTCCCTCTTTGTAATTCCCCTTCCCCCCCATTTTCTTTAATAAACTTGTAAACTTGTAAATATAACGCACGGCGGGTGACAGCCTGACAGGATCCCAGTTGTTAAAAAAAAAAGTAACGATAAATTCCTGCTACTAAGGACATCAATCAATCAATCATTGGGGGCATACGCCGGGGGGCGCGTCGCCTTGCCCACCCTACGACGCCACTCCCGGGGGTCACCACGCGCGAGTTTCCATGCAGGCTCCTTTCCCATACCAAGCAGCTCTCGACAAGAAACATCAACTTGCCCCAGCCACGAGCCTTGTGGGTGCCCCCTTGGCCTCCTCCACGCCGGATTGTCTCTTACAGATACAACCCGATGGTAAGGATCGGTTTCAGGGTAGCGTGCCACATGCCCATATAGCCGAAGTTGGCGCTGACGGACTATGCAGGTAATAGGCCTCGATTCAGTCTCACGGTGCAATCGCTGATTTGACACGTAATCATCCCAGCGATACCCCATGATTCTGCGAAGACACTTATTACCAAAGGCATTGATTCGTCTCTTCAAGTCACTATTTAGTGTCCATGTCTCACAACCATAGAGTAAGACAGGGATCACAAGCGACTTGAAGATCCGGATCTTTGTCCTTCTGCACAGGTACCGACAACGCCAAATACTCCCGCTGAGCGAGTCCATAACACCGTGGGCTATGCCAATCCGCCGTAAGACTTCTTGACGTGACCCCCCGTCATTATGGACTGCGCTACCAAGGTATGTAAAACTTTCCAAGATCTTAATGTCCTCGCCACACGCATGAACAGACTTTACTGCTTCATCTAGTAAGTCTCCAAACACCTGGACCTTGGTCTTGAGCCAGGAGACCTCAAGTCCCAAAGGCTTTGCCTCCTCGTGCAGCGCCTCGAGAGCCATCACCAGGACCTCCAGCGACTCAGCAAAGATTACTGCATCATCGGCAAAAACAAGATCAGTGATCTTGGTGTTGCCGACGGATGCTCCACAATCACTTTGATCTACAACCTTGTCCAATACCCAGTCCATACAAGCGTTGAAAAGTGATGGGGCAAGGACGCACCCTTGCCTCACTCCTGTATTCACAGGAAAGAAGCTGGATACACCTGCCCCACACTTCACAGCACTCTCAGTCCCAGAATACAGACCAGTTATCAAATCAATAGTCCTTGCAGGAATCCCTCGAAGTTGCAGAAGATCCCAGAGTGACTCACGATGCACCGAGTCAAACGCCTTCTTGAGATCAACATAGGCTGCAAGCATCTCCTGTCGAAACTCACGTCGGCGTTCCACCAGGACACGAAGCGCTAGGATACGGTCCGTTGTTGACTTACCAGGCGTGAACCCAGACTGCTGAGGTCTCTGATGCTTCACCAGATAACTGCGAATCCGTGTCAGTAATAGATGGGCAAGCACCTTGCCTGGTACGCTGAGCAGTGTAATACCGCGATAATTGTTGCAGTCCTGACGGTCCCCTTTCCCTTTCCAGATAGGGACGACCAGCCCCCTTTTCCAGTCAGGAGGAATGGTACCCGATTGCCACACGGCAGTCAGGACAGCATGCAACCCGTGGATCATGGCCTCACCCCCAGCTTTGAGGAGCTCCGCACTGATATTACAAACACCAGCTGCCTTTCCACCCCTCAACTTAGCTACAGCCTCTCTGACTTCGTCAAGAGAGGGTGCGGTTTCGTCAATGGAAGGATCGGCATCCACTGCCTGTAACCCAGTGGTGTGAAGCTGCTCAGTTGGAGGGTCCACCGTGAACAACTGCCCAAAGTACTCAGCCCAACGAGCCATCTGCCCATCCATGTCCGACATGAGGCGCCCATCTGCTGTTCGAATAGCACTCGCCCGAGAAGGAGACTTGGAACGGAGCTTCTTCAGGGCTCGGTAGGCGGGTCGGAGGTCATTAGCGTTCAAATGACCCTCGACATCCTCAGTGAGACTCCTGACATACCTCTCCTTGTCTCTCCTCAGGAGGGTTCTAGTCCGGCGTGACAGAGCCCTGTGCTGGTCCCGGTTCCCAGCCAGCCTGGCAGCGCGACTCTCCTCGATTTTCTCCAGCGTCTCCGTCGAGACAAAACCACGCCTTGACCTCGGTCGCTCCCCAATACACTCCTTGGCAGCCTGTAGAGTTTCACGTTTGAAGGTATCCCACAGTTCTACAGGGTCCCCGAGAGCACCGAGCACATCAAACCGATTTGAGACTGCCACCGCATACTCATGAGCACATGTCAAGTCCTTCAGTTTCTCAAGATGAAACACAGTATGGTTACCTCATGAGATTCTTCTGGACTTGACATGAAGCTTAAGTGTAGCAACAACAAGTCTGTGATCTGTTCCAAAGAACTCAGCACTCCGGTAAACCCTGCAGTTCTGGAGGATCCTCCAACGAGTACTAACGAGGATGTGGTCGATCTCCTTAGCTACCCCTCCGGCATTACTATACCATGTCCAGTGGTGCAGCTCTGGCCTCTGATACCAAGAACCTGCAATTCTCAACCTTCTGGATCTTGCAAAGTTCAGAAGCAGAGAACTGTTGGTGTTTCTGGTACCGGAGCCATGGGGACCAACACATAACTCGTAGCCATCTCTTACAGTGCCAGTAGTAGCATTGAAGTCGCCCAAGACAATGAGTGTGTCCCGAGGAGGCCACTGGTCTAAAACAGAGTCGAGTTTGGCGTAGAACATCTCCTTCTCTTCAGTTTTACGCATCTCGGTAGGAGCGTACACTGCAACAAGAGACATGAAACCCAGAGACATGAAACTAAGGACATCGACCCGCTGTATTGCTTCCAAGGGGGGTGGGAGGTAAATGTATATGAGTATACACATCTATTTATAAAGATATCTTATTATTATAGTATTCTTAGGCCCTCTAGGCGAAATTCAGAAAAGGCGGGGGAGAAAATCAACCTGTTTGTCCCCTCCCTTCACCTATCAGTCGTAGTGTGTGTGTGTGTGTGTGTTGTGTGTGTGTTCCTGAGCTATACTCGCCTGGTCCTGTCTATAATTATTTCATTTAAAGATGCACACTTCTTACCGTTATCACTTCTTACAGTCCAGTATGTGACAATACATGTCCTCATGTATTATAGGGGATATAGAGATATGAACAAAACATAGGTAATATATAGGTGCCGTAAGGGGAAAAAATGAAGCTGAATGGAAACACAAAAATGGAGAGAAATAAACCTATAACCAAAATGACGCGAAGGAGAACATGGGATGGAATCACTCATAAACATAAAATGGAAACTACACCAAGGAGAAAATATGAGCAAATACACAATAAAATAGAGATAAATCGTAGGTACCAAAGGAGAAAATATGAGAAAATCACCCAAAAATGGAAATACATAAATCACACCAATGAGAATATACGTGAAAAAATCACCCAAAAATGTAAATTGAAATAAACCACACCAAAGGAGAATATAGATGAACCACACCAAGTAGACATTATACGTAGATGAGGTAATCACTCGAAAATGTAAAAATATAAACCACACCAAAAGAGAAAATATGTACGCATGAGTACATTGCCATTGCCACTTTGCCACTGAGGCGAGTAGTGGACCGAAAATAAGTTGAGATGATATGAGTTAACCACGGAGGCGAGTCGTGGACTGAAAATAAGCTGAACAGTTTTTGAGTTAAGCAACCTAAAATGTAAATAAAGAAATCACACCAAATCTATAATAATATAAGCGAAAGTGTGTGTGTGTGTGTGTCTGTGTGTCTGTGTGTGTGTGTGTCCGCGATAGGTGCCGCCCCCAGTGACGCAATCCCATCATATGGCACAGTTTTGGAACCAAGTCGACCAGGGGCACATTTTAAGTCCACTTATGGGATGATCCGATCACTTTAAAAACAAAAAAAATTTTAGTAGCCTGTTAGCGAGAATTGTGAAGAAAAAAATGTGGGTTGCGAGATTTGAGGAAACCTTGATGTAGGGTGATGGGTAATGGATGAGTGAATGGGTGGGGTGATGGGTAATGGGTGTGGGGTGATGGGTGAGTGAATGGGTTGGGAGTGATGGGTGATGGGTGAGGGAATAGGTGGGGGGTGATTGGTAATGGGTGAGTGAATGGGTGTGTGGTGATGGGTAATGGGTGAGTGAATGGGTGGGGGGTGATGGGTAATGGGTGAGTGAATGGGTGGGGGGTGATGGGTAAAGCGTTAATACATACATTTCTACATCCATGATTTCAGGAAAGTTAGAAGGGGCTATCTGGAGAGTCTGTGTTTTGTGGGTCGAAGGCCCACCAAACACAATAGCCCTCCGCAGGAGCTAGCCAAAAAGTTCGCCCGGAGGGCGGCTTTGCCGCTAGTAGATAATATATGATAAGTTAACCACTCTGCCACTGAGGCGAGTAGTGGACCGAAAATAAGTCGAACAAGAAATACGTTAACTACGCAGGCAAGCACACAGGCAAGTCGTGGACAGAAAATAAGTTGAGACTATAATGAGTTAATCAACCAAAAATGAAAATAGATAAACTATACCAAAGAAACGACATATGATAAGTTAACCACTCTGCCACTGAGGCGAGTCGTGGACTGAAAGAAGCTGAACACGACATTAGTTAACCACTCAAGCACACTGGCAAGACGTGGACTGAAAATAAACTGAGCATATGCAAAATAGAAATATGTGAACCAAAAATATGACAAAAGTACGCAAAAATATATCATTAGTCTTGAGAAACCGTATACAAAATCAAAGTGGAAATTATGACCCAAAGATTCCATATCAGTGGTCTTGAGAAAACCTATACAATACCAAAGTAGAAAATTATAACCAAAATGGAACTCGTAACTTACACACCAGTGCCATACACAGACACATAAATGAGGAAAGACATCTTCTCCCATCATAGACACGCTGAAACTAATACACAGGCGAACAACGAGGTAGGAGATAGCCATAATGCAGTTATATATGCTCCACACCAGCTGAAGCACCAATAGTTTAGCCAACGAGGGAGATGAGTGTGAAGGCGTCGCCGATGGGCGTGGGCGGCGGGGCGCTCAGAGAGACCAGCCAAGGTGGGCGGGCGCGGGCGACAAGCCGCAGGAGGGCGTGTGGGCGCGCGGTGGTGGCAGGCCGCGGGAGGGAGGCGGACACGAGGCCACTGGAGGCATCGCCAAGACAGGCGGCAAGCTGTGCCGCGGGCGTGAGGCAAGCCACGGGAGCGTCGCCGATGGGCGTGCGGGCGGCGGACACGAGGCAGGCCGCGGGAGGGATGAGGTGGGCGGGCGAGCAGGCGCGTGCCGGGGAGACGAGGAGGGCGGCCGGAGAGAGGCAGAGAGGGGGCGGGCGAGCGATAAGCTGCCACCCTGGTCTGACCCAGCCGAGTGGGCGGAGCATGAGGGAGCAGCGGCGGGCGGCAGGCAGCGTCACCGGAGGCCCCGGGAGGGGTCATGCCATTGTCCACCATTTCAGAGGGGGGGGGGGGGGGGGTGAACACGTGGAACACCGAGCGAGGTCGCGCCGAGGCAAAACATGAAATCCTAGACTCGGCCTAGTAGGGAGTGTGTGGGGGTGACGCGCAGGTCACAAAGCCACCAAAATGAACAGCCAGAGAATGGAATGCACGCAAAAATCGTTTCGAGCCCAAAATATGCACACAAAAATCAAACGAAGGATAGAAGTAACGCAAAATATAGCAACACTACACAGAAGAAATATTGAACCAGAGATATGAATCAAACGAGGTCAAAATATAAAGGGCACAGGAAATCAATGAAATATAGATTGAATCACACGCAAAACATGAACGTCCACGGCTTTCAAGTCACGTGAAAATATTTACACTTCGCTGAACGACACACGTTGGCAGGGAAGAAGCAGGAACAGGCTCACGAGCACACCACGTGGTGCACGTGAAGGGCGTGCGGGCGTGGCAAAGGCATGGAAGAGGCCGCACGAGACATCAGAGGCGGGCGTGCGGGTGCGGGCGTAGGAAGCCGACAAGAGGAGGAGCCGCACGTGACATCGGAGGCGAGCGTCGGCAGAGGAGTGCGTGCGGACGGCACGGGCGTGCAGAGAGCCACACGTGACATTAAATCAGGATAGAGCGCCGTCAGGGGCGTGCAGAGAGATCCGATGAGTGTAGGAACAGCATGGGCGTACGGGAAGGTGGCACGCGACATCAAAACATGGGTGGGCGGTGAGGCAGCAGAACATCAGGTAGAACCAACATCATCGACCACGTTGCGTCGCATATATATACCCACACAAGGAACACAGATAGAGACCAACACCGCGTGCCACCATTATGCACCGGGAAGGTAGTACAATACTTGAATATTGATGAGTAGAGGCAGAAACATAAGATGAAAGAGAGTGGCGGTGGGTAGCTGTGGGCGAGCGGGTCGGCGAAGCACGTGGGGTCTTTGGTCTGTGATTGTCTGTACGTGTGTGTTCCTTATAGTAGAGTGGGGTATGGAGTTAAATACTTAACTCAGCTTGAAGACAGAAGATTGTATATTGTCCAGGATTGTAGTACAGGAACAGTGGAATATTGGGGACGGCCGCGTGGGCCGCCCAGAGGCGGGGAGCGTGAACGTGACCTCCGAGTAGAATGAGGGCGAGTGACTAAGAGAGGGCGAGATCACGTGTCAACCGTATTTATAGGCGAGGTCAAGGAGTGAGTTGCCAGAATCAGAAGAATCAGAATATAAAAAGAGAAAGCAGGAGATGGGGAAGTGGGGACAGGGAGAAGAATAGATGGGTGAGAGAAAGGAGGCTAGTAAGAGAAAAAGTCTCCGGGGCTTGACCCAGGTGCTGTATGTTTTTTGTGTGTTTTTGTTGTGAGTCGAACTCGACCTAACGACACGCTTTCCCATCTCGCACGAGCAGACAGAAACCACTCTGGGGCGGCTTGGCAGGACATGGGCCTCGGAAGATGGTGCTCCGGACACACCCAGGACAACCCCGCGCCCACCCCCGCCTCCCACCAGTTCTTCGGTTTTGGTTTTGTTCTTGATTTTTCTTTCTTCACGCTTGACTTGATTTCTTCTTCTCTTCGTTCTTCTTTCTTCTTATCTTCTTTCTTCTTATCTTGTTTTTGTTGTTGCTGTTGTTGTTTGTTTATTGTCTTGTTTTGCTTTTTTTCTGTCATTGCCATGTACGCGCGCACACCCTGATACTCCTCGGCACCCCGCACGGGCGGCTGGCTTCATTTCTCCACTACCTCTCCCGCGTTCCAACATATACAAACAGGAGAAGGAAATTGTGAAAAATTTAGTGAAAGAAGTCTGAGATTAAAAGTGTTTTTTTTTGTTTTGTTTTATTTTTTCAGAGATTGGACAGGGGAAGAAGGACTCCGTAGAGCGGAGGGACCTACAGTTTTACGTGGGATCCGAACCACTGATAGAGAGGGGAAGGCGAGCGGAATGGAGTGGATTGTAGGAGTATAAAGTTTTGCAGCAGCGTAAAAAAGGGTAAGATTACCTCCGTATAGCAGAGGGGTCATTGGATTTAATGTGGCCTCGTCCGAACGAGTTTCACCTTAGTGAGTTGCCATTATTAGAGTTGCCATATATACCCTACTATAGAACACTGTAAATCTGGACTGCGCACGGAATATCGGCCTGTTGCACAATGGCCCTTAAGTCGGAGGGCCGCCCGGGTTCATATATATATATACGGATCATATAGACTGGTTTATCAGTATATATGATATACTGTAATCTTCGTAAATGTTTGTTCTATAATATTATCAAATAAAAAACAGTAAAACACGCTAAAAGAAATGCCATTACGAGACTCTGAACAAATATGCATGAACTTAATATTCACTTCAACTCTTCGTCACTTAAAACTTTGCGAGTCAACTTGTATCATGAAGGGTATCAATAGAAGCGCAATTTTATTAGCTTTCCATTGATGTATTTCGTTTTCTGATAAAGGAATTAGAACCATGCATAAATTAGCGTTAAATAAATAAATAAAATCATCAATCGGGTAAATTTCACGATTGATGAGGTTATTTATTTAGTTAACGCTAATTTATACATGGTGCTAATTCATTTATCAGAAAAAGAAATATATAAGTAAATAAATAACATCATCAATCGGGAAAATTACCCGATTGTTGATTTTATTTATTTATTTAACGCTAATTTATGCATGGTTCTAATTAATTTATCAGAAAACGAAATATATTAATGGAAAGCTAATAAAATTGCGCTTCTATTTATATCCTTCATGATAAAAGTTGAGTCGCAAAGTTTTAAATGGCGAAGAGTTGAAGTGAATATTAAGTTCATGCATATTTCTTCAGAGTCTCGTAATGGCATTTCTTTAGCGTGTTTTACTGTTTTTTATTTGATAATATTATAGAACAAACATTTACGAAGATTACAGTATATCATATATACTGATAAACCAGTCTATATGATAGTCCATAGACCACTATATCTCTTTGTCGGGCGGGCCGCGGGCCGCTATGCAGCCTGGCAATTTCATAACATTGTCGCGTGAACAGTCCAGAGATATAGTGGTCTATGACCCTACCTATACCAACACAATACAGTAGATTGATAAATATTGATAATATGTTGGAAATTATTGAAATAAGGGACAATATAACCCTGTAGCTGCTATCCTGTCATCTTTGCTCGCGATTAATCAAATGTTATTTCTAGTATATGATACTGTACACACCAAACTCTATTCTAATTGATAACGTTTTCCATGTAAACTCCTTCCTATGTGTCAAATATTTGAAATAAACTGAAATACAGTACCCTCCCGAGTTTCACGCTATGCGAGTTTTGCGATCCTCGAATTTCGCGCTGAGTCCTAAATTCTTACCATCCCGACTTTCGCGCATTATATCCCCGAGTTTCGCGCTGCTTCCTACACGGGGTTTGTGTGTGTGTGTGTGTGTGTGTGTGTGTGTGTGTGTGTGTGTGTGTGTGTGTGTGTGTGTGTGTGTGTGTGTGTGTGTGCCTACAGCGCCGTTAGGCCGTGAGCTCCCGGGGTGGGATGGTAGGCCCTGGGGGTTCACTTGAGGGCTGTGATGGTTAGCCCTCACCCGTGGTGACGCAGACATAATTTCTATAGTGACGCCTGTGATTAGAGGCTCATGCCACCCCTTGTGCCCTCTGATGTCCTCGCAATCGAAGGTAGAGTTAATGGGCAGCGTGTGGGTGTTCTTAGGCCACTCGACGGTGCAGAGAAAGATTTTAAGTGGATTTTACAGCCCTTATCAAGATAATTAAATAAGATAGGTAACACCTCGAAATAAGTAGCATCTTTAAACCTTACACCCCCGCCGTTCCTTACTTATTTACCACAAAATACTCCTTTATAAGTGATTAAACATGACGTGTGTGGTACTGTGGTTTCTGGAGGTACTGGAGGAGACAAAAGAGAAGAGAGGAAAGCATTGTGACAGTGTTATTGCCGTATAAAACTGTCACACAACCATCAGCTGACGCCCTCACTCACTCAGACCAAAACAAATGAAAATGTTTTAGTATTCCAGGTGAAATAGACAAGGGAAGAGTTGACAAATCTGTTAACAAAGGAGACGAAGTTTGAAGAGAACCTATGAAGCGATACTAAACGTCAAAGGTCACAAGAAGAAGACGAATCGAGAGAGACAGAGATGGAAGTTTTTAACAAGATAATCTCTTCACCTGCCTTGTCATACATAAAAGCACACTAACATAGACATAAAACGTGTACAAAGCTAGATCACTTAATGCCTTGCTCTTACTAACTAATCACTACACTAATGCTTTCCTCCCTTCTCTACCGTACCTCCAATCCCTTCCTCTCTTCTCTCCTGTCTCCTCCAGTACCTCCAGCAACCACAGTACCACACACGTCCTTGTTAATCACTTACAAAGGAGTATTTTGTGGTAAATAAGTAAGGATCGGCGGGGGGATGTATGCAGGTCAGGTGCTACTTATTTCGAGCTGTTACTTATTTTATGCAACACCGGTTCAAAGGCCTGGCCTATGAAGAATAGGCCACCTGTAATATCAAGATCAAAATCAAGTATCGTTCGTAGGACAGAATACGTGTGTGGGAGAACGCCGGACTAAAGGCTTCACCGACAGCATCCGCTGGGTGACTCCCAACTCAAGCTCAAGCTCAAGCTCCTCTCCTCCTCCTTGGAGAAGAGGGAAGAGAACAAACCTTCCCCTCGGAGAGTGGAAGAGAAAGGGAAAGAAGAATGGCTGAGGGGAATGAGTGAGAAATCAACACTGGAATGGTACAGGAGAAAGGACCAGCCACGGTATGAAAGGTTCTATGATGGTGGCTATGGAGGGGACCTACTCTTCAGAGCCAGGACAAAGTCGCTGGAGGTAAATAGTCGTATGTACAGATGGAAGAATGATGGCAGCAAGGTGTGTGAGATGTGTGTGACAGGAGTGGATGAAACCGTGGAGCACTTGATGCTGGAATGTGAACGGTATGAATATGCTAGAACACAGATGTTGGAGGTAGTGGTAGGAGAGGTCGGAGTGGAAGAATGGCGAGAGATGAGAGACAGAGAGTGGAGATGGAGTACCTGCTGGGTTGTGTGCTGAGTGGAGGAGTGACAGTCGTGTGATTCGAGAAGTTGGAGAACCTTGAGNTGGTTTTAGGTAGTACCGTATAAATGTAGTAAGAGAAAAGGGGGTTCGATCAGCTGAGCGGGAGAGATTTGGATGTCGGCGCTTGGATAATTTTAGAGGTGAGTTTTGTTGTTTTGGCAGTCCCATGTAATATTTGGCTCCATTTCATGGTCTTTTGTGTTCATGAATATGCCAGCAGGTGGGGGTAAGGTATTAAGTATCGAAATGTGTTCAGTTGTGATGTACCAAAGGAAATAAAGACATTCCAGCCACACGAACGATCCGAAAGTTGGTTTACATGTGAATGGCGTCATGTGGACACTTCGTACAGTGTGGTTTTTAAATGTAGTACGTAACATCCACAGTGTAAAAAAAAATTTATAATTCTGGTATAGGTATGTGTTTTCAATAATGTCAAGTAGGAGCGCAACATAATATTAGATAGTGACACCTATAACAGTAGGATTCATTCATCTGTTCATAATCCTTGGGGTTTGGTTTTACCAGTATGTTTCCCATGCTTCCATCCTTTGCTTGTCAAAGATTGTGTAGCCTAATAAAACAAAGGCTATAGGCCTATATCTACATTTAAAGGAAATTTCCCAAAGCAGTGTTAAGTTCAATCAAAATTAAAATATGCCAAATATTGCATTAAATCATCTGCATTTATTATAAATAATTATTAATTATGTTTCCCTTCTGGAAGTGCTACAGAAGCACTTCCATGTTTAAGTACATTATGTAGGGTAATAAAAGTATAATAGGATTGCAAATATATATTAAAAAAAAAAACCAGGAAATTCAAAGTCAAAATTTTTTTTCACTTTTTTTTACTTTCATTTTTAAATTGTTTAAAAAATGCTTGCACTATTATATTGCTAATATAAATTGATTTGTTTTCCTCACAGGGCCATTTCATGAAATGTGTTGCCCTAATTCAACTGTGCTTGATTTTTATTTTCAATTTTTTTTTTACTTATCGATAAATATCTTGTATGGAGCGTCCTACCTATGGATGGTCCGTACGTTTTTAGTTTTTTTTCGGGCCTTATTTTCAGTTGCTTTTAATGTTGCCCGAGTTGTGCCTTACACATAATGGAGTCCATATCTTATATTTGTAAAACATAATAAAAAAATTCAGATTTCACTCAATTTTTTTTTTCCTGATTTAAAAAAAAAGTGTACGGTAATCCCCAACCCACCCCACTTGGTAAAATGTCGGCATAAAAATGCAAAAGCGGTCGCAATATGAAATAAATGCTTTTCAAAAGAACCGTCATTTTAAGACTATAAATAAACTATATACATGATCATTAGTGTCTATTGAAGTACATAATCCCAGGTTGTATTCCAATATTTATCACAAAGGTAAATCTTTTGACTAAACAGAAGTACAGGATAAGTACCCGTATATATAAAATCAGGCAGATAACACATTTGTCAGTCTTTCTGACGAAGGCTTGACTAACTACGGTTTGTGTGATATTTTATACATACAAAGGATACATTTTTTCAAAATTCTTGCTACATTAATTTACAGATAATAACATTTTCCTCTACTGAAATACACCAAGACATGAGCTATAGGTAAGGGCCTACGGGGGGCAAAGTTGCGCTAGTGTCGGCGCCGTTCGCGCGCCTCTATGCCCTACGTATGGCCGCGGTGGTGGTAGTCTGGGTAGGTATTTTTAGCTCATATTCAGAAGCTAGCATCAATGAAGGCATGCAGCGGGGGCAAAACACCTTCACCTCAGGTTGAGCCCTGCCTCTTGGGTGATTGCCCTTGGAGGTCACACCAAGACAACCTATGCCATCTGGTCTGGATACAACTAGAAGCTTCATCTAGGATGGTAGATGGAAGTCGTGAACGTGTCTCGAGTCGTGTTTAGCGGACTCATCGGAGGCAAGCATACGGTTCACTTTATCCATCCTCCCCATGCATGGCCAACACGCTGAGCAAAAACATAGCACACTAATGTGCCCACACCCCTTTCACCTCTCTCAGCTTCGTCTGACCAGACAAAGTATCCCCACCTGTGATGTTTTTCGGCATAGCAAACAAAAGGGTATGATGCTGCAGTCCAGGTGCCTCGTCGCTCTCACCTCATCCGAGTAGCGGAGGAGTCGTCCAGCTGAAGTCGGACATCATCAACATCCCTGTCCTCGCCCCCCCCCCAGTTGGTCAAATTTGTCTCACTCCGGGACCATGGCACTAGAACTTTTTTTTTTCTTTTTCCAGTGTAGGACCTTCTTCTCTTCCAATGTTTGCTTTTAGACCTGCTGCCTTCTTTTTGTCTTCCAGCTTCTGCCTCTCTCTGCTTCAACCTCCAGGTCTAGATATGCATCATCATTCTCGG
Source organism: Chionoecetes opilio (assembly GCA_016584305.1). Classification (NCBI taxonomy): domain Eukaryota; kingdom Metazoa; phylum Arthropoda; class Malacostraca; order Decapoda; family Majidae; genus Chionoecetes; species Chionoecetes opilio. The sequence continues at coordinate 451,040 of JACEEZ010007658.1, forward strand.
TTAAAAATGCAGGCCCGCACCAGCTTCTTCGACCTTTCCATTATAAGGACGAGGATTAGCCTTAGGGAAACGCCTGACACACTTGGGGGTTAAGCTGTCTGTTGAGAAGGGTGTCCTGGCGGTGGCAGGCTTGTGCGTCCTGCTCGGGCCCGCGCGGTGGCAGGTGTGTGCAACGTGCTGGGGCACGGGCGTGGCAGCTCTGTCTGTGATGGGGCTCGGGGTAAATGGCCAGTGCTTTGTCGGTGCTGGGGGCCCGGGGTGGCAGGGGCGTCGTGCTGTTTGGGCCCTGCTTCCCACTTTGTCGTATATCATGGCAGGCTTCAATGTCGTGCTGGGCGCCCCGGGGCTTTTTGCTCGGGCGCAGGGCTCTGTCCGTGCTGGTAGCTCGGGGTGGCGATGGCTTCTGTCGTGCTGTGGGCCCGGCAGCTAGGTTTGGGGCAGGCACATCATGCTAGCCTGGATGAGACCACAGCGGGAAGGGGTATAGCTTTCTGAGGTATGGCCTTCAGCCAGTCCCGCTCCTCTCCATCTGTTAACTTCCTCCATCAGGAAGAAGTCGTTGGAGTTAACTTCCACTACAAATTCTGGTAGGTGTCCGGTCGCTCGGTTACATTTTGCGCTCCTACAAATACACATCATCTTGGAAGATGTTGCGAACTTTGAGTGGCCATTATACCAGGTGTCGCCGGGAACACTGAGAATGTTGGAGGGGTGGGTGGGGTACAGTGGCTTTGCGTCCATGCCTCAGAAGCAAACTCTGGCAACTTGTGGACTGTTATGTGCTCGTTAGGGTGCTATGCTCAAGCGCTCGTGGTCCGCTTCTTCAGTAAGGGCAACGCAGGAATGTTCTCTTAAAGGGGACCAAAGACAACACATTCCAATGTGCTGGAGTTTGTCTTCTGTTGTATGCGGAGGCAAGGTAAACAATCAGATACCATTGCATATCGCAAAACTCAACAGGATGAATGTCATGTGACATAGCATTGTCCATGATAAGAAGAATCTGTCTCTACAGTTATAGAACAAGACTTTCTCATGGAGAATGCTGTGAAGTCGTTTTTCTGCCACGAAGCATTCACTCATTCATCCAGCCACTAGGATGCAATATTCCCCTTTGCGAACCAAAAGAATCGTGTTCCTCATCGAAAGCGGGCATTCCATCGGCATCTGGAATTATAAACACTGGCTTTTCTTTGATGGACGCCCCACAGCTAGCATTTATAATGCCCACAAACGTCATGCTGTCAGTCCGCGTTCACGAGTTACCTGCGTTTTTGCTATAGGCTGGCCTCTCGCATCACACAACTTGACTGGCTTCATAACAAGCGACAATATGAACGCTCATCCAAATTGTATATCCGTTGTCCGGCGGAATGCTGTACTTCCTCCAAAGCTAATGTGTAAGCCTCTTAAAGACGTTTCCACCATTGATCTTTGTTGAATTATTTGTCTTCTAGGCAAACCAATCCTGGCAATAGAGACATATGCCTTTCCGGAGCCCTTCAATACAAGGTTTGTGTTATGAGGTTACATGAACGGGCATTCTAGTACCAGTCCCCTTGTCGCCATTTTCTCTTTCTCATCAATGCAGCAGGTATTGCTCTTGCCTACCCAACAAGGCTATGGCATACTGGCCTACACCATCCTACTGCACATCGTTCTACTATGGGCAGGCCGAATTCTAGTTTCTTTTTTTTATTAGAAACATCTTGGCTGCGGGGATGTATAATCAGCAATGTATATTTCTTGTTGAGGGCTGATAAAACCCTATTGCTACGGGATAGCAACAGCCATCATAGGTAACCCATCCGACAGCTTCTTCGATTAGATTAGAAAGGCTTTTCCCGTCCTGTAAGAGAAACGAAATTAAGTAGGGACATTAAAAGGCCCTTGCTGGCAACAAAAGATTGACAAAAAAAATAATAAATAGAGCGCTGAAGGCCATCCTTTAACAACCAAGAAAATTAAATTAGGACTTCTTTTAGCAAGGCCAACCTTGCGGGCAAATAAAAAGCGTGTATAACAAAATAATGAATAAATCTTTAAAATCTATAAATCTAGGAGACCCTTTAAGCTATCCCTGAGGTCCTTTTTGCTGACCTCATCCCTAGGGGAGACCAAAGAAGACGTTCAGGGATCAAAGGAGTGTTCATTACAAATAAGACCTTTGTGGCAGAATGGAAACTAAAGTAGAGCAACTTACAGCAGAGTTGTTTTCTTGATGTTTGAATCTGGGTCAAGTCGGCTTCTTTTTTTAAGGCTGCAGCTAGTGCCACGCGGTTTCTGCTTAAAGGCCAGCCTCCAGGTACAGTGCCGGTCCACTACTGCCTCTGTGCTCTTCCTGTACATATATTGCGAGCTATGATGACGGTTTGATGGCGGTAGGTTAGGTTTAGATCTGAAAAGAGTTATGCACATTAGACATTCATGCATAGTTAAGGTTGTAGGTTAGTTGTAGTGTAGCTTAATGCTTAGTATATGTTGTTATACAGTGTAGAGGCGATTCTTGCATAATCGGCCACCATATTATTTTGGGACGCTATGAGTTATCTTTTGGCAATATATTCGTTCGGTCGTGTGTGTGATCACTTCCTACCGAACGTAAATGCCCCCAAAAATTATTGCAGTTGTTAAATGTTTTTGGTTAACCATAAAAAATTGATTCTAGAATCATTCTAATAACATAATATCACTATTATATAATAGTTAGTTCATGTGCTTCGTTCTTCTATATAGCTATAATACACTGATATTAGCATCAATAAAGTTAATACAATCACCTTCAACTTTACACACAAAAAACACTGTTCCATTTAATTTAAATGCACTAAGTCACCACACCATTTAAATAAGCTAATATGCATAGTCAGTCACTTTTTCTTATGTTTTTCTACGTATTTAAAAATATATAGCATTTCCAAATCGTAGTGATGCGGGGGATCATTCCCGAACGTCATGGCCCCGAAAAATATGCCCCAGTGTTAAATGGTTTTTTTTTACCATAAAAAATAATTCTAGAATCATTCTAATATACATAAATCCCACTTATATAAGAGTTATTTCATGTGCTTATTAGCATAATAACACTGATATAAGCATCATAATTTACTACCAATCACTTCAACTTATGCCCACACAAAAACACTTGTTTCCATTTATTTAACATGCACTAGTTCACCACACCACCATTTAATATCTATTGCGGAATATACTATAGTCAATCACTTTGGTTTGTTATGTTTGTGTAGGTATTTCAAAAGATATAGCTTTTTCAAAATTTCACTGTACGTTGATCCACGCATCTCACCATACGTTGATCGCCCGCGCCACCAATTTTTTTGTAAATAATGCCACCGCGGCCCTGTTCGAAAGCATGCACTACTTTGTCACTCAATAAACATGTCAATACGGTTATACCTCGTATTGCAACTACCTCAAAAAGAAAAAATTCACGCACATCTACAGCCGACATGATGACACTATATAAAGAACTGGCGAAAACGTAACAAGGCAAACATTACGGAAAAATAAAATTCTTACCTGGTAAACCACGGATTTTGGGCTGACGCTGACGCTACCCTGATTGCCTCGCATGTAGTCTCACTAGAGAGGTTGGCGCTGCAAATCCGTGGTGGCATGGTGGCGCGAAATTTGAATTAATTTTCGCGTTGTAGCCTTCGTACGGTGATCCCCCCCGTTCGGTGTGACCCCACCCCACCCTACACCAGCATGTAAACTCAATAACGAAAATGTTTTTGTACTTATGAAATAAACAATGTCCGTAGCAATTATGATCCTAGCAATCTCCTTTTCATCGTATTACTGGATAACGACACAGGAATATTTCTGGTTAAATTTTCTAAGCATATTGCATTATATAGTAATGTTTTTATAAGTGTTGAACAGCCCATTAGTTTATTAATCGGCTAATGGGTTGTGCAACACCCCTTTAAACATTACTATATCTGCAAATACTTAGAAAGTATAACCATAAATATTCCTCAATCAGTTAATATAACAGCGGCAAATGGTCATATGCCCTACGGCGGGCCGCTGGGAGCGGCCCGCCGGTGAGCCTCTGAGCAAATCCCCAGCGGCCCTACGTCGTACACTTCCGTTGGGCCGCCGGTAAGACATACGGAGGGCCTCCGGAGGCCCTACGTCTTTGTGTTTGCTGGGTAGAAGTAGTAGTAGTAGAATTATAGAAAATGAGATCTGAGAAGATAACGGGGAGAGAATGGAAATGATGCGTGTGGTTTTGACTGAAATGGGATGTGAAATGAATGAGGTGGTTGAAAGGACAGGAAGAGAATGGATGTTATTGCAGCTGGGACATGTGTGGTGAGACAAGGGGCGGATGATTGAGACTGAAAGAGTTTGCAAAGAATGTGCTGTATGGCAAATAGACAATAAAACTGCAGGCTTGTATGTAGTTTTGTTTTCTTCTGTTTCCCTTTTGTGTTTTATTTTTATTCTACAGGAGCAGCCGGTTCAAAGGCCTGGCCTATGAAGAAAAGGCCACCTGTAATATCAAAATCAGGTAAAAATGGACAAGGACTGCGCGGTCCTTTTCTGAGACACTGACACATATGGTATTATTTACACAAAGACCGAAATTCCCTACACAATTTGGCGTCGTTGGTTTCTAGGGAAAAATTATCTCTATGAGCTTCCATCGCAAATCATTACTTTGGAGATAATGCCACGTTGTTCATGGCATTATGACAATTCCGGCAAATTGTCATAGGGAGGTGAGACAAGAGTTTACGTCCACCACACTCTTCTTCCTCTTGTGACCTGCATCGCCCCGATCTGTTCTTTCCTTGCCTCGGACACTTTTTTAATGCAATTTTGGCTTTAGTTAGGAGGTTAAAGCGGGGGACTAGGTTAGGTTTGGGTTAGATTACGGGGCTAAAGGTGGGGTGGGTTTTAATTTTATTTTCATAATCTATACACTCCTTCCTATTAAAAATTCTTATATCTCCGAAAGTAGTGATTTGCGACGGAAGTTCATAAAAAAAAATGTTTTTTAGAATCTATTAAGGTGAACAAAAACCCCACACTCCCAATTGTGTAGGAAATTTTCGGTCCTAGTGTAAACATTTCCCCTAAGGTAGATAAGGTTAGGTTAGGTTAGGTTAGGTTCAGGTTAGGTTAGGTTAGGTTAGGTAAGGTAACCACGGGTGCGCCTCCGAAAGAAAAGCAATGCAGGTCACAAGAAGAGGAAGAGGGAGGCATTTTGTAAACAAGGAACTTATTCTTCCTCCCCCTAAAATGTTCATATCCCCCGAACTATTGTTTGCGACGGAAAGCTGAAGGAAAAAATGTCTCTTAGAATACAATAAGGTAAACAAAAACCATGTTCCCAATTGGGGTAGGGAAGTTTGGTGCCACCCGAAAAAATTTACCATTTTTATTTTCCGGAAACCTGTTAAAAAGTTTTTTTTTTTTTCCCCCAAAATCCTAGGGTCACTTTTTCATTGATAACATGTATCTCCATCAGAAAAAGCTGTAAAACTTGGCCAGGAAATAATAGTCAGTGTCTCAGAAACCAGGGATTTTGACGGAATTGTACGAAAGCACTTTTGTCCCGCCCCCCAGCCCCTAAGGGAGGGGTTCCGACCCCTTCGACCCCCCGACGAGAATATTAACCTAACCGAAAATTAACCCCAACCTCCTAAGGGATGGGGTGGGTGGGAGGGAGGTCGGGGGTGTCTATGCATTATTTGACCACTCTTATAATTTCTTCAAAATATATATATTTTATATATTTTATTTTATTATATATAAAATATAATTTTATATATTTGTTTTAAAGGGTTACGCATGCAGAAATGGATTAATACTGCACATTATACTAAGCAAAAAATAATCTGTTAAGTGGTAACGGCGGTAGCGATCGACCGCGCAGTTCTCGTCCACTATAACCCATTTAGCCCACATGAACGCGTCTTCATATGTCGCCGTTCTCATCTAACAATCACCTCCTCCCTTTTCATCACCAGTAGCTACGTAGCCTATATATATGCCCCTAAAGTTAAAACATTAACAAAAAATCTCCGCGCCTCCCACTGTCATCGCTTCATCTTTGTTTGTTATTGTTCGGTGAAGCGGTTGGCCCAACCGTGTGCTAGATGTGCTGTCAGTGTTCGACGAACAGGTCGAACCAAATACAAGTTTGGTTCGACGAAACAGTCCGACGAAACGCCTCGTGTGATACCCGCTTTAGTAATCTTCTTGGCCCGGTATAACTAAGTCGGTCTTAGGACGCTAAGATGGTGTAGTTTAGAGCCCCTTCGAAAATGCCCACCTTGCCATGTTTGTAGAGTGGCATAGTATATATTATAATTTCTACCCAAAAACTTGAATGGACCCATTTATTAAAGGCCTCTTCCATTTGCGACATTTCAAGAACCAGTTCACGGAACCCAAGAGTTCAGGCGTTCCATTTGCGCACGAAAACCTGGGTCCGAGGCAAAGCGCGTAGTGACTCAGCAAAACCCGTGAACTTTCTCTACTCACATTGAGAGGTGGGTAGCTTGGGTAGAGTTTTCAGTTCATAACAAACAATGGTCGCCTTGGGCCCTATTTCTCTTATCGTGAAGTGTTTTCCGCATGCACGAGTCGGAGAGGATGTCAGACGGCATAAAAGAGGCATACATGGCTGGTGGAGTCCATGCGTTCCCGCGATCTTAAACTTGATATGATCCCTTCACATAGCAGCTAGCTGAGTTATATCTCGTTATCTCTCTCTCGTTATCTCTCTCTCTCTCTCGTTATCTCTCTCTCTCGTTATCTCTCTCGTTATCTCTCTCTCGTTATCTCGTTATCTCTCGCTACCTCTCTCTCTCTCTCTCTCTCTCTTGTTATCTTTCTCTCGTTATCTCTCTCGTTATCTCTCTCTCTCGTTATCTCTCTCTCGTTATCTCTCTCTCTCTCGTTATCCCTCTCGTTATCTCTCTCTCTCTCTCGTTATCTCTCTCTCTCGTTATCTCTCTCTCTCGTTATCCCTCTCGTTATCTCTCTCTCTCTCTCTCTCGTTATCTCTCTCTCTCTCTCTCGTTATCTCTCTCTCTCTCGTTATCTCTCTCGTTATCTCTCTCTCTCTCGTTATCTCTCTCTCGTTATCTCTCTCTCGTTATTTCTCTCTCTCGTTATCTCGTTATCTCTCTCTCTCGTTATCTCGTTATCTCTCTCTCTCTGTTATCTCTCTCTCTCTCTCTCTCTCTCTCCTCTCTCATCTCCTCTCTCTCTCTCTCTCTCTCTCCCCTCTCTCTCTCTCTCTCTCCTCTCTCTCTCTCTCCCCTCTCTCTCTCTCTTATCTCTATCTCTCTCGGTATCTCTCTCTCTCGTTATCTCTCTCTTGTTATCTCTCTCTCTCTCGTTATCTCTCTCTCTCTCTCTCTCTCGTTATCTCTCTCTCTCGTATCTCTCTCTCTCTCTCTCTTCTCTCTCTCTCTCTCTCTCTCTCTCCTCTCTCTCTCTCTCTCTCTCTCTCTTCTCTCTCCTCTCTCTCTCTCTCTCTCTCTCTCTCTCTCTCTCTCTCTCTCTCTCTCTCTCTCTCTCTCTCTCTCTCTCTCTCTCTCTCTCTCTCTCCTCTCCTCTCTCTCTCTCTCTCTCTCTCCCCTCTCTCTCTCTCTCTTCTCTCTCTCTTAAATTGCCTCGCCAGCTGAGTATGTTTGTAAACAAAAAACGGGGTTTTTGCGTTCCATTTGTGACACGCGAACCCAACCCTGAACCCAGAACCCAACCCTGAACTGAAAGAACTGGTTCATGCAGCTTGGGCACAAATGGAAGAGGCCTTTACTCTACTTGAGGTAACGATAGATTTGAAATCTTCAAGCCTCATATAGTTGGGCAGTGATGTTGATTTTTCTATGTGAACAGTATTTTTGATGATACAGCCAATTTAAGTACAGGAAAATTTATACGCTCTAAAACGACTGGCGCCATGTTGTGACGACAACAACTTCAGAGCAAAACAGCTGTGAGCTTGTGAAGCGGCCGCTCCTATGTACTACCTAGTGACGTACCTACTACCACACCAATTTAACTTGCATTACCCCTACTACCGCAAGATGACCAGTAATCCTCCTTCAAGTGATGTGGTAGGTATTCACTGTGTTTGTGAATATATAAGTTGTAGTTTATAAGGAAGAAGTGGATAGACAGGGATAACTGGCCCGTGACACTAGGCAAGTGCACATATTTATCTCTTGTGTTTACGTGCTTCTGGCCCGGTCTGGGTCAGCGCGGGGAGAGGAGGCTTCCTGCTGTGACGTCACCGAGCCGTGGCGCATCGTCTGCAAGCCTTGAGGAGCATTTTGAGAGCTCGGGGAAGTTGCAGATTTTGATTGCGGATTATTTAAAAACGGCAGACTGGATACAAAAAGTGACAACATATTGTTGATATACTCGCTAATGGCTACAATTTTATTGCAATAAATCAGGAATGATGAAATGGTCTGGACGATTACTTTAAGCTAACCACCATGACCTTTAACTCTCTCTGAATGTCTGCCCAGGGTTGGCGGACGCCAGTGTTTACAAGTAAGGATTTCCTGAGGCTGGCGTTCGCCTGGCGCAGCATCGCCAGGCGATCGCCAACCCGGGCGAAAGGTTTAGGCCCGGTTCACACCTTACATTTTTGCTACGTGCGTCTTGTTATCGTGACGTCACCGTGACGTCACGATGACGTTACCTCGTTTCCCTCCCGCTCGCTCTTATCAGAAAACATTGCACTATAAAACCGCCTTGCTTTCCTTACTTCCTCCCTTTTGTACCCCATGACACAACACACCTATTACTCCCTTCACTATATCCTCCTTCACTCCCTGCCCTACCTATATAGCGCTACAATCCCTGACAACAGTGCTATTGCAACGGTTACAAGTGGATTCTGTATAGCGAGGTTATCCCACAGGTGTTGCCATATCGCAGTCGTGGCGCTATTTTTCAAGTCACTAATAATTACTACCTATTTCACGGCCTGTAGAGGGTTTTAGTGGCGTAGCGTGATGCTGTAGGAAGGATGGTGTATAGTAGCTACTAGAGGGGCACGTGAGAGGGTTAGAACTAGAGAACACGAGAAATAACGCAGGAAAATACACAGAGGTAGTGGTGGTGGTCGAGCTTATACCTTCAAGCAGCGGTGCCGCTGATGCCACGGATACAATATTTTCACATCATGTATGTCTTCCATTACTAATATTGTCTTCCAGAATCACTGATAATAAATATATTTTAAATCGGACCTTGGAAACAGCATTATTTTGAGATTGCAAAACTTAGTTACGTATAATGTTCTATAAATTGTGGCACCACCGCTCAAGCATTCTGGAAAAAAGCCGCGAAAAGAATTGGGAGCTCCGAATCTTGGAGCCTGGAGACGCACGTCTGTCAAGCAGGAAGTGACGTCACGATGACGTCACGATGACAAGTTGCACGTAGATTACGTCCAGCAAAAACGTGTAGTGTGAACCCCGCCTTACTAGTACGTACGGCCCTGAGATCATACAGGCTAAGTTATCCATGGGGTTTAAAGTATGATATATTACACCAATGTTTTTAAAACTTCCATGAAAATAATACATCACCAAACCTCATTTTTGTAATCATGCTATTTTTTTTAGGGATTCTTATTCTGTCTATAAACCTGTTCCCAAAGTTCCTTATCACAGTGTCCAGTCTCCTTATGTTCTTATATATCAATGTGGTCACGCATGTCTCTGCCAATCCAGTGTCCAATTGCTATTTATGCGAGTTAATCACATCTAGGTTTGCACCATCTAGGATGATTTTTCCAAAATTTTCATCTTTATATTGACATTGAAAATGCTTTCAATGCTTGCATTGAAAATCTAGCTTTTTTCTCTATTGACATTATTTGACATGACTTATTTCAAATATTTTTCATTCATCAGTAAGTTTTTGCAAACAAAAAGCAGAAAATAAGAACATAACAAAATAATATTTGTACATAATAATATACAGAGGTGGGCATCGCAATTTTTTTTCCAATTCCGCAATCGCAATTCCGCAATTCCGACCTGCACCAGTCCGCAATCGCAATTCCGCAATTTTTTTCAGATAGGCCTTTTCGCAATCGCAATTCCGCAATTCCGCAATTCCGCAAACTAATTTTGACACCTACAATTAAAAAAAAAACACCTACAATTAAAACAAAAAATGTCTATAGACTCTTAAACACCTACAATTAAAACAAAAAATGTCTATAGACTCTTAAACACCTACAATTAAAACAAAAAATGTCTCAAGACTTTTTATTAGTGTTTATTTCTAATATTTCTGTATTCCTATTGTTTCTGTCTATACTTGTTACTTGTCATTCACAATTAAGTCTTTGTCTCTTTTAGTGTTTTTCTTTACTTTTACACTTCACAGTCTACTGGCTAGTAATCACTAGGTGACTAGGATATCTATATGAAAGAGGGTAACGCCATTCATAGGCCCTATGTTAAACGCTACTGGGCGCCATCTTAGCGCCAGGGCCTCTTCGTTCACCCAAGACCCGGGGAAGTTCTCAAGGCATGACCCCGCAGTATATCATGTTATACATGTATAAAGGATATACTGTTATCTTCGGAAATGTTTGTTCTATAAGATTATCACATAAAACACAGTAAAACACATTAAATAAAGGCCATTATGAGACTCTGAAGAAATATGCATGAACTTAAACGCATCGTCATGTGTAGTGGTCATTTTGTCCATCTACACCGTTGTCACCATTATGTAGTGCCCACCTTGGGAGTGTACTCTACAGTCCTGGTTACTCCGCTGCCACCACCCACATTAAGTGGGAAAAAATATATGAATGAACAAAAATAAAAGATTTAAGAAAATATGTAAGTACTGGTTGGAAACTGAATGACAACGCGTTAATATATTTCTATTTATAATATATTTTACTCTTTACTGTCTCACTTGGTAATTATTATACATTCACAAGTTATCTTAATATTAAGTCTTCCTTCCCTCCTAGCGATACGCACGCGAAATGCTCAAGTCGTTATCCTAATATAGTTTACTATCTTTGGTAACTTCGGTTGCACTGTCACCACATTAACGATACGCACATGTAATGCTCAAGTCGTCATCCTAATCTAGTTTACTATCTCTGGTAACTTCAGTCGCACTGTTACCACTTTAACGATACGCATGCGTAATGCTCAAGTCGTCATCCTAATATAGTTTACTATCTCTGGTAACTTCAGTCGCACTGTTACCCCTTAACGATACGCACATGTAATGCTCAAGTCGTTATCCTAATATAATATATACGTAGTCTATCCCACTTCCAACGTTTCCCTCTCACTTATTTTTCTATTTCCTTCTTTCTCCTTGTCCTCACACGGCTGGCTGTGACATGTTGTAGTTGCCCCCTCTGCTAATTTGTGAGCGCTTGGCCCCCTGGTCCGCCAACAGCATCCTACCTTGGGACCCTTTACCAAGGGCGAGAATATCACCTCCCCACAGGCGACTTAACTCAATGAACGTCGAGCTGCTTCTAAAATTATCCTAACCTAGAATCCCCGTTCTCACCTCGTTTCGCTACGTGTCTAATTACTACTGGCTTAAAATATAAGCCTAACCAGTGATTCAGGAATGAGGCGTGGAGGAAAATTCCTCGTTAGCTTATTGATACTTATGTGTTATTTCATCTCTTCCCCTATTAATGTAATTTCTCGCGTTACACATGCAAAACTTTGTGGGACAACATATTACATGGAAGATATCAATAAAAGCAGAATTGTATTAGCTTTCCATTGATATATTTCGTTTTCTGATAAATGCAGTAGTACCTTGCAAAAATGAGCGTTAACTAAATAAATCGCCGCGCAGACCGCTCTCTGTGATGACTGTGCTCACAAATAATCAAATATATATTGGATATATATCGCCTATTATTCAGCCTTTATAACAAAATTTCTATATTTTAACTTTTAACTAGTAAATTAAAGGTTAATTTATAGTTTCACCCAACCAACGATTTTCTGATGCGCCTTATGTATATAATAAGGCGCATCAGAAAATCGTTGGTTGGGTGAAACTATAAATTGACCAAATTAAATTTACTAAATACTCAGTAGATAAGGAATAACTTACTTGTCCAAGTGCCTCAAGTTAGCTGGAAGCTTCTCTCCACCTGTTTCCTGGCCCTGCCTGCTCTCACGCTCAGTGCTCTGGCTGAGGGGCTGAGTGCTGGGGAGATCATCCTGAGCCTCCAAGTCACTTCTGACACAATCCCCACTTCTAACACTATCAGTATCCAGTGTATCCTCATACTCCTAATCCTAGGCGACGGAGATGGCGACAAAAACTTGTCCATTCTGGTTAAATTTGCTAATTTTCAGAAGCAAAAATAGACTTAATAAACGGAGTTTAGTAAATAAACGGCTATTTTTGCTTCTTTCTAATTTGTAATTTCAGTAATTTCAAATTTGTCTTATATTTTGCAGATTGTGCTCATATAATTATCGTTTACTAAACGCTAATTATATGAGCACAATCTGCAAAATATAAGACAAATTTGAAATTACTGAAATTACAAATTAGAAAGAAGCAAAAATAGCCGTTTATTTACTAAACGCCGTTTATTAAGTCTATTGTTATCCTATTTATAAGTTAATAAACCCGTTTATTAACCACAATAGACACTGGTTAGTGGTTACTAACCACTAACCACTGCCAGTAACCAGTGTCTATTGTCTAATTTGTGCAATCTTAGTACTTCACTAACACAACAACAGTATATGTAGGATAAATCAGTAATCACACACACGGCCAGCGTAGTGAGCGTACACGCTCTCAATCCCAAGTCCCAGAACGCACTGACTGAGTGAGTGACTGTGCTACACTAGCTACAACACTAGCTAGCGATGCTTGGACGATGCTTGCTTGGTCTTGGTACGAAGACCGTTTTTTCTCGCAATTGAAAACTGATTGGTTTCTGCGACAAAAACACAACAAGCTTGGTAGGGGTCGAAATAATAATCAGTCCAAAACATTGCAAACAATATCACAAAGCAGTATAACACACATTTCAGCAAGTGTTATTGGAGTGGTCTTCGTAATCCAAGACGGTGCTTGGACGACAAAAACACGGCTCATTGGCAGTTGGCAGTGTCGTCTCCACCATATTTGGTGGGAAATTATGTTCACGCGGGCACTTGCCATTTTGAAGGTGGTGATCATTGCGATTGCGTTTCAAAATTTTGGCGGTCCGCAACCCGCAATTCCGCATTTTTTTCAGGCATCAGTAATTGCGCAATTCCGCAACCCATTCCGCAAGTTATTGCGATTGCGCTTTAAAATTTTGGCGGTCCGCAATTCGCAATTCCGCAATTTTTTCAGGTATCTGTAATTGCGCAATTCCGCAACCGAATTCCGCAATCCCGCAAGTTGCGGAATTGCGGAATTGCGGACTAAAATTGCGGAATGCCCACCTCTGATAATATATATCATGTTTATGGAAACAACACATCCAGTTTTAATATTTCTCGGATTTTCACTACGTAGGTTCATTAATGCAATAATATATATATATATATATTATATTATATATATATATATATAATATATATATTATATATTATATATATATATATATATATATATATATATATATATATATATATATATATATACATATATTTATGTATATATATATAATAATGTCATATATATATATTATTATAGTATATATATATTATAATGTCTTATATATATATATATATATATATATATATATATAGTATATAATATATATATATATATATATATATATATATATATATATATATATATTATATATATATAAATATAATATATAAAATATATAATAATGTCATATTATATATATATATATATATATATATATATATATTATATATATATATATTGTATATATTTTATATATATATATATATTATATATAT
>JACEEZ010007658.1:470000-475983 GCA_016584305.1 Chionoecetes opilio
TCTCCGACGCGAGGGGGCACTGCCCTGGTTAATGTGAAACGTAAGTGCATAGTACATGGAGATATGCCCAACCCGGCACCCTCCAGGTAGGGGTGCCGGGGATTAGTTGTCATGCCACGTCAGCGACCGATTGGATAGAACCGTAACGGGTGGGAGGTCCGCTATAACAGGAGCTTCACCCCCCGTCGCGCCCCCTCTCCCCAGAGTGGGGCTTAACAATAACAATTTACGTCCATCAGAAAAAGCACTAAAACTTTGCCAGGAAATAATAGTCAGTGTCTCAGAAACCAGAGAAGTGACAGAATTATACGAAAACCTAGTGCGCCCCGCCCCGCCCCGCAATCGCCAGCCCACCCGCCAGCTGCCGAGTAGTCCGCTTGTCTCGCCCTGCTGCCTGCTGGGAGGATTATTACCCGAACCAAACCTAACCTAACCTCATAAAGGGGGGAGGGTTCCGCCCCACTCGACCCCCCCGGCGAGATTATGAACCTAACCGAACCTTAACCTAACCTCCTATAGGGTTGGGGGGCCTCTGAAAAGGGAGTGTGTGTCTGTAGTGTATGCGTATTAACCAATTTTATTATTTCTACAATATATATATAAGTTTTGAAGGTTACGCGGAAGTGGATTAATAATGTACAATATTGTTACGCTGTGGGTGTCTGTGTGTGTTTGTCGAGGAGTGCGCGAATGAGGCGTGTGTATGTCTGGGTGTATGAAATGGTAGCAGAGGCAGCGTGTGAGGTGCTGGGGCGAGAGCGAGTGTGTATGAGTGAGTGTCCGTTTGTCTGTATGTATGAGCGGGTGGCATGCGGTGAAGGGTACACAAAGACCAGGGTGACGTCATTCGCGCTGAGCACTCTGATTGGGTCCGGCACGGTGGCCACTGGATGGTGATTGGCTGGCTAGCTGACGACGGGAAGACAAGGGGAGACAGAGCCAAGAGCAGGGACGCCGCGGGGCTCAGTGGGGCAAGGAATAGGGTAGAGACAAGACCTCCGTCAGGAGCTCCTGTGCGCGCGGGCGTGCTGTGGGCGTGAGAAGCCCGCCGCCCGAGCAGCTGGGTAGAGCACAGCGGGAGAGCGACCAGGAAGGTTTGGTCTTGGGAGGGTGGGCGACCACAGTGCCGCCCTGGGGTGTATCTGCAGCGCTCCGTCAGGAGGAATGTGAGCGCCTCGTCAGCCTAAGTCAGTGCCTTGCCTTAAGCCAGTGTATTTGTGTTTTGTGTGCCTTTCACGTAAAGCCTCGTGTGTGTGTGTGTGTGTGTGTGTGTATTAGAGAACCATTGTAGACAGAGGGACCATGTGTAGTTCTTTGTTCACTCTCTCCACCTTCAGGAGCTGAGTACTGTGTATTGTGTGACCTCTGCCATTAAATGTAGAGTGTATCTCAGTGTGTGTCAGTGTCCTCTCTCCTCCATTGTGATTGACTACGTGTTATACACAAATACTCGCCTTCAGATTAGTCTACCGAACCTCCGTCAGGAGTTAAGGGGTTACGTGGGGCGCCTTTGGGATGAGATAAGAAAGGTGAGTCTGAGTCTTAGAGAGACCTGCGTAACAATATACTGAGTAAAAAATATTATAGAAAACGTAAGTGGTAACGGCGGTAGCGACCGTGCAGTTCTCGTCCATAATAACCTTATTTTTTTTCCGAGTATTGGAAAAGTTTAGCAATACACATAACAGACAGCTGCTTCTCATGAGTCATAACACCATATCTCTTCATCTATCTGTTATATGCCGTTACTTCTTCTACAACCATTTGTCATTACTACTTTGACACATTATGTTGTTTTTCATGTCAAGTGAGCCTTTCTTAACCTCAGCCACTCGTCATAAAAATAGGGGAGTTTTCTAATAAGCTCACGCTCAAGCCTGTTTCTCGCGCTGTCATATCCACTGCCCTTTGAGCGTGAATGATCTATCATTTACCGTAAATTCCCTGTGCTTTTTCGGGACATATCAGAATTACCCTTCAATACAACAACTGAAACAGTTCCTAATAAAAAATGTAGTTTATCATTTTATTTGTGAGCACTTGGTGAAAATATTGGCAAAACAATTGAATACTTGAAAACTCAATTTTTAAAAATCGTCTTTTCATGAATAAACGCAAGTTGAAGCAGAATCAGGCTTCAGGAAATATCTACCTGTATGTAAGCATTCACTGAGTACCTATTTTGGGTGTGTCTGTCTGTCTTGCGACGAACATTTAACCAAGAAGTAATTTTAAGTGCTTGGCAACTCGAGAACAGTACGGGATGGAAGACAGTTGCAAGCGTTTGTTTACATGCGAGAGCTCCGACGCCCCCTCGATCCACCTCAATGTCCTTCCCTCTGAATCAATCAACCAACCCTTCTCTCTGAATACCCTATGTCTTCTGGTTTATCCTATTGTAACGAAGGAGGTGGGGGGGGGGGGGGGCAACCCACCCCTCTCAAACTTCGTCACACACTAACTGCTCAGGGCTATGGAGGAGACGGGAAGGACTGCAAGGAGACATTTACTGCTATGCACGGCTTTATTACGCAAACTACTACTACCCACAGTACAATAGTGACTGTACGTCTGTCACGTAACTACACGCGCCACTCCGATCCGCCCCAACAACACAAAGTCACAGTTAAAGCAGGGGGACTATACACAAATAGGGGGAATTTCACAAAGCAGGTGAAATAAGGAGACTCCTTTATGTGGGAAACGGTATGTGGTAGCGGATGCCACAAATATTCCAGTAGAGGATAGAGAGTGTGATGAGATAAGCGGATGATGATAGTTATAGGATGACAGCCTCTGGTATTGAGAAGTTAGGAGTATCAGAGATATGGGCCGTGAGATAAGGGAGCGGCGGCGCTGAGCTGTCGCTCCCCGAGTCGTGTCAACAGGAAAGTGGGTGATAGCAGATCCTGCCAGCGGGATGGTTTCTGTGGAGATGCTGAACGCCACACTCTGTCTTGGTTAAATGTTCGTCGTAAGAGAGACATATACACCCAAAATAGGTACTCAGTGAATGCTTACATACAAGTAGATATTTCCTGAAGCCTCATTCTGCTTCAACTTGCGTATTTTCATGAAAAGACGATTTTTAAAGATTGAGTTTTCAAGTATTCAATTGTTTTGCCAATATTTTCACCAAGTGCTCATAAATAAAATAATAAACTACATTTTTTATTAAGAACTGTTGCAGTTGTTGTATTGCAAGGTAATTCTGATATGTCCCGAAAAAGTACAGGGAATTTACGGTAAATGATAGATCATTCACGCTCGAAGGGCAGAGGAAGTGAGATGTGCGAGAGACATCTGGCGGCTTAGCTTTGAAAACACCCCATTCTGCTCCAATGTCCTTTCTTTTCTCTTGTTTCCACGGGATAATTTTCTACAAGACAGCCTGAGAGGTGTCTTCGCAACGCTTGCTTGGTATTCCTGATGGTCATGATGATAGGCATGGGTTTCCCCGCATCTGTACGGCATCACAACAAAGCCACGCGGCGCTGAAACTCCCGTTTTCTAATGTTTGTTCTCTAATTCCGTCTTCGTACCAAGACCGCGCTCAAAAAGTAGCAAATCTTGGATTCGTCTTCGCAATCCAAGACGGTGCTTGGACGACAAAAACACGGCTCTGAGTGCGGGGAGCAGCCAGTCACTACAAGACCACGAGGCAGAGCACATATAACCGCTCGCACGTCCCAGAGCACACAACCGCTCTCACGTCCTCGTAGTTTACCACTGTAATTCTAGGACATCTGTCGGAAATAATAAATTTCTCCAGAGATAATTAAGAATATTACTAAAATTAAATAGTAGTAAACATAAGAGTAATATAAATTTATTGGGAAATTCATTTGGGCTCGTATATCTTTGGAGCGAACAGACGTCCAGGGGAGACAGCTGACTCGGGTCTCTTTAGTCACACACCACCGAGGCGAGAAGTCATCGCCCTTTGCTCCTTATTTACATTTAGAGACACCTCGTGTGTTCTCGTGTAAATATTGTAAATAGTATTCATGGAGAGCATGGGTTACTAAACCCCAATGGTTGCCGCGATACCTTTTTTTTCAACTTGCGATAACGATAAAACGATAATTGTTTCCCCAACATGCGATAAACAATAAACGATAAAAAATTTCAAAACCCAACCTGCGGTAAGCGATAAACGATAAAACGATAGCGATAAAAAAAAATTAACTTGCGATAACAAAAGCGATAAATGATAAGTGCCTTTATTTAGTTGAAATATTAAAAAAAGCATACAAACTATTTTTCCACAGTGAAAATTAATTAAACTAAACAAAAACTGTCACTAGAACCAGTCTATGGCCTACAAGTTCTATTCCACATCATCTCTCTCTCTGAGTCACACTCTCCCTCCCTCCTCTCCCTCCTCAAGACAGCATCCAGGAGCTGCATGTTTCCCTTGGTGAAGACCAGCTTCTCAAACCTGTCGCTGGTCATGCTTGCACGCTTGGGCCTGAGGACGTCACCAGCAGTGCTGAACATGCGCTCCACGGCAGCAGAGCTGGGCAAGGCCGTGTTGTACTTGATGAACAGCGAGATCCACTTCTCCCTGTGCATGCTGGGGAATTGCCCAGGCTTCACCTCTGCCACCTTGCTCCTGCCCCAGGTGTCCACCTCCTTCTTGATGAGCTCCCCAATGTTGGACCCATCCTCCTCCATGACAGTGGGGCTCTCCAGGAAGGCAAATGGGTCGTCGCTGGCTTCCTTAGGCTTTTCTGTCACCATGTCCTGGCTCTGGCTGGAGGGGAGAGGGTCAGGTGTGATGGAGGTGACGATCTCCCTGATGAGCCTCTCCTTGATGTCTTCTTCAAGGGCAGGGGCCACATGCTTCAACATGAAGGGGCCATGGTTGGGGTGGGTCAAGGTGGCCATCAGGAGGTCCTCATCAGCAAAGAGGTGCATGAATCTGTCGCAAAAAAGACGCAAATTTGAAATTTTAGTTTTCAAATATAAGATACAACTGATTTTTTTATTTATATACCCATTAAATATTTTACTTTGAAAATGATGCAACATACCTGTTGTTAAACCCATGGACAGTGCCATCCTGCTCTAACAAGGCATCCACCAGGGGGTCAGCATAGCGCAACTCGCCCTCCCTCTGATGGCCTGTAGGTCTCTCTTGAGGAGCATCAGGTAGGGCAGGAGGATCCCCATGTAGGCGTTGACCTCAGCCTGCAGCCTGTCCAGGCAGATGGCGACAGGCTTCATCACCTTGCAGTACTCCTGCAGAATCTCCTTGTCCTCCTCAGTGAAGACAGGGGCTGCTGCCTCTTCCCAGCTGCCTCGCTCTTCATGACCTCGTTTATGGCCTCGATGGTCTCTGGGTCCTTGAGCGCCGTCTTCAGGAGGCACTCTGTCGCGTCATACAAGGTATTCCACCTACAAATAAAAAAATGTTGTGTTTCAATAATATTATGTAATTTTGAATTGTTTTGAAATTGTGTGAGTTTTTGTTATTTAAGAATTGTTATTAGAAAAAAAATAGAAATCTGAAACAAAATTAGATTATGCTCACCTAGTTGGGCAGGGTGTATTCAGCTTTCTGCCCACCACATCCCTGATCTTGTTGGCCACCACAGAGGACCTGTTGTGCAGGTTCCAGAGGCCCTGGGCCTTGGCGGCGGCCTTGGTAAACGGCTGCCTGGCCTGCCTGCCTGTTCCATAGTTCCATCCCACCACTTTGGAGACGTCTGTTGTCGCCAGCAGGTTGAGTGTGTGAGCAGCACATCTCCTCTGTGTGGGCAGCTTGGGAAGGTCCTCTGCCTCATCTCCACCTCTTCCTCCAGCAGATCATGAACACTGACAATGGCGACATCGCCACCATCAGGATCCTCGTGTTCTGGCGCGACAGCAAGCGGGTCATCTTGGTTGTCGCCAAAATGCGCAAATGCAGCACAGTAGTTGGCACCATTGTCAGTTGTAGTGGCGACGATCTTCCTGGTGATGCCAAACTCACTGTTGA
>JACEEZ010007658.1:476014-626014 GCA_016584305.1 Chionoecetes opilio
AAAAAAGTTGGACTTTAGCTCTTTGCAGGCGAGCGTGCCATGCTTTCTGCGCAAAGTTTCTGCATCAATCCAATGCACAGTGCAACCCAGGAATGCGCGATGGTGTGCACTCCAGCTGTCAGCTGTGGTGGCAACATATCTGGCCTCCTTCAGGATGGACATCAGCTCCTTCTTGGCCTTTCTCGCCTGGTCGTCAATTGTGTTCTTCATAGCCGTGTGGGAGGGCAGGTTGAACTCTGGCCTGAAGACCTTCATCATTTCGCGAGTCGCTGGATGGGCAGAGATGCTTGGTGCAATGCAGAGGGTGGTGAACCACTTGACCCAGGCCTGCCGACCCTTGTCCTGGGTGAAGTGTCTGGACATCTCCTGGGCTTGCCTGAAGGAGAGCTGGCGGCTGGTGTCCTTCTCCCGCACGTTGAGCCTGTGGCCCTTCTTGCTGGTCGCCTTTTTGATGTCGTCAAACTCATCCAGCAGCTGGGCAGTCTTATGACCACGGTGCATCTTGCCCTTTAGATGGGTTCTGAGGTTCCCCTTGCTGTCTGACTGGAACTTGATGTAGGTCTTCTTCATTCCATAACCTTCACACAGCTTGCAGATGGCCAGGCAATTGAAAACCATCCTGTCAGAATGACCAAGCTTGGGCCTTGGATCTTCAATTTTGTGCAGCTTGAACAACTTCTCAAAGGGCTTGAGGGAAATGTAACCTGTAAAAAACACAAAAAGTATTGTCATAAATACCCGCGTGCGGGGACAACAGCCCTTGGCCGAAGCGCGCCTGTAACAAATCATGGCATAGTTAAAGTATGCTTAGCTTTAAGGGTTTGAAGTAACCTAATAGAGAAAGTGAAGCTTTCATTTTTTGTTCTTTTCTCAAAAACTACAAGAAAAGAAATATGTCAGATGAAAATATGTCTTATGCTCTCTTCTTTCATTTAAAACCGGAATGGGGACGATTAAAGCACCACTCACCAAGCTTTAGCTATCTTCCCTGAGGGTACCAACGTCCAAGAATTTTTCTAAGTTTTTTCACAAAAAATGCAATAAAATCTAATATATAAATTTCGTACTGTCTGTCTGTCTGTCTGTGTGTCTGTGTAACTACGTTCTTCTTCTTCGTACGTTCTTGATTTACTATTTGTATTTGTATTATTATTTAGTATTACATTACCTCATCAAAGTCCTCCTGCTTGCAGCCCTTGCCCAGGTGCTTGTCGCTGTTGTCCTCCCTCATGCCCTGGCTGCTGGAGGGGCGGAAGGTTCGTGGAGACATGAGGGTGTCGCTGCTCTCACTCCCCACTGACATTGCTGAGCTTGATCGCGACAAAAACATATTGCCAGACTCTTGGCAGTGAGAAGACGGTGCATGGGATAGAGCGGCACCACACCCTCCTAACTCGAGAACTCCAGCGAGACTGGCGCCACGGTTGCCAATCAAGATTTTGTGAGTGTACCAAAATCAAACTACCAAATAGTACCAGAGCTACAGAAAACGTAACAAAAAATATTTAAACGTCACGGCTACGTCACCAATTCAACAAATCATACAAATGTTGGTCTAACGCGTTCTGGCGGTCAACTTCTTGGGCAACACGAGTTGAAAAATGTTGACCAGTGGTTAACTGTACAAATGTTGTTGCCACCTCTTCATTTAATCTATCTAATTTATTAAGTTCTTCAATTTCTTCTAGATATGCACCTCACAGATTAGTACCAGAAAATGGTAAAGTCGTACTTGATACTACCAATAGTACCAAATCTGGCACTTTAGTACCAAGATTGGCAACCCTGACTGGCGCACTGCAGCTGTGATTGGCCAGCTACACACACACACACACACTTGGCAGCTCTCATATGAGGTTTTTCAGGTCTGAAAACGTCAGGCGGGCTGTTGTGACTATTGCCGCCGTGCACATTTTCTAATTTTTACAAAAGTCGTCTTTGAATTTATCGTTTATCGTTCCTCATTTTTTGGGACTAGCGGTAAGTGAATGAGCGATAATTTTAGAAAACTTTGCGATAAACGATAAACGATAAAAGGTTTGACCTCAGCGATAATTATTGTTTATCGTTTATCGCTCATTTTATCGCACGCGGCAACCACTGCTAAACCCTAATATCTCGGTCCATGAATCTGCTTGTAACATCGAGAAGGTTTCGTCCGCCTGCAATATTGTCTACAATCATCAACATGTAAGACGTCACCAGCTAAGTACAAACTTTAGCAGGAGGTCTGGCAGTTAACCCACTAAAGTTCTCCTAGCTTATTGAGATCTCAATAATAAGGTTTAGCTTGGTGACATTAGTTGGACAGCTACTACCACCAGGTAAATATTTTTAGTGGTAGTTAGTTATTTCTAATTGTCCCCTAATTTAATTCTCTTTTTCAGTTGTGAGTTTAATTCAAGCACCAGTGTTTTAATTTACATTTAGGAGTGTAACCATTCAAGTCATCCTATTAAATTATTTCCCACAACTGAAAAATTTGGTCCTTCGAACCGGATAAAAAACCCTTGATAACATCATAGCGGCGGCGGCTATAGCGCATTTTCGTGACGTTCACCGCCCTGGTTCAGTCCAGTCCGGACCGGGTCAGGGTGGACTGATGGTCGCGAAAATACATCGAGACTGGCCCCGTCCCATTCGTCGTTCCTATTGGCTGGGGGATCGAGTGGGCGGTACTGAACTGAACTGTGGAGGCGGCAGGCGTCCATCTTTTCAATATCCTTTTTGTCGTCCGCCTTTTAACCTGTGCTGAAGACTTTACAACTACCACGCCTGTGATACTATAGTCTTATGGTCGGCCATCATGGTGTTTCATGTCTTATCAGCAGCACGAGAAGCTCCTGGTCGCCTTCCCCGCTGACTGTAGTGCGCATGCGCCAGTTCTCCCCACACTGGTCCAAGGTGGTCCTGGTATGTGGGTCGGACCGGACTGGACTGGGCTAGCCCGTTCTAGACTGCCTCGCAAAAACAGTGACCGCCCGGGACTAGTCCAGTCCAGACCGGGCCAGAGCGGTCGCGAAAATACGCTACTAGTTATCCTACCTATCACGTAGCTTATGTTGGCCATTCCATTGTCACTTGTGATTCACTCCGGCTAAGAAGCGAGCCGTTTCCGGGAGTGCACATGGACATATTTAGGAAGGGAGGTGCAAGGGCCGATAATTTTTTTGAATATTCAGAATTCAAACAAGCCCTTATCCCCCTACTTTACGATCTGGCTATCATCCTGATAGGGGGTAACGACATCAAGGAGGACACTAGTGTGGATGGTTTATTTGAGGATATGATGGCCATCCATCGGACTTTTTCAGAAAAGGGAATCACTTGTGTCTTGTGCACAATAGAACCAAGAATTTACCCCCATAACCATCCTCACTTTGTCGAGGCCGAGCGCTACAAAAAGATCTC
Source organism: Chionoecetes opilio (assembly GCA_016584305.1). Lineage (NCBI taxonomy): Eukaryota > Metazoa > Arthropoda > Malacostraca > Decapoda > Majidae > Chionoecetes > Chionoecetes opilio. The sequence goes on from JACEEZ010007658.1 coordinate 479,426, forward strand.
AAGGGCCATAAATAGGAAATTGCAGCGTGAGCTCAAAGGCCACATCATTTTGTTGGGCTGAAAAACCTTCCCGATGGATCTGCGGATCATGGACGGGATACATCCAACCTTTGAAGGCAGACAACATATTTGGAACAAAGAGTCCAAAGCCATTAGGCATCATCATAGCATTTGGACACAAACCCAGCAGTCATTACGAGAATTTCAGTTTTAACTCTGGGTACTACTAACTTGTTAGTTTAGAGTCAATATTTTTATTTTTTTGGCTTAAATTTAAATTCATAACTAACAAGTTACTCATAATTCAACTTTCAGATTAACTATTTAGCAATTTGTATTCCATAAATTTAAAATTTTGTCTGTCTCCATATTTATTCATTAGATTGGTGGCATTATGGCCACAGTTAAAATTTTAGCAGGCCATAAAGGGCACTGTAATAAGTTACTGGGTCAAATTGATGTAGCTCTGGTGGATCATGTGGAATTTCACCAACTTAAAGTGTGGAAAGCACAGTTAGAGAAAAAGATAAGTATCATATCAAATCTATATGATACTCTAGTAAATGAGGCGGAAGGTGATAAAGTGGAAACATTAATCTGTGATCAGGCTGATTTTGAAGATCGCTTACAAAATACCATCCTTAAGATCAATGATGTGATAGAAGAAAATCGGCCTAAGAACTTGAGCCTTAAGAGAATCAAATTACCCATTATTCAGCTGCCTGAGTTTGAAGGTGATATAGCGGAGTGGGATTCCTTTTGGGACCAGTTCGAGAATCGAAAGTAATATCCATGTTAGATCAGAATTGACTGCAGTGGATAAATTGAATTATCTAAAAGGTCAGATAAAGGGTGATGCTGGAAAGCTCATTTCAGGATTTCCTTCAGAAACCGCTAGCTATCAGTGTGCGGTAGATTTACTGAAGAAAACCTACGAAAACAGAGATAAAAAGTTGAGAGACCTTGCAAGAAAATTGATTAATATCAAAGTACCCTCTCATAATTTTCAATCTCTGTCTGAATTTAAAGCAGAGTTAGAGAGTAACTTGAAGAGAGCAAAAAATGCAGGTTGTAATTTAGAAGAATCTAGCTGGTTGCTGTCCACTTTCTTAGTAGATAAATTGCCTAACCTAACTGTAGATCAAGTTCAATTGAAGTCAAAAAAGGATTATCCTTCTGTAGAAGACATTAGAACTAGTCTCTTAGACATTATAAATAATTTACAATCCAAGGATTACAAGAAGGATAAAAGGGAAGGAGAGAAAAAGGATGAAAGACCCTCCTTGCCCTCTAAATATGAGGCTAAATTTTTTGCAATTCAAGAAGGTCCAGGAGCCTGTAGAGATCCAGGCACAGTTCCACACCAACAAATTAATCCTAACTCACAATTCCCAGGCAGAGTTCCACACCAACCAATTAATCCTAACTCACAATTCCCAGGCAGAGTTCCATATCAACCAATTAATCCTAACTCACAATTTAAATGTATTCTGTGTGAAGGGCTCCACAAAGTCACTAATTGCAAAAATTATGAGGGCCGTGGTAACCGGCTAAAACGTATTAGAGAGTTAGGAAGATGTGAAAAATGTACTTGCCATCATAAGACAGAGGACTGTAAATTTAAATTACGCAGATGTCCTTCATGCTATCTATAATGGAGTCCATCATTCTTTGTTATGTGACGCGGGCCAACCAACTGGGAGAGTGGCACAGTATGTGTGTGCAGTGAGACCTACGGGTGCTCATGACAATTTAACAGCTCTACCATATAGGCTCAATACCCATAATTAGGGGTAAAATTGTCAAGGCTGCAAAAACTCTGTTTGATCAAGGATCACAGAGAACTTTTATCAGTAAAAATTTGTCTGATAGTTTAAATTTAAAATCTTGTGGCCAGGTGGACTTGAAAATTTCAGGATTTATAGGAGAAATAGAAACTAAGACCTATGATTTAGTGAATTTTACAGTCAGGTCTGGTTCTAAATATATAAGATTGAATGCTATAGTTCTGGAAAGTTTACCTAAAAATATTAGGATGGATGGAATGGAAAAATTAATAAAGTACATGAAGGACCAAGAAATTAAGCTCCTAGATCCAAACTTAAAGGATACAGTAGGTTCCATTGATCTATTAATAGGAGCAGACCAGTACTGTAAAATAATAACGGGTCTAATTCAAGAACATGGCTCCAGCTTCTTGAAAACAAAATCTGGACTGATACCCTTTGGAAAAATTCCTTCTAGTTCATAGACAGAGTAGATAAATCTAGAGTAGTCATGGTCTCAAATGTCTGTTCCTGCCCCGGGGAGCAGGAAATTGCAAAATTGTGGGAACTAGACACAATAGGAATAAAATCGGAAGATAGGAGCCCTGAAGAGAGGTTTGTGCTAGATAATTATAGCAAATCTGTTGAGTACCACAATCAGTACAATCACATGAGTGACAATCAGTACTGGGTTAGGATGCCCTGGAAATTTAATAATCAATACTTACCCACCAATTACAATTTAGCTTTGGGTAGACTAAATTCAAATTCAAAGGAGCTAAAATCTGCAGGACTCGTAACTCAGTACGAAGCAGTGATCCAAGACCAGCTTGAAAAGGGATTCATTGAAAAAGTACCAAATCCAACGGTTACTGACAATACCCACTACTTGCCAAAGGTGGGCATTCCGCAATTTTAGTCCACAATTCCGCAATTCCGCAACTTGCGGAATGGTAATTCGGTTGCGGAATTGCGCAATTACGGATGCCTGAAAAAATTGCGGAATTGCGAATTGCGGACCGCCAAAATTTTGAAGCGCAATCGCAATAACTTGCGGAATGGGTAATTCGGTTGCAAAATTGCGTAATTACGGATGCTTGAAAAAAATGCAGAATTGCGGGTTGCGGACCGCCAAAATTTTGAAACGCAATCGCAATAATTGTGACGGTCACCACCATCAAAGTGGCAAGTGCCCACGTGAACATAAGTTCCCACCAAATATTGTGGAGACGACACTGCCGACTGCCAACTTGCCAAGTGTAGCACAGTCACTCAGTCAGTGCGTGCTGGAACTTGGGATTGAGAGCGTGTACGCTGGCCGTATGTGTGATTAGTTGTCAACCTCCACATGCTGAACCAAAAAAAGTGGGAGGAGGAAGAGGAGGAAGAGGAAGATTAGTAGATTACTTAAATTAGTGATTACTAGCCAGTAGACTGTGAAGGGTAAAAGTAAAGAAAAACACTAAAAGAGACAAAGAATTAATTGTGAAGGACAAGTGTAATGCCCGTTATTCAGGAAAGATAGGATGAGAATTATTATCATATAATTCCGAGTTATGGCCCGTAAGCAGTTCAATCTTTTAGTTTCTCGGGTGAGTCATCGCCCTTCTTTCCTACGCGCCATTTTGTTTATCTTCCTTCCTTCCTCCCCGCCATTTCTTTCTTCCTTCCGTCCTTCCTTCCCCCCCCCCCCCCCCCCCCCCGACATGCCGGTTGCGAGTCAACATTCGTGGAATAATTATTTCGCGATCAGTGATAACTAATGGATTCAAAGCTTTTCATCTCCCCCTCGCCCTGATATCACATCAAGGAACACTCCTAGATTCTTGGTGTCTTTCAAAATGGTCCCCATGGTGAAAGATCGCGGTCATACATGGATGTGTTGGTAGAGTTGTTCGCTAAATTGAAAGTCTACCAAGTTTCTATACAGACTTCCATACCCTCTCGCTCCAAAAGACGCGTTCGGACCTTTGACATGAAAAGAAATCACATCCTCCTCGGATATTAGATTGAACATATTAAATTCTTCTATATCAAAGTAACAGGACTGTATTATAGGCAGCCCTTTCTTAGGTACACGAGTTTCATTATTTAATTAGTTATTTCGGGATTATAAGCTCTTCAGGAGAGACCAATATCAAAGAATTCGAACATTCCTTTTCATCCCAACTTCGCCTTAGCTACCAAGAGGAGTCAGTCGTCTCCCACTTTCGTTGTAGGTAGACCTCGGCACCCTCGCTCCTGTTTTCCCCCTTCCTTGTTATAATTATTCTATATATTTCTATATATACTATATAGTACAGTTCAGTGTCACAACGATAGAAGGCTGCCCCAGCCGTCATAGTGTTATTAAACGTTATCGTCTCCACACTTCGTTGTAGCTTCGCTCGGTAGTGCTCGCTCCTTCCTCTCCATGGCACATGGTACAGTGAATCCCCCACACCCAACTCATTCCTCTCCCATTTTCTCTCCTATATATTATTCCATGTATAGCTATAGTACTCAGTGATACGACATAGGTGGTAGTTTTTAAGATGGATTCTGTGCAGGGATGTTATGCTCTAAAGAAGCTTGCCCGTTCCATATTAGAGTTTCTGTATGTGTCTAAGGTCTCAAACCAGAAATATGTTTCATGGTGAATAAATAGTGTGATGTTCAAATATGTTCTTGTGTTTTATTGGCAAAACCCCAGGTGAATATTCCGCTGTTAGGAATAATATTTCCCCACACTTCCAAAATAGTCACCTTACTCGGTATAATTCCACGTATCAATCCACGACTACCAAGATAAATATAATCTTAATATTACTTCAAACGCGCCCAGGGAGTAACCCATAGAACTACTCGCCTGAAGCTGGTGGCAGCACTCCCCTTAACTCATAACCCTGTCCCCTTAACCTACCCTACCGCATTCCCCTTAAATTCACCCCCATTTCAGTACTCGCCGAGCGAGAAGTGTTTCATATCTATAATCACATAGTGAAGTCCATAGACTAAGTTTTTCAATTCTCAATTCAAGTTGTAAATCAACTGAAAAATCATAATCAATTATATCACTCAATAACCTTGCCAGGTTATAAACTCCATAAGGAGTTTCTGGCAACACACTGTGACTATAGCGGTGGGTATTATTCCTACAAATAACAACAGAATATCACCTTGGTAAGTATCTAAATAGCTCAAAATTCAGGAACTATTCCAAAGTTTCATTAGTAGGACACAGTCAAATTCGCCAAACTTCGACGGCCATGAACGGAAATTAAGATTTTTTAGAAAACGGGAGGAAAACAAATTCCTTCTTCTCAGATGAGACTAAATAGTATCTCTGGTATGCCACATTAATTGTGCATTTTTGTGTTAGGTAGCAATTGATAATGACGATAGCAATGGATTCCCGGTCTCTCTTGCTTACCCTATCAGGAAATTACGCCACAATAGAAGGAATGTGAGGCGTCGTGTGCATCTGCCTTAATAAGAACCATGCATTTATCAGAAAGAGAACACATCTATTAGTCACGTGGAATAACCGAGTGTCTTTCTATTTACCGACGGAACACGGGAATCGAGTCCCTACCTGTGTTCCCTATAATAGGTGTTTCTCCAGCTTCATCATGAGTTGTGAAGATACCATATTCCCCGAGATGGACACGAAGGAGGAGGAGGAGCAGGCAGACATAATAAGACGGTTAAAAAGATTTAGTGTGAAGAAATAATGAGCTGCGAGAAGGAAGAGAATTGAATTATGGAAAGAGGAAAATGCAAACGAACTCTTCCTACCCCTCAATATCCACGGATAGCGTGAAAGAGGAAATCAAACGAACCCTTTCCTTACCCCTCAATTATCCCAGGAATAGCTGGAAGAGGAAATCAAACGAACCTGTCCCTGCTCTCATTATCCACGGATAGCGTGAAAGAGGGACTCATCAAACCTCGAGATATTCCAGTAATTAGAAGTTACATCAACTACAAGGCCTTGACGCAACGGCCGACTCCAAAATGTTCTGTTTGAATTAGATAAGAACCATGTAGGCTCAAGCGACGCAACACGCACCAATTGCAAAGGGAGAGTGTGCTCAAATCTCAATCTTAATTCACTAGCTATCAAAACGTCCCATAAAGTAGAGACTTGGTCGACACTTATGAAATCTTTTCGAGACCGATTTTTACCCCGAGTGAGTGTTGAATAGAGCCTTGCAAGAATGGAGGCAATGGGGAGTTACGACTGGGGAGAATCTCCTCAAGCTTTCACACCTCGTTTATTTGCCAACATGCGGTGATTGCGACAAAACTCCCAAATGAAAAATTCCCCGATCGTGATAAACACTAAAGATGAAAACTGTGGTACGGGCTACCAATCGCGGTGCGAGAAAAATTAGAGGGATTCTCTAGATGAGGATATCCCTAAAAATTTCCTAGACTGCATCGAACACGAGCGCAAATACTCGAAGAGAGACACACTCAAAGGTTAATATGAATCCCAGCACATAGAAAGATAGGAAAAGTGCTAGACTAAAAAGAAACAAATAGTTCATACATTTCCCCACTCGCGAGACCACCAAAGACGAGTTGGGGGAAAGTCTAAAACCAACAATCCAATAACAAAGGCCAGTTTGGCCCAAGGTGAAACTAGAAAAATCATCACCATCCCACGCGAGTCCTTCACGGAGGGAAACATTCACTCAAAAGTATTGCGCTTATTTGTCAATCACAAAACGCTAACCTTCCCGGAGTGCTGGAGAAAACCTCCACTATGTCATTGTTTCGACGTCGCTAACCCGGTTGCCGGAGGGAGCTCGAATTGTCCTGGAGTGCCCGGCAATAGTCCTCAACATCCGTCAACTCACAAAACCCTAGACATAGCATGACTAGACGGTGACGATATTTCACCCACTATCCACGTGATATAAACGGGAAGATAGTAGAAGTCGATTAGTAGACACAGGGAGAGTGTTTATACTTTATCAAAGAATGCACAGCAAACTGATCGGAGGGGAAAATAAATAAACGAACGGAATCCTCCTCACCGCTGCGTAGAAATCACAGACACCCGTTGAACATTCTCGGCATGATATGGGCAGAAATTGAAATCGGTGACGGGCAAAAGTTTAAAAAAGTGGTTTCCCGTTATCCCAGACTCTTATCTCAACGGCGATGTACTTCTGGGTGTGACTCCTCACAAAGCCACTCTTACCTGGGATGGAAAAGTATAGCAATGCGATGCGCTGGGGCGATACCCCCCATACCGTGAATCAACATCCGTCGAAAAAGAAACAAAAGTCAAAAGAATACGCCTAAACCGTTGGAAGTCGTGAAACAAGCCAGAAACCCTTCACAGATAAATCTTCTCCCTCCTGTGAAAGAAACCCCTTACCACTTCCCCCGTTTCCCGCCATGTTAACGTAAAATTGATTCCAGTTTTCTAACCTCCTTGTCTAACCGCGGGAAAAAGTTAGCAAAATAGTTACCCTTACTTATACAAGTGTCAGCAGAAAATTCATTTACATTCCTTCAACGAATAATACCAAGAAGGAAAAAGGTTTTTGTGCAAAGGCACTATACTCGGGTCGTACGAAAAGTGAAATTCCTCACGCCAACACAATCAATTCTATTCAATGAAGTCCACAATGAACTTGATACCGGTAAAATGATACGCATCAGCACGAAAGGAACTCGAACCCAAAGGTTAAAAGAATTAATCAAGGGACAAAATGAAACACCTGACTGTTTTCAGAACAACACGAATTTACAACAAGTAATTATCTAGAAATGATCCTCTTTTTCATCCTAACCAAACGAATTAGGTCTCAGAAATGGTCCTCCGGTTTCATATAAAGGTGGATGACCCTCACCCAATCGAGGACCCTCGTTACCGGTATTCCCCCCCCCCCGAGAAAGCCAAGGACCAAATTTCACATATGTTCAGATATGGAAGAAAGAAATATCATAGAAAGATCCATGGCCGCGTGGTTTATCACCGATCGTCTTGTAAATAAACCGGATGGTATAGAGAATGTGTTTTAGACTATCGACACATAATAAACATCTTCGCCACAGACAGCTATCCTCTTCCCGATTGGAAGAATGGTAGAACAAGCTTCTGACCAAAAGATTATGTCAACCTTAGACATGCTCGAAGCATATTTCCAGATATTACCTTACTCGATGACGAAAGCCGCGATCTAACCACTTTCCGCGACGGTGTCACCTTATTCGTTTTTTCGACGCCTACCATTCGGGCTAAACTGCTCACCCCTATATTTTCCATGCGGATGGCTTCAGTATTCACTTCCCCCTCCTTCAGAAGGGATGGGTAAAAAAACTACCTGGACGACTTAATTTCTATGGGCTCCTACGTTTCCTCTTCTTTTTGGAACGTCTTAATCACTCTTCAAGTCCCTTCTACAAATGGTGTGTTGAACTTAACCTCAGTAGTGTACCTTTGGACTTAAAGAAGTCACTTTTCTCGGTTCATACGATCTCAGCCGAAGAAGTAAGCCGGACCTAAAAAACGTGGCAAGCGTTTCAAAAATGAAAGCTCCAAAACTGTCAAGGAAATCCCGACGTTATCGTAGGGATGTGTGGTTTCTATAGGAAGAGCATGTTCCTTCGTTCGCGAAAAGTTTGCAGCTCCACTTACAAATTTAACAAGAGCTCACGTCCACTTTCACCGACGGAAGGAGTGTCCACATGCGTTCGGAACATCTCAAGTCGTGCCTGATAAATGCGCCTGTCCTGGTAAGGGCAACAAATTCATGAACCTTTCATTCTCACAACAGAGACGCGAGTAACACTCACGTCGGAGGGTGTTCTAAGTCAAGTTCATCAAACTGTTCCAATTGCCCCATGGGTTTTCTCAAGAAACTAAATTCTTGCGAAACACGTTATACTACTCCGCCACCGACAAGAAGCGTTGGCCATAGTTTCTCACCTGTAGAAATTTCCATCATTATCTATGGGGCTCAAAATTCTCAATTGTCACGGAATCCACCAACCCCCTCACAGTATTTTTAAAAAGAAAACTAAATCTCCCCGAATGACCAGTGATCCTAGAAGATGGCGAATATAATTAATGAGATTAAATACTGCAGGCAAAGATTAACTTCGTCGCGGACCATCTGTGCGTCCAGTTGGGATGAGACCAACCCGCCAACCCGAGACCTACAATGGTTGGGACTCAACCAACCACAATTCATTCTACGTCAAGGGAAGAACCCGTGTGGAAGAGTTGCTGGAATATCTGGAGGGAGGTATGTTCCTACCAAACGCATACCGAAAGCCACTTTGGATCAGTTTACGTAATAAATGCCCTCTATATTATGTTCGAAAAAAAAAACCGATGGAGCCCTACAATATGTCCTCATAATTCCTCGTAGTATGAACCGGTCTCCTCTCCAACATTGCATGATTATCATGTCACTTAGGACAAAAAAAAACCATCAGAAACCGAGGATCTTGACTATTGGGCAAATCTTAAAGCAGATGTGGTGTGAGTATGTCAAAATTGTGTAACTTGCCAAGATTCAACAGGAAGTAAAGGGTTACAACACCCTGGAAGGAATTACCTTCCATAAGATAAACCCTTAGAAAGAATAGGGATAGACCTCACTGATATGGTAGCCCGAGAACAGGTTACCGTTATGTTATGACTGTAGTCGATCATTACAGTAGGTTTGTTTAGGTTTCTTCCCCCCTTAAATCCAAACACACCTACAACACATCATAAAAGACCATGTGGCAGTACCATGGCGGACTATGGACACCCCGCAACATCGTCCTGGACCACGGGGGGAGTTCACCAGCCGGGAGTCCGCAGTTCTGCACACTACACCAAAGCACTCTCTGCTATACACCCCTATCACCCTCAAGGAAATTCGGTGCTCGAGAGGATGCACAGGACCCTGAAGTCATCCTCTCGAACCTGTGCCCAGGCACCTCTGAGCTGGCCCCATTGTTGCAGCCGTGCCAAATCACTTGATCAGCGGTACACACCTCCACGGACAACAACCCTACTCGCTTTCTTTCTCGATCGTCATGCCCCCAGGCTTGTTGAGCAGCTTTAACCCGACGTCGAGGAGAACAAGACGACATGGGACGTGGCACAACGCCCTAATCCGCGAGACCGCATCCAGAAAATGTTCGCGTCGGGTACGGTTACGTCGCAAACCAAAAGCGAAAAAATTCAAGTGGTGGAGAGTTATGCTCACTGGTAGGGGGTGAAAATAGACACACAATACAGGCCCGTGCCGTAAACTCAATGTGAAATGGGATGGTGTCTTAGAGTGGTGGAAGTACGTTTGGGTGTTGTCTCGTGTATGTGTTTAGAGAATGTTTTTCAACAAAAAACAAGTGCAAAGAGCCGCCGAACCCGTGAAGCCCTATCATGGCAGTGAAAGAGTGGTTAGTAGAACCGGTGGGAAGGGTCCTACAACCCGACCCGTTGGACGAGCACTATGCCACCTACGTGTCAGGGAGACCTCCTAGAAGGCTCATTGGAGGAAGAATGAATGTTATTTTAGGTTAAGATGTGTTAGAAATTAATACTGAGTCCAGGAGGTGAGTGGGGGGGGGGGTTTGGTGTTTACCCCCCCCCAGACTAGATGAAATATTTGGTCCAGTAGATTTCTCATTTCTAGAAGTCGGAGTGTCTTGTTTTCACGGGCTCAGCCTGGTTCGGTGGGAGGAGTATTTTAATTCGAGATAGTAGTACTGCTTCTCACTTCACAGTCGAACCAGCTTTGCGGTGGTGGCGGCATTTCAGGACTCCGTAGGCTCTCGTTATATAACCTGAGGGTAGCCGGTGGTGCGCCCACTGGGACGAACTGGCGACGAAAATGTTAGGGGACTGAGGTCCCGGATTTGACAACCACGTCACTACCAGTGTAGTAGGTTGATTGGGATAACTTTCCTTTCATTGAATATTCGTGTAATCTAAACACAAGCAGACACCGTTTTCAAGAATAGAAGATTTTCATTAATTCCACTCTAAATTCGTCGCCATACACACCTCCTCTTGACGCAGCTTTAAAACGGAAAACAAACGATCCTGAGTATTTAATTTTGATATTGAAGAAGTAATTTTTCCCGGAGAATAGACGTGTTAATGCCCCGTTATTTCAGGAGAGATGGATGAGAATTATTATCATATAATTCCGAATTATGGCCCGTACATTCATCTTTAGTGTTTCTCGGTGAGTCATCGCCACATCCATCTTTCACTACGCGCCATTTTGTTTATCTTCTCCTTTCCTCCCCGCCATTTCTTTCTTGCCTTCCCGTCCTTCTTTTCCTTCCCCCCCCCCCCCCGACATGCCGGTTTGCGGAGTCAACATTCGTGGAATAATTATTTCGCGCTCAGTGATAACTAATGATTCAAAGCTTTTCATCTCCCCCTCGCCCTGATATCAAAATCAAGGAACACTCCTAAGATTCTTGGGTGTCTTTCAAATGTCCCATGGTGAAAGATCGCGGTCCATACATGTATGTGTTGGTAAGTTTGTCGCTAAATTGCAAAGTCTACCAAGTTTCTATACAGACTTCCATACCCTCTCGCTCCAAAAGACGCGGTTCGACCTTTGACATGAAAAGAAATCAACATCCTCCTCGATATTAGATTGACCATATAAATTCTTCTATATCAAAGTAACAGGACTGTATTATAGGCAGCCCTTTCTTCAGGTACAAGCAATACGATTTTCATTATTTCATTAGTTATTTCGGGATTATAAGCCTCAGGAGAGACCAATATCAAGAATTCGAACATTCTTTTCATCCAACTTCGGCCTTAGCTACCAAGAGGAGTTCAGGTCGTCCCTTCCACACTCGCTCGTTGTAGGTAAGAACCTCGGCACCTCGCTCCTGTTTCCCCCCTTCCTTGTTATATTATATCTATATATTTCTATATATATATATAGGTACAGTTCAGTGTCACTAACGCATAGAAGGCCTGCCCCATCCTTATAAGTGTTATTAACGTGAGTCGTCTCCACACTTCGTTGTAGGCTTCGACGGGAGTGTCTCGCTCCTTCCTCTCCAGGCCACATGGTACAGTGAATCCCCCACACCAACTCATTCCTCTCCCATTTTCTCTCCTATATATATATTCCATGTATACCTATAGTGCTCAGTTGATACGGACATAGGTGGTAGTTTTAAGAATGATTCTGTGAGGGAGGTTATGCTCTAAAGAAGCTTGCCCGTTCCAGATTAGAGTTTATGTATGTGTCTAAGGTCTCAAACAGAAATAATGTTTCATGGTGAATAAATAGGATGATGTTTCAAATATAGTTCTTGTGTTTATTGCAAAAACCCCAGGTGAATATTCCGCGTGTTAGGATAATATTTCCCCACACTTCCAAAAGAGTCAGCCTTACTCGGTATAATTCCACGTATCAATCACGACTACCAAGATAAATCTAATCTTAATATTATTCAAACGCGCCCAGGGAGTAACCCAGAGAACTACTCGCCTGAGCTGGTGGCAGCACTCCCCCTTAACTCATACCCTGTCCCCTTAACCTAAACCCCTACCCCTTCCCCTTAAATTCATCCCCCATTTCAGTACTCTCCGCAGCGAGAAGTGTTCATACTATAATCACATAGTGAAGTCATAAGACTAAGTTTTCAATTCTCAATTCAAGTTGTAATCAAATGAAAAATCATAATCAATTAATATCACTCAAGTAACATTGACCAGGTATAAACTCCCCATAGGAGTTTCTGGCAACACACAAGTAAAAAGTATAGACAGAAACAGAATAGGAATACAGAAGTATTAAACACTAATAAAGAGTCTAGAGACAGTTTTTGTTTTAATTGTAGATGTTTAAGAGTCTAGAGATGTTTAAGAGTCTAGAGACATTTTTTGTTTTAATTGTAGGTGTTTTGTTTTAATTTTAGGTGTCAAAATTAGTTTGCGGAATTGCGGAATTGCGATTGCGAAAAGGCCTATCTGAAAAAAAATTCGGAATTGCGATTGCGGACTGGTGCAGGTCGGAATTGCGGAATTGCGATTGCGGAATTGGAAAAAAATTTGCGATGTCCACCTCTGCAGTACTTGCCACATCTAGCCGTAATTAAAGAGAGTAAAACAACACCAGTACGTGTGGTATTTGATTGTAGTGCAAAAATTAATTCTCGGAGTAACAGCTTGAATGACTGTTTATACGCTGGACCCAGCCTAACTGAAAAACTAGGGGACATTCTACTAAGATTTAGAACGAACAAATATGCATATGTAGCAGATATCAGCAAAGCCTTTTTAAGAATAGGATTGCAAGAAGTTGATAGGGATTACACCAGATTTCTCTGGCCTAGTGATCCACAAGATGAAAATAGCCCCTTGGATACTTACAGATTTAAATCAGTTCTATTTGGAGCTAGTAGTTCGCCCTTTCTACTACAAATGACTCTTGAACATCATTTAAATAAAGAAAAAGAAAATAAGAGAGAAGTAAACTTGCTCAAGAACTCTCTATGTATGGACAATATCCAGGGCACCATTAATGATGAGAATTCCTTACTAAGAATTTCTGATGTAGCCAACAAGGTCTTGAACTCGGCTAATATGCCACTTCAAGAATGGGCTACCAATTCACCACTCTTGAATGCTAACTTGCCGTCTGGCCCAAGTGAAAACATTAAGGTGTTGGGTTTGCAGTGGGACTCTCAAATTGACTCATTTGCAATTAAAGATGTAGAATGGGGATCAGTAAATAGCAAGAGGTCCTTGCTAAGTAATGTTAATAAAATTTATGACCCCTTAGGGCTAATTAATCCTCTAACCATACCCTTGAAATTATTAGTTCAGGAAGCTTGGACTAAAAAACTTGATTGGGATGAGGAACTTCCCAGGAAAATAATTAATTCTTGGGAAACCTTATCCCATGAGTGCCAAGAGCTCTCAAAAATAATTTTTCCCAGGAACATGATGGAGGAAAATTCTAACTATGATTTGCACTTATTTACAGATGCATCCCCTAAGGCCTATGGGGTGTCTGTATATGTTACTGATTATAATTCTGAACCCCAGCTATTGATGTCCAAAGCAAGAGTAGCCCCACTAAAATCAAGAACTTTACCTCAGTTGGAGCTAACTGCAATTTATTTAGGAGCAAAATTAAGTAAATATTTAAAAGAAACTTTGCACTCCATCACTTTTAAAAGAACATTCCTTTGGTCAGACAGCGAAGTAGCATTAAAATGGGTGATTAACAACAAAAGCAATATAGTCTATATACGGAATAGGGTAAGAGAAATAGATCAGTTAAGTACAGGCTGTAAATTTCATCACTTGGCCACTGAGGATAATCCAGCGGACTTGCTAACCAGAGGTTTAAAGAAATCTAAATTCATAGATTCTAGTTTGTGGAGGAATGGCCCTATTTGGTTGAATTATGAGGAAACCTGGCCTACTCAGAAAATTGAAACTAGCGTCAAAATAGAACTAAATAAGGTGGAAGAAGTTAAGGATGAACCCTTGGTGGATCCTACGAGATTTTCTTCTTGGAGCAAAATATTAAAAGTAACAAAGTTGGTGTTTAAATTCATAGAGAAAATTAAGGGAAACAAGAGCATAAATTTAATGAAGCCCCAAAAGTATTGGATATCTATGACACAGAAAGAGAACTATGCTGAGGCCTTGAGGCATCTAAAGAACCTCTTGAAACACCCAATTCCAGACATAGTAAAAAGTCTAAATCTCTTTCTGAATGAAGATCTCTTGAGGTGTCAGGGCAGAATTGATCAGGCAAATTTACCTTATCACACAAAATTCCCTCTGCTACTGCCCAAGAGCCACCACATCACTAAACTTATAATTCATAGTATACACTTAGATACTAAGCATGGTGGGCTGCAAGAGACACTATGTAAATTAAGAGAACATTTCTGGATTCCCAAGGCTAGGCAGACCATCTAAAATCCTGATACATATGCAAAAGGTTGCAAGGACCAGCATACAAATATCCACTTCCACCCCCTTTACCTCAGGAAAGAATTGATGATTTAAGGTGCTTTGAAGTTACTGGCATTGATTACACAGATGCTATTTCCATAATTAATTCAGAAACCAAATTAGAACAAAAGGTTTATATAGTATTATTTACCTGTGCAACTTCCCGAGCTATTCACTTAGAGATGGTCACCGATTTATCGGCAGACACCTTTTTGAATGCCTTCAGGAGATTTTCGGCCAGAAGGTCATGCCCTAAATTAATTATTAGCGACAATGCTACAAATTTTAAGTTAGGTTCCAACCTGCTTAGCCAAATTTTAGAAGATGCCAGAGTGCAAGAAAAACTAGAAGTTAAGGGGTGTGAGTGGAAATTCATACTCCCCAGAGCCCCTTGGTTCGGGGGTTTCTATGAGAGGATGATAGGTCAAAAGCTGTCTAAGGAAAGTTTTGTTTAAGAAAGCCATAAACTTGGATGACCTCTACACAATTTTAGTGGAGATTGAATGTAGAGTTAATAATAGGCCCCTCTCATATGTCACCAATAATTTAGGTGAGCCAGAAGCACTGACGCCTTCACATCTATTGCATGGTATTAGACTAAATTCATTGCCAGCAGTATCAATTTCAGAGTTTGATCTAGACCCATCATATCTAGATGCAGACAAATTGAATTTTAAATATAAACAATTATCAAAAGTATTAATTAAATAAATGGTATGACCTATGGAAAAAGGAATATTTAACCTCTCTGTTAGACAGACACATCCATATATCTAACAAATCACTGAAAGAGCAAAATGTAAAGGAGGGGGAGTTGGTATTAATTGAAAGTGAGAAACCTCGAGGCAGTTGGCCTTTGGGTAGAATAGAGGAATGTCATAAAGATGCACAGGGGGTCTTCAGAACTGTAAAATTAAAGACAAAATTGGGTTCAGTAATTAGAACAGTGAATAAATTATATCCACTGGAAGTAGTTTGCAGATTTTCCAGGGTCTAAGGTAAATCTGAGGGCAGTTAATCTAACTCCCGAAGAAAACCAAGACAGGCCTTCTTCTCATTCAGAAGAAGCTGGTTCCCGAAGAAATCCTAGATCCGCTGCCGCAAAATTCAAGCAGAATTTGCAACAAATGATTAAGGAAGGTCAGCTTTAATTAATTATATTTTTAACTCAATTTTTCCCTTGGCCCCAGAATGTCGGAAATTATAAATTTCTCCTGAGATAATTAAAAATATTTTTAAAATTAAATAGTAGTAAACATAAGAGTAATATAAATTTATTGGGAAATTCATTTGGGCTCGTATATCTTTGGAGCGAACAGACGTCCAGGGGAGACAGCTGACTCGGGTCTCTTTAGTCACACACCACCGAGGCGAGAAGTCATCGCCCTTTGCTCTTTATACACATTTAGAGACACCTCGTGTGTTCTCGCGTAAATATTGTAAATAGTATTCATGGAGAGCATGGGTTACTAAACACAAATATCCCGGTCCATGAATCTGCTTGTAACATCGAGAAGGTTTCGTCCGCCTGCAATATTGTCTACAATCATCAACATGTAAGACGTCACCAGCTAAGTACAAACTTTAGCAGGAGGTCTGGCAGTTAACCCGCTACAGTTCTAGCTTATTGAGATCTCAATAATAAGGTTTACCTTGGTGACATTAGTTGGACAGCCACTACCACCAGGTAAATATTTTTAGTGGTAGTTAGTTAATTTCTAGTTGTTCCTTAATTTAAATATCTTTTTCAGTTGTGAGTTTAATTCAAGCACCAGTGTTTTAATTTATATTTAGGAGTGTAACCATTCATGTATTTCTATTAAATACATATTAATAAATATTCTATCTATTTCTATTAAATTATTTCCCACAACATCCACCATCTCAATAAACTTGTGTGCGAATTTAAGCCCGGTTCCCACCATCCCGCTTGTACGGCCACCGTACAACAACAAAGACGTCACAAAGACGTCACAATGACGTCACAACAAAGTCTACCGCACTGCCGTACCGCTGTACGGCCGCCGTACAAAGTTAAATTCAAGTCATCTCTCCCGCTCGGTGGTGTCCGCTCGAGCGGAGTTGCCAACTGTGCCCAGTTACCACAAATACCACTCAAGCGGTTATGATGGTGACGTCATTGTTGTTGTGTGGCGGCCGTACAAGCGGGATGGTGGGAACCGGGCTTTAGTGTTTGGCGTAACCCGTGTCTACTACCGTCGTGGTAGGTAGCTAAATTAAGTGAATACTACAGTATGCCCTAATTTGAATCCTGCAAATCAAAATAGATAAACAAATAGCAGAAAGTTTTCAATAAATACATTTAATTAGCAAGCACAAAGAAATACATTTGATAATAATGTACGACGATTCTACTAAAAAAAACATTCATAATTTTGAGGAGGTACTCCGAGGCTGTCCGAGCCAGTACGATAATTCCCAACTGAAAGTGTGGCATCACCTCAACACTGACTGACACTGTGACAGTGACAGGAATCTCGTCGATCCGTTTCACGTTTCCTGTTGCTTGGTTACTGTCTTACTAGTTACAACTGTTGATGGTGTTCAATGAAGTAGTCGGGTGTTACCTTCCCTTCACATGTGTCAAAGGGAGCCCCAGCATCTTATCATGTGTCACAAGTGAAAGCCTTGACGTACCAAGGCTGCGTATTGCTTAAACAAGATCTACACTGACCTATCTCTTCTATTTCACATAAATCCAGGTATAGTAAACAAAGGTATTATGATAAATTTTAGGGTTAATTTATAGTTTCACCCAACCAACGATCTTCTGATGCGCCCTATGTTTTTCTGATGTGTTTTTATGTGTTTTGAATGAATCTGTTAACCGTTTCTGTCGCAATTTTTTTTTTTTTTTTTTTGGCAAAATTGACAAAAAAAAAAAAAATGAACCTAAACCTAACCTAACCTTTACCTAACCTAACCCATACCTAACCTAACCTAACCTAACCTAACCTAACCTAACCTATACCCCTATACCTAACCTAACCTTTACCTAACTAGAAAAGGTTTTCAGGTAGATAGTTTTTTTTTTAGCTATAGGTTAGGTTAGATTAGGTATGGGTTAGGTTAGGTAAAGGTTAGGTTAGGTAAAGGTTAGGTTAGGTTTAGGTTCATTTTTTTGTTTTTTTTGTCAATTTTGCCAAAAAAAAAAAAAAAAAATTGCGACAGAAACGGTTAACAGATTCATTCAAAACACATAAAAACACATCAGAAAAACATAGGGCGCATCAGAAGATCGTTGGTTGGGTGAAACTATAAATTAACCATTTCTAGTGTTTTCCCATACTCTCCTACTTCCCCAAAACAAGTTTGGGGTCCTGTGGGAATGCGGGGTTTTCGGGTGGGGAACAAATTATGCGTCTGAAACACGTAATTTAAGAGTTGTGTAGTAGGGCTAAAATTCCCTAGATCTAGGGTAATTTCCTTATATCTAGAGAAATTTGCATAACCAAAATTAACCTAACCTAGCCAAATTTAACCTAACCTAGCCGGGGGCTTGACCCACCGATGGATACAGTTGATTCGGGCCGCCAGTTGAATCAGGCCGCCTATATTAAATGCATACTGGACGAGAGTTTCGCGGTCGTTTTCAGAGACACCGACTATTTTTTCTTGGCCTACAATAGGTGCTTGTTCTAACGGAGATAGTTTTATTTTGCGCAAAAAAAAAAAAAAAAAAAAAAATATGAAAAAAATTAAACTTAACCTAACCTTATAGGTTTTAATGAAACCTAACCTAACCTTATAGGTTTTAATGAAACCTAACCTAACCTTAAAGGTTTTAATGAAACCTAACCTAACCTTATAGATTTTAATGAAACCTAACCTAACCTTAACCACAAAGTATACTTTTTTTTTTTTTTATGGGTTTGCGCAAAATAAAACTATCTCCATTAGAACAAGCCCCTATTGTAGGCCAAGAAAAAATAGTCGGTGTCTCTGAAAACGACCGTTAAACTGCCCTGTCTGCTGGGTATGCATGCTACTATAGGCGGCCTGTTTCAACTGGCGGCCCGAATCAACGGTACCCCCCACCGATAACCTAACCTAACCAAATCTAACCTAAGCTAACCTAACCTAACCAAATCTAACCTAACCAAATCTAACCTAAGCTAACCTAACCAAATCTAACCTAACCTAACCAAATCTAACCTAACCTACCCAAATCTAACCGGTAACAGGAAGGTTCGACGGAATGCGTTTTCGACGACACCGTCGAAACCTCCAACATAGTGCATCGTCGAACCTTCCAAGTCATTGCCGTCGAAC
The DNA here is from genome assembly GCA_016584305.1 of Chionoecetes opilio. NCBI lineage: Eukaryota > Metazoa > Arthropoda > Malacostraca > Decapoda > Majidae > Chionoecetes > Chionoecetes opilio. The sequence goes on from JACEEZ010007658.1 coordinate 498,437, forward strand.
CCTCTCCTTCATTCCCTTCATAATATTTTAATCTTTCATCATGCGCAATTTAACATATCGTTGATATAAATGAAAATACGTATTTGTAAACAATATTTAACATTCAACACTTACAACAACTTTAATACTTGTTTCCCCACAAACTGAGGTGCTGTTTTTTGTAGTCTAATTTACTGTGACCATCAGGAGGGCAGTGCCTCAGCCTGAGGATGAAGCCGCACAAACAGTACTGTTGTTCATTGTTTATTAGTCTTTATCGCTAATTGATTTTATTAAATACAATACTAATGACAGGCAAGCTAAGTTTGATAGGTGTTACCACGTTAGGCTGGAAAACAACGAAGATATAGGGGGATCTTGGCTGTATATGCTTTTTACTTTAATTTTGGTGGGCAATGATCTAGTAACCTTGTATTTTATATTAATCCTCTCAATGACAAAATATCTTGAGGTTTTACTCTATGATAGACATACGTATAGACATATTGGAAGTTTCGACGGAGTTCGACGGTACCGTCGGTACCGTCGAAACCTCCATTTTCTACCGTCGAAAGTGCATTCCGTCAAAATTTCCTGTAATCATATAACCTACCCTAACCTAACCTAAACAAATCTAACCTAACCTCTTAGCGGGGGGTTGGGGGGGTTCTCGACACTTCGGTCATCATTATGTGAGGATCATCAGGTTCACACGTCTCTGGACTCAGAAGAAATCCAATGAATTTTCCCTAGATCTAGGGAATTTTTTCAACACCCCAAACTCAAAAACTATGTGGTTGTGATGCATATTTTGTACCCCAGCCAAATATCCCGCATTCCCCCAGGTCCCCAAGCTTGTTTTGTGGGAGAGGGGGAGTATGGGCAAACACTAGAATAATACCGGTATGATTCCCTTTTGGGTTATAATGGACAAGAACCGCTCGGTTGCTACCACCGTTACCACTTACGTTTTCTATATTTGTTTTGGCTATAATGGACGAGAACTTCGCGGTCGTTTTCAGAGACACCGACAATTTTTCCTGGCCTACAATAGGTGCTTTTCGGAAAATCTTGAGAACAAGGGCTCCACGCTAAGCTGACCCAAATGTTGGCTCTACGTATTATACTTACTGTCCTTAACACATCTGTTTAGATTTTGATGAGTGCCGATCCTTACTTTGCCTACATGGCCGATATTAAATTTCAGGTTCTTGAGAAAAACTAAGTCCAGCGTTAGGTTAGGTTAGTGCACAGCACGGAGGGGTTCGGAGCTCCCCCCCCCCCCCCTGTTAGGTTAGGTTAGTGCACAGGACGAGGGGCTCGAGGAGGGGTGCTAGGTTAGGTCTGTAGAGCTTTGTCACCTTTAGAATAAAGGCTCAACCTCCTATCTTCTTTTTCTTCTTATAGCCAACAAGCATGGGGATGGTGGAAACCGTGGTTTTTGGGTGGGGGAGCACACGTATAAGGGAAATATGGCCCCGATAAAGTCTATGAACTATGGAAATTTCCCTAGTTTAGGGATTTTTTGTGGGGGGCCATATTTCCCTATTGTGTGTGCTGTTTTTGGGTGGGGGAGCACACATATAAGGGAAATATGGCCCCGATAAAGTCTATGAACTAGGGAAATTGCCCTAGTTTAGGGATTTCGGTAAATTTCTAGTGTTTGCCCATACTCTCCCACTTCCCCCAAACAAGTTTTGGGACCTGTGGGAATGCGGGGTTTTCGGGTGGGGAGCAAATTGTGCGTCTGAAAAACTTAATTTAAGAGTTGTATGGGGAGGGGTAAACTTCCCTAGATCTAGGGTAATTTCCTTATATCTAGAAAAATTTGCCTAACCAAAATTAACCTAACCTAGCGGGGGGCTTGACCCACCGATAACTTAACCAAATTTAACCTAACCTAAACAAATATAACCTAGCAGGGGGTTGGAGGGGTTCTCGATACTTCGGTCATCATTTTGTGAGGATCGTCAGGTTCACACATTTCTGGACTCAGAAGAAATCCAATGAATGTTTCCTAGATCTAGGGAATGTTTTCAACACCCCTAACTCAAAAGGTATGTGGTTGTGATGCATATTTTGTACCTCAGCCAAATATCCCGCATTCCCCCAGGTCCCCAAGCTTGTTTTGTGGGAGAGGGGGAGTATGGGCAAACACTAGAATAATACCGGGATTTCTTGTGGGGGGCCATATTTCCCTAATGTGTGTGCTGTTTTTGGGTGGGGGAGCACACATATAAGGGAAATATGGCCCCGATAGTCTATGAAGTAGGGAAATTTCCCAAGTTTATGGATTTTTTTGTGGGGGGCCATATTTCCCTTATGTGTGTGCTCCCCCACCCAAAAAACCCGGTTTCCCACCATGTCCCCAAGCTTGTTGGCTATAAGAAGAAGAAGAAGAAGATAGGGGGTGGAGCCTTTGTTCTTAAGATTTACTGCTTTTTCTAATGGAGATAGTTTTATTTTCCGGAAACCCATTAAAGAAAAAAAAAAACATCACCGAATTTGATGCATGGTTAAGGTTAAGGTTAGGTTAGGTATACTTAGTGGTTAAGGTTAGGTTAGGTATACTTAGTGGTTAAGGTTAGGTTAGGTTTCATTAAAAGCTATAAGGTTAGGTTAGGTATACTTTGTGGTTAAGGTTAGGTTAGGTTTCATTAAAACCTATAAGGTTAGGTTTGGTATGTTCTATTCAATTACTTCCCTGTTATCTGAGACCCTGACTAATTTCTCCCGGCTAAGTTTTAGTGCTTTTTCTGATGGAGATAAGTGTTTTTAATGGAAACGGCGACCATAAAATTCGGTGATGACATTTTATTTATTTTTTTTAAATATGGGTTTCCAGAAATTAAAACTATCTCCATTACAAAAACCACCTATTGTAGACCAGGAAAAATTAGTCGGTGTCTGTAAACGACCGCGAAGTCCTCGTCCATTATTACCACCGAACATAACTTAATCTCTTAAAGAAGGGGCTCGGCCCCCCTCGACCCCCTGAAGATTATTAACCTAACCGAACCTTAACCGCACCTCATAAGGAGTGGGGCGGCCTCTGGACGGGGAGGATGTGTCTGTATGTGCTATTGACAATTATATAATTTCTTTATTTGGTATATAAGTTTTGAAGTTTACGCAGGTAAATTTTTACGATAGGACCAAACTTCCCTACACAGTTAGGAGCATGGTTTTTGTTTACCTTATTGTATTCTAAGAGACATTTTCTATATGAGCTTTCCGTCGCAAATCAATAGTTTCGGAGATATATAACATTTTAGGTGGGAGGAGGAATACGTCTCCTTGTTTGCAAAATGCCTCCCTTTTCCTCTTCTTGTGACCTGCATCGCTTTTGTTTCGGAGTAAGTTTTCCGTGCCCACCCGTGGCTACCTAACCTACCTTACCTAACCTAACCTGAACCTTACCTAACCTAACCTAACCTGAACCTAACCTAACCTAACCTAACCTAACCTAACCTAACCTAACTTTACTGTTCCTTCCTGGGGTTTTGGATACACTTCTTAATTCTTAATTTTATTCCTTACAATAAAGGTACCAATATCTGAAACACAAAGAACTGAAATAAATACCATCACCATACATTAATTGTGTGCTATAATCCTTATACTATAAACTACTCCTAGCACTCAAGACAGCACATCTTCCTTCTCCTTCAATTCAAGACGTTAGTTTTGTCTAATGGTTTCATGTCCTACGTCTCCAGTTGCACCTTCCTCATCGTTTTCAGAATCGTCAGCTCCATCTTGATATCTCAGTGGTCGTCTTGTTGTGTGTCTGGGCCGTCTGGTGGTTAGAGCTTCCTCCTCGTTTCCTTAATCTCGTTCACCCTGTTGGATTTCGCCCTCGCCCGATGTTCCGCGTTGTCTGTTTTCATGTTCTCCTGATCTCTGACTGTGGGACAGGTGTCCATCATAAGGATCGTCACCATCTTCGTCTTCATCTATCCATCTTCTGATTGTCCCTTCTGGAATCATCTTCATCTGTGATGTGCTGCGCAGTATCCTCTTCTCTCCTCGTTGGATGATGGCTGAGTCCCCTCTTCGTTCCTTAACTTCCCAAGGTTTGGGATCATATCTTGTGGTGAGCTTATCGTGTTTATGTTGTTTCAGGAGCACTTTATCTCCTGTCATTATCTGGGTTGGCTTGGCTCTGTTTTTGTTATCTGTTCGAAGCTTCCAGTTTGTATTTCTCCTCTGTCCTTTTGCCGTGCCGCCTCCCAATTCTGATTCTCTTCGCTGTGTTGCAGTTGTGGTAGCTTCACTTTTAGATCTCTACCCATAAGGAGCTTGGCTGGGGTCTCTCCTGTCATAGTATGTGGGGACCTGGGGTGCTCCTGTAGTGCAGTAAGAACTTGTCCAGGTGCCGTCTCCAGTCTTTCGCTTCTGTGTTCAGAGCTCGGATGGCTTTCAACATGGTTGGAAGAATCTTTCAACTTCCCCGTTGCTTGAGGGTGAAAAGGGTTTGTAACCTTCCGGTGCCCGCATTCCCCATTCTTGCAAAACCGTCTGAATTCTTTGGCTCTGACTGCGGTCCGTTGTCTGATACAATAACTGCGGGAGCCATGTGTGCAAAGACATCTCTTAGAATGGAGGTAACAGTGTTCGTATCGGTGGATTTGACTATAAAAGCTTTGGCCATCTGGAGCCAGCACTACTTTTCCCAAATTACGTATCTCCACTCGGAATGGTCCACAGATATCAATGTGGATCACTTCCAAGGCCCCTTCATCATTGCCATTTTCACAGGATTGACTTGTTTTTCTTGGGTCCGACTAGCACATGGTATGCAGCGTTTTACGGTTTCTTCCACCCTTTGTCCATGTTGGGCCACCATACCTTGGCCCGGAGGAGTGTTTTTTTTTTACCATTCCCATGTGCGTCTCGTGCGCCAGTTGCAACGTGCGCTGTTGTAAGTTTCTGGGATAAAATTTGATCCGTGCACGCCACTGCACTACCACACCACGTTTGTTGTCAGTTCGCTCCTTACATGTTTTGAACGGTTCCGTACCTTGTTGGTCCAATCATTCTTTTGGGAAATCGCTTCCTCTATCGCCCTAAGGGTTGGATCTTGTTTGGATTCTTCCACTATTTCTGATAGAGGCAGGGCTTTTGGAACGCTGTTGGCCACCATGTGGTTAATAAATCCTTCCGCTAGCTTTTCTTCAGCTGAAACCTCCCCGTGATACTTCAAGGTTGTCTTGACGAAATGTCAGGGGGATTTTCACTTCCTTTGATGTGTTGTACGGTGTAATCATACTGTTGCATGCGTAGGATCCATCGTAGTACAATGCGGCCCGGCTTGCCCTTGGGATTGAAAATTGTTGTCAGTGCTTGATGGTGGGTCATGATGAAAAATTTCTTTCCCATACAGATAAAGGGGGAACTTTTCAATGCCCATAATATGGCTAGCGCTTCCTTTTCCAATTGGAAATACCGGCGTTCGACTTTCGTCAGGGCCCCTGGAGGCGTAACTGACGGGCTTGAGTGCGCCTTGATGGCTTTGGCAGAGGATAGCCCCCAGTCCACTGGACTGGCGTCCACAATGAGCGACGTTTGCAGTTGTGGGTCGAAGTGTATGAGTGCTTCGCTATGTATGACTGCTCTTTCACTGTTTGAAACCTCCTCCTCCTCCTCTGTCCATCTCCACTTTGTGTTCGCTCTAGTCAAGTTCTTTAGAGGTTCGCTGAGTGTTGCGAGTCGTGGATGATCTGGTTAGGTAATTGATCAACCCTGGAAGCTGCGGACTTCCTGGGCTGTCTCTGGGCGTAAAAAAGTTTCTGACTGTCTAAATTTTTTGAGTCTGTGGGTTTTGATGCCCTTATCGGACACCATGAAGCCAGGGAAATTTCCCAACTTGATCCCTGTGGAACACGCTTTTGTTTTTGAGCTATGGTCAGGTTTGTTTTTCAATGTCTGTAGTACTGTTTCTAAGGCTTGTTCATGTTCTTTTCGGTGTCCTTACCCCAGATGGGGATTCATCCGCACCGTTCCGGCAGTTCGGACATTTCTGGATGATCTGTTGTAGTAGACGTTCCCCCTCCTCTGCTGCTGAAGTTATGCCCATGACCAACACTTTGTATCTGTAGATACCAGAGTCCATGAGAATGCTGTGATGTCTCTTGATTCAGGGGTCAACTCTATTTGGTGGTAGTATGAGTTGAGATCCACCTTGGAAAACTGTTTTGCCCCCATCACCTCACTGAGTAGTTGTTTCACTGTCGGTAGTGGATGGTGTGTGCGTTTCACTGCTTTGTTTGCAATCCGCAGGTCGGCACATATTCTGATGTCTCCATTTGGTTTTGGTGCTGTCACCAATGGAGAGACCCACGGTGTCGGGCCTTCCACCCTCTCGATGATGTCCTTGTCCAACATGCCCCTGGATTTTCTGTTCGACTGCTCTTCGTAGGTGGAATGGCACTCGGCGGGGTGGTTGTGCCACAGGTTGGATGCTGCCGTCGATCTTGAGTTTGAGTTGGAAGTTTTTCATTCTTCCTAGACCATCGAGGGCTGGTAGATTGAGATCCAGTATTTCCTTCGTTGACGGTGGGATTCCCTTGACACTCACAGTCTTCGCCTGTTGGACTGTCAGGAAGCCCAGTTCCGTACTGGCCCGTTTACCCAAGATGTTACTTGGTGTGCTTTTGTAACCACCATTTTGTGTGCAATCCTTGTTGATCCATTAGTCAATGTTGCAAAGAATTCCCCTTTCAGTGGTATGGGGATGTCTTCATAAGCTTTTGGTTCCATCTTCGTCTGTTTGAGTACAATGTTTGGACGTAGCTGGGTGACCTGGTCGAAAGTGTCGCCATCAAGAAGGTTGACATTTGCTCCTGAATCTATCAGCATTTTAATGGGGATGTCGTCTATAAGGACTTGTTCTTCCAAAGAAGCGTCCAATTTTACCCTGAAAACATAGGAGTCGCTGTCTGTGTTGCTTGAGTGTTTTGCCGACACTGTTGCACATGATCATCGTCATCGGATGAGTTATCTTCTTTCAAGAAGTTGACCTTTTCCTTCCGACTGTATACTGTATATATACTGTATATTCTTCATACAGGCTGTTGCAAAATGGTTCATGACTCTACAGTGGTTACATTTTCTCCCATATGCAGGGCATTTTTTCTGCCCGTGCATGTGATCAGAGCCATTACATCCGAAACATTTCATTGCTTGTTTACGTGCCGTGTCATCTTCTTGTTGCCTCCAATTTTTCTCCCAGGTGTTTCTTTGTTGTTGCTTGTATTTCGTAGTGACCTTGTGGACATTGGTGCCTTCTTCCTCGTGTTTTTCCATCTGACTTGCTTGAGCCTCCGTTGCTTCATATGTATAAGCTAGTTGAAGGGCTTTCTGCACTGTCATGTCTGATTCTTTCAGGTATGCTCGTCACATTTTGTTGGAAGTACATTTCTCCGTCAGCTGGTCGATGATGGCTTTGTTGAGGTTGTACTGGGCGAAGTTGCATTTAGCACCTTGCGTACGTAGGAATTACATTAGGCGAGTTACATAACTGTGTGTTGCCTCGCCAGGCTCCTGTGCAAGCATCCTAAATTTGTGTCGCTCGAATACCTCATTGGTTTTCTCAACGAAGTAAGCATTTAGTACCACTTTGGTTGTTTTGTATGTCGGCTCTGTTTGGCCTGTTGAGATCTCCGGTGTCAAAGTCTTGATGACCTCTTTCAGTTTCTTTCCCCCATAGGACCGGAGGGGTGCTAAGCGTTTAGCATCTTCGGTTATACTAAAAGTCAGAAACGCATCCTCAGCATGTTCAATCCAATCAGTCCATGCCTGTTCTTGGTTCGTGTCATCAAACTCGAGCGGTTGTAATGTGGGAATTGCATGTGCCATCTTGTGCACACACGAAGAAGTTTTGGGACTTGTCGAAGTTGTTTTAAGTGGTTCTAGTAGATCCTCGTCGCCACTTTACTGTTCCTTCCTGGGGTTTTGGATACACTTCTTAATTCTTAAGTTTATTCCTTACAATAAAGGCACCAATATCTGAAACACAAAGAACTGAAATAAATACCATCACCATACATTAATTGTGTGCTATAATCCTTATACTATAAACTACTCGTAACACTCAAGACAGCACACTAACCTTACTTTACCTTACCTAACCTTTAACCTCCTAACTGGGTCCAATAATAGGAAAGTTTAATAAAATACCAAACCCCAAGATTAACCTCCTAGCCACGGGTGCGCACGGAAAACTTACTCTGAAACAAAAGCGATGCAGGTCACAAGAAGAGGAAGAGGGAGGCATTTTGTAAACAAGGAGATGTATTCCTCCTCCCACCTAAAATGTGGGAGGAGGAATTCCTCCTCCCACCTAAAACCACGTTTTCTATATTATTTGCTCAGTATACTATGCAGTATTAATCAACTTCTGCTTAACCTTTAAAACTTATATTCATATTAAAGAAATGACAGTTGTCTAATAGTGCACACACATGCATACACCATCTTCTGCATGGAGCAGAAGATGGGAAATTGAATTTAATGTGAATAAGTGTCATGTGATCGAAATTGGAAAAAGCGAAAAGAGATATAAATGGCCATATGAAATGGGAAATTAAATAATTGCAAAGTTTCATGAAGAAAAGGACCTGGGAGTGATAATGCTGAATAACCTACAACCAGAAAAACACATAAATAATATATTTAGCGATACATACAGGATGTTAAGCCGCTGAATACCAGCTAAATATAATAAAAAGTACACCCACTGCCCAGCTGATATATTTTTTTTTTTACTGCTTTTTTTAAAGGTGAAAAATTAAGAAAACAAAAATTATCACTCGCCTCGAAAAAATGGGATTTCTAGGGGGGGTGGGGCGCCCTCAGACATCAGCTGATGCCGGCCCGGCTTCAAGGTTCCTGCGCGCCTAGCCCTCTGCTGAGCGCGCAGGATGGCAGATGTACGATGCGTCCAGTTTTTGGGTGGCGGTTATTTTCACACCACCCGAGCATCATGTGTGCCTTCATAGTTCATATATACCACGTATGTATCACATAATGTCATAATAAGTCAAATCCAACTGTGATAAGTGGACATAGTAAAGTTTTCTAAATGAGGACGAGTGGCAGTCCGCCCTAGCGTCCCGGTAACCATGGCGACGGGCGGCCATGATGGATTTGTACCCTTTCTATCTGTATCCTTGTGTAGGATGTCCTTTGTCCCTCAGTAATGACTCATGCGTATCCCCCATCCCAACAAGCCTATACTTGAGGGTTGCTATGTGTATAAGGCTATAAGGCATATCTTATACCAATCTCAAGTCAATAGCTACCATAGAACAGGAGTAAATAAGGTCTAAAGTCGTGATGCGATAAGCGGGTATAGTGTTTTTATCACACTCCCCTACATCAGAGCTAGGCCCGCATGACCGAAGGGGTTGCCGAGTATCACTACGTATTGACAACACCCTTACAAGTATCCCACACAAATTTCAAGCCACTAGCTACCATACGACCGGAGTAAAAGTCCAAAGCCGCGGCGAAAAAAGTGGATAAGCTCGCGCCTCTAATCCGCCCGCCCCCACCCGCGCGGTGAGCCCAAGCAGTTGCCGGGTACCGCCACTGTTGCCCCACATATTAAGGAATGCCCCATACCATTTTCAGGCCATTCCTTACCATAGAAGCCGCGTACCAGATTTTAAATGGCGGAAGCACAGGGTGCGTCACTGGGCCTGGGCGTTACATACATAGTGGATGCATCACGTGCGTCGCTGGGATCCAGCGGGTTAAAGAATATTAGAGTGGCATTTCTTTACATGGACAAAAATATGATGAGAAAGATAATTAACCCATCAGGGTGGCATGGTTGGTAGAGTCGTGAGCTCGCGTGTGCAGCGTCCCTGCGCATTCGGTCAGCGGTTCGAGTCCACCAAGTTCGTCCTGGCGTGGTGGCGCTTTGTATAGTCAATAATCTTGTAGTTGGTACTTGCGAAGTGTCTAGATAGGATCAAAGTATCTTATATCTTAGAAAGATAATTACTACAATGATCCGACCAAAAATGGAATATGCTGCCATTGTATGGTCCCCATATAAAAAGAAGCACGTGAAAAAGTTGGAGAGGATACAGAGAATGGCAACAAAGATGGTACCAGAGCTAGAAAAACTCTCTTATGAGGAAAGGTTGAAAGAAATAAAGTTACCAACACTCGAGCAGAGAAGAGAAAGAGGAGACTTAACAATTTTTAAGCTGATAACTAAGATGGAAGAAACGGACAATGAGAAACTACTGACTCGGAAACAAAGAGAACGTCGATACACAAGAGGACATACAAAACAACTAGGAAAAGGGAGATGCCTTAAGAACATAAAGAAGTACAGATTCCCTCATAGAAATGTAGAAGTTTGGAATGGACTAAATGAGGAGGTGATATCGGCACATAATGTGCACCAAGTGAAAGAAAGACTGGATAAATGTAGATATGGAGACAGGACCACACGAGTGTAGCTCAGGCCCTGTAAAACACAACTAGGTAAATACACACCCTCCCCGTTTGGACTGCCCCCCCATCCCTTAGGAGGTTAGGTTAAGGTTCAGTTAGGTTAATAATACCACCGGGGGGTTGAGGGGGGCGCAGTCTTCCCCGTTAGAAGGTTAGGTTAGGTTCGGGTAAGGTAATAATCCTCCCAGCAGGGTGGGACAAAGCAGACCACTCGGCAGCAGTGGTGTGTGGGCTGGCGAATGCAATTATTATATGATAATTATGGTGCTGTTATACATAAAATATAGCCTTATCAAGACCGTAGGCACAGTTTAAAGCCACGGCGTACTCTTCCCTTAGTGTCCGAAGTTAGCCTGTAAAAAATGTGGGGTGATGATATTGTTTTCATTCTCAGGAGATTATATGACAACATTTTGTAGAACTTGATGCATGTCATCAGCAATAAATGTTCTTTAAAATCTGCCTGTTTTGGTTCACACATCTACTTCCATAATTTCTGCTCAGACAAAGTTTTCAGGGGAACGAAAAACATGATTTTTTTCAACTAGTTTTGCAATTTTTTTCCCATACGTCCATTCATGTCAGGTTAATATGGTTTTAATGTAATATGCTTCAATGCTTCACCTAACTGCCTATATTTTGCAGTTTTTAAAATACAAAGCCATATTCCCAATATTTAGGTTCATTACATTTTTTCATCAAATTTCCGAAGTTAGGCTATTTTACGGTAGTGCAGATGACTCAATGTGAGTCAAGGAGAGGAGTGAGTCGTGGTAGTTCAGGTGCTTTCAGAGAGCATGCTTTGCTTAGTAGCTTTTTGCGTCAGCAATCTCACACTCCTGAACCTCGCTACACACTCAGAATTAAAAATCATTCATGCACCAAGCTTCTTGCTTTGTTTAAAAAGTTTTGCTCTGCCTTCACATCCACATAATAGTCATTCGTGCAACTGAGCCGCCACCATCTTATGTTCTGGTAATTTTAAGTTTTCGTGAGTAATTGCTCATACTTCAATCAATCATTGGGGGCATTCGCCAGGGGGCCACCCTACGACGCCACTCCCGGGGTTCCCCACGCCTGAGTCCCCATGAAGGCTCCCTTCCCATACCAAGCAACTTTCGACAGGAAACAACAACATGCCCCAGCCACGAGCCTTGTGGGTGCCCCCTTGGCCTCCTCCACGCCGGATTGTCTCTTACATATACAACCCGATGGGAAGGATCGGTTTCAGGGTAGTGTGCCACATGCCCATATGGCCAAAGTCGGCGCTGACGGACTATGCAGGTAATAGGCCTCGATTCAATCTCACGGTGCAATCGCTGATTTGACACGTAAACATCCCAGTGATACCCCATGATTCTGCGAGGACACTTATTACCAAAAGTATCGATTCGCCTCTTCAAATCGCTATTTAGTGTCCATGTCTCACAACCATAGAGTAAGACAGGGATCACAAGTGACTTCAAGATCCGGATCTTTGTCCTCCTGGACAGGTACCGACAATGCCAAATACTCGTGCTGAGCAAGTCTATAACACTGTAGGCTATGCCAATTTGCAGTAAGACTCCTTGACATGACCCGCCATCATTATGGACTGCGCTACCAAGGTATGTAAAACTTTCCAAGATCTCAATGCCCATGCCGCACGCATGAACAGACTGTACTGTTTCATCTAGTAAGCCTCCAAACACCTGGACCTTTGTGTTGATCCAGGAGACCTCAAGTCCCAAAGGCTTGCTTTGCATCCTCGTGCAGCGCCTCGAGAGCCATCACCAGGACCTCCAGCGACCCAGCAAAGATTACTGCATCATCGGCAAAAACAAGATCAGTGATTTTGGTGTTGCCGAGGGATGCTCCACAATCACTTTGATCTACAAGTTTGCCCAATACCCAGTTCATACAAGTATTGATAAGTGATGGGGCAAGGACGCACTCTTGCCTCACTCCTGTATTCACAGGAAAGAAGCTGGATACACCTTCCCCACACTTCATAGCACTCTCAGTCCCAGAGTACAGACCAGTCATCAAACCAATAGTCCTTGCAGGAATCCCGCGAAGTCGCAGAAGATCCCAGAGTGACTCACGATGCACTGAGTCAAACGCCTTCTTGAGATCAACATAGGCTGCAAGCATCCCCTGTTGAAACTGACGTCGGCGTTCCACCAGGACACTAAGCGCTAGGATACGGTCCGTTGTTGACTTACCAGGCGTGAACCCAGACTGCTGAGGTCTCTGATGCTTCAGCAGATGGCTGCGGATCCGTGTCAGCGATAGATGGGCAAGCACCTTGCCTGGCACGCTGAGCAATGTAATACCAAGGTAATTGTTGCAGTCCTGACGGTCCCCTTTCCCTTTCCAGATAGGGACGACCAGCCCCCTTTTCCAGTCAGGAGGAATGGTACCTGATTGCCATACGGCAGTCAGGACAGCATACCCGCGGGTCATGGCCTCACCTCAGCTTTGAGCAGCTCCGCACTGATGTTACAAATACCAGCTGCCTTTCCACCCCTCAACTTTGCTACAGCCTCTCTAACTTCGTTAAGATAGGGTCAAGAGGGTACTACAATGATCCGACCAAAAATGAATATGCTGCCATTATATGGTCCCCATATGAAAAGATGGTGCCCCCTGGGGTAATCCCTACAGGGGGTTCTGCGTCCCTGGCCACGGTGAGCAGTAAGGCCAATCCCTGACATAGATTGGTTGGGGGGGGGGTTTGCAACCCCTCCCTTTTAAAAACTAAACTACCCCACCAAACATGTTAAAGGTAGAGGCCGGGGGTGCGGTAATCGCGCCCCCGACCCGGGTTTTGCCGGGGGCCCGACCATGCAGACCCCTCCTATGCGATGCATGGGGAGGGGTCTGCTATATGAGTGCGGGGGCAAAGCCCTCGGGAAAATCCCGCACTCTAAATCAAGTGGTAGGGCCCCCTAGCCCCAACTTTTTCTTATGGGGGTGTCAGGGACAGTGCAGAGGTGGGACCCTCCCGTCGAATCACTCCTGGGATCAACTGCGGAGGGTTCTTCGTGTGGGGCTCGGGAACGTTCTGAGCCTCTCAGACACCTATCGACTACACTCTCTTACGGGCGAGCTCAGTGGGCTGAGGGTGGATATAGTGGGACTCTCTGAGACGAGGAGGCCGGCAGTGGTGAGACTAGCAGTGGGGGTTACACCTATACTGGTCCGGCAGAGAGCAATGGCCACCGGTCGGGAGTAGCTATAGGCATTCAAGCAAACTGCAGCCGTTCAGTTGTTGAGGTTACTCCGGTTGATGAGCGTATAAGGTGGTGGGGATGAAACACACTCGGGGTTTCATGTCTCTTGTTGTTGTGTACGCTCCTACCGAGATGCGTAAAACTGAAGAGAAGGAGATGTTCTATGCCAAACTCGACTCTGTATTAGACCAGTGTCCTCCTCGGGACACACTCATGTCTTTGGGCGACTTCAATTGCTACTACTGGCACTGTGAGAGATGGCTACGAGTTAGTGTGGTCCCCATGGCCCCGTACCAGAACACCAACATTTCTCTGCTTTGAACTTTGCAAGGTCCAGAAGGTTGAGAATTGCAGGTTCTTGGTATCAGAGACCAGAGCTGCACCGCTGGACATGGATAGTAATCCCGGGAGGGTAGCAAAGGGGGATCGACCACATCCTCGTTAGCACTCGTTGGAGGATCCTCAGAACTGCAGGGTTTACCGGAGTGCTGAGTTCTTTGGAACAGATCACAGACTTGTTGTTGCTACACTTAAGCTTCATGTCAAGCCCAGAAGAATCTCAAGAGGAAAACCATACTGTGTTTCATCTTGAGAACTGAAGGACTTGACATGTGCTCATGAGTAGCGTGGCAGTCTCAAATCGGTTTGATGTGCTCGGGGGCTCTCGGGGACCTGTAGAAACTGTGGGATACCTTCAAACGTGAAACTTTTACAGGCTGCCAAGGGAGTGTATTGGGGAGCGCCCGAGGTCAAGGGCGTGGTTTTGTCTCGACGGAGACGCTGGAGAAAATCGAGGAGAGTCGCGCTGCCAGGCTGGCGGGAACCGGGACCAGCACAGGGCTCTGTCACGCCGGACTAGAAACCCCCTGGGGAGAGACAAGGAGAGGTATGTCAGGGGGTCTCGCTGGGGATGTCGGGGGTTTCATTTGAACGCTAATGACCTCCGACCCGCCTACCGAGCCCTGAAGAAGCTCCGTTCCAAGTCCCCTTTCCCGGGGGCCGAGTGCTATTCGAACAGGGGATGGGCGCCTCGTGTCGGCCCAGGAGGGGCAGATGGCTCGTTGGGCTGAGTACTTGGGCAGTTGTTCACGGTGGACCCCCCAAAACTGAGCAGCTTCACACCACTGGGTTACAGGCAGTGGAGGCCGATCCCCCCATTGACGAAAGGCACCCTCTCTTGACGAAGTCAGAGAGACTGTAGCAAAGTTGAGGGGTGGAAAGGCAGCTGGGGTTTGTAATATCAGTGCGGAGCTCCTCAAAGCTGGGGGGGTGAGGCCAGGGATCCACGGGTTGCATGCTGTCCTGACTGCCGTGTGGCAATCAGGTACCATTCCTCCTGACTGGAAAAGGGGGTTGGGCGTCCCTATCTGGAAAGGGGAAAAGGGGACCGTCAGGGGCTGCAACAATTACCGGGTATTACACTGCTTTGCGTACCAGGCAAGGTGCTTGCCCATCTATTGCTGACACGGATTCGCAGCCCTTGGTGAAGCATCAGAGACCTCAGCAGTCTGGGTTCACGGCCTGGTAAAGTCACAAGGACCGTATCCTAGCGCTTCGTGTCCTGGTGGACGCCGACGTGAGTTTCGACAGGGGATGCTTGCAGCCTATGTTGATCTCAAAAAGGCGTTTGACTCAGTGCTCGTGATCACTCTTGGATCTTTTGCGGGCTTCGAGGGATTCCTGCAAGGACTAATGGTTTGATAACTGGTCTGTATTCTGGGACTGAGAGTGCGTGAAGTGTGGGGCGGTGTATCCGGCTTCTTTCCTGTGAATACAGGAGTGAGGCAAGGGTGCTCCTTGCCCCATCACTTTTCAACGCTGTATGGACTGGGTATTGGACAAAGGTTGTAGATCAAAGGGGGATTGTGGAGCATCCCTGGCAACACCAAGATCACTGATCTTGTTTTTGCCGATGATGCAGTAATCTTTGCTGAGTCGCTGGAGGTCCTGGGATGGCTCTCGAGGCGCTGCACGAGGAGGCAAAGCCTTTGGGGACTTGAGGTCTCCTGGCTCAAGACCAAAAGGGCCAGGTGTTTGGAGACTTTACTAGATGAAGCAGTACAGTCGTCATGCGTGTGGCGGCGAGGGCATGAGATCTTTAAAGTTTACATACCTTGGTAGCGCAGTCCATAATGACGGGGGTCACGTCAAGAAGTCTTACGGCGGATTGGCATAGCCCACGGTTTATGGACTCGCTCAGCGGGAGTATTTGGCGTTGTCCGGTACCTGTGCAGGAGGACAAGATCCGGATCTTCAAATCGCTTGTGATCCCTGTCTTACTCTAATGGTTGTGAGACTGGCACTAAATGTGACTTGAAACAGACTAATCAATGCCTTTGGTAATAAGTGGTACTTCGCAGAATCAGGGGGTATCGCTGGGATGAATTACGTGTCAAATCAGCGTTGCCCGTAGACGAATCGATGCCTATTACCTGCATAGTCCGTCAGCGCAACTTCGGGCTATAGGGCATTGGCACGCTACCTGAAACCGATCCTTTCCCATCGGTTGTATCTGTAAGAGAACAATCCGGCGTGGAGGAGGCCAAGGGGCGAACCCACAAGGTCGTCGCTGGGGCAAGTTGATGTTTCTTGTCCGAGAGCTTGCTTGGTATGGGAGGAGCCTGCATGGTAACCCGCGCGTGTTGACCCTCGGGAGTGGCGTCCCGTAGGTGGCGAGGCGACGCGCCCCCCGGCCGGATGCCCCCAAGATTGATTGATGATATAAAAAGAACAATGTGAAAAAGGTGAGGGATACAAGAATGGCAACAAAGATGTTAACCTAGCTAGAAGAACTTTCTTATGAGGAAATGTTGAAAGGAAATTATGTTTACCAAACACTTGAGCAGAGGAAGAGAAAGAGTAGACTTAATAACACTTTTTTAAACTGATAACTAAGATCAAAGGAAAAAGATAATGAGAGCTAACTGACTCAAAACAAAGAGAAGGGCGATACACAGAGGACATACACAAAAATTGGAAAAGGGAGATGCCTGAAGAACATAAGAAGTACCAGCTTCCCTCAATAGAAATGCAGAGTTTTGGATGGACTAAATGAGGTTTATATTGGCAAATAAATGTGGCCCCATTGAAAGAAAGACCTGAATAAATGTAGATACGGAGACGGGACCACACGAGTGCAGCTCAGGCCCTTTAAAACACAACTAGGTAAATACACACACACCCTTGGTAGCAATGATGAGCAAAGGTCCAAGAACACAGGTTTTCACTCACTGTTTACGCTGGAAAGTTAATGTGTGGTTTCGTGAGGATTGAATAGATATGCCAGGGTAATTGAGGTAGTATATTGTGTAAGTCTACACATATAACATTAAAATTAAAAGTGGGGCAATATGGTAGCATGAAAAAGCGGGACAAACGTAGATAAAGCGGGACATTTTACTCACATTTAAAAAAGTGGGACAGGTACATTTCAGGGGAGGCGGTGGCCGAGTGGTTAGTGTTTGGAAGTGGCAAGTTTGGTTTACCGAGTTCGAATCCTGCCCGGTGCCACAATCTTTCGGCAATCGTTAAGTGGCCTAAGAATACCCACATGCTGCCAATTAATTCTACCTTCAACAGTGAGTGCTTCGGAGAACACAGGAGGGTAGCATGGGCCTGTAATCACAAGTGCCACTTATGAAAATACTGCCTGTGCCACCACGGGCGAGGGCCAACCATCATAGCCCTCAAGTGAGCCTCCAGGGCCTACCATCCGAGCCCTGGAGGTCACTGCCTACATACAGGTGCTATAGGCTGAAATGTTAAAAAGAAAGAAAATAATAATAGGTATGCACGATAGCCGTGAAACATGATATCGTGATGTGCTATAGCCGAAGATTGAGGTATAGTACATTTAAGTATAGCGTGGTAGCCGTAAAACGCGATAGCCGAGTGTTGAGTGTACTCTTATGTAAATATCTTATGTTAGTGTCGAGTGGGGTGAATTGAGACACTACTTAATTGGTTCTATATTCTAAACCATAAGAGCAAGGCAGTTTATATTCAAGGTGAGTATGGAGGGGTGAGTGACCAATTCATGTGCAAGTGTAAAAGACTACATATTTTCCTTTTTTTTTTAAATTAAAAAGTCACTGATTCAGTCAAAGAAAATGGGGTGAATTGAGACAGGTGCAAAAATTGTCTTATTGAAAGATTATGGTAAATAAACAAACATCCTTTTACTTGTTGTTGAATTTGGTTGATATTTGAATGAAATGTGATGAGTTCAAACAAAAATATACACAATTCGGACATTTATTTGTTTTTTTCCCTATGGAAAATACTGGTATGAATTTGTATAGGTTCCTTGCACGTGACATCACAGCCCTCATTGTGCAGACGACAGACTCGGGAGATGCGAGCGTTGAGGACCAACAAACTCCACTAGCCGCCTGTGTTTACCCGCTTATACCCCAATAGGGGCATAGACGCAGAGGGCAGAGTTACCATGAACTAGTAATTTTACATTTTTTCATTCTGTAGTGAGGGCACCATGGGAGACTATTCATTCTTTCTTAATTAATTTCTCCGTATAACAACCCCTCTCAGTCATGAAGCTACTTTTATATTATCATAAATGATCCATAAGAATATCACGTATACTTCAGTCTCCATATTAATTACATTTTTAGCATATATAAATGCATACCCTCAATCTTGAATGTGTATCCTACTGGATAATGGATACGTAAAAAATAGGCTGGTAATACTATTCCTTGTCATTCAGGTACATAAGAAGAACATAAGAAGATAAGGAAGCTACACGAGGCGCGGGCTACACGTGGTAGTTCCTACACCCAACACCTACCTACATCCCCTTTCATCCCCATCCATGAACTTAGCCCAGCTCCTCTTTAAAGCTCCCTAATGACTCCGCACTAACTACCTGTCTACTGAGACCATTCCATTTCATTCACCACCCTATTTGTTGAACCTCTTTTCCCTATGTTCCTTCTAATCTTACGCTTTTCCAGCTTGAATCTTACTTCTTGTTCTACCCTGTTAAAAGCCGTAAGAACTTTTTCTCTACCTCCTCCTTTATTAATCCCTTTATCCCTTAAACACTTCTAATCAGATCGCCCCTTACTCCTGCATCTCTCGAGTGAGTGTAATGTTTAATCATCTTTCAATCTCTTCTCATAGCTAAGTTGTTGCATCCCCTGTATCAGTTTGGTCATGCCTTCTCTGCACTGTTTTTCCTACAGCTTATATCCATCCGTAATATGGAGACCAAAACTGCACCGCATAGTCTATGTTGAGGCCTACTAGAGCCGATAAAGCTTAGAATAACTTCTGCACTTCTACTTTTAACACTTCTGGTAATGAATCCCAATCTCTATTTAGGCTCTATTTCTGGCCTCAATACATTGTTTCTAGGTCGGAGGTCTGGGCTCACCCTCACTCCAAGAAATCTTTTTCACCTTCTGATCTTTTCAGCAATAACATTTTGCTTTATGGTGTACTGTTACCCAGGGTTTTTCTACAACATTCATAAACGCTGCATTTATCAATATTAAATTCTCTGCCAAAAAAAATTTCCTGACCTGCCCACTCGTTTAAGTTATCTAAGTCCTACCCTGCAACTATGGTTACATCAGACTGTGATCTAATAATCCTGACATAACTTAGTATCATCAGCAAACTTGCTGATATCACTGCTAATCCACGTATCCAAGTCGTTGATGTAAATAAAAAATAGTAATGACCCAAAAACAGCCTTGAGGAAACTCCACTTGTCCCCCATTCAGATTTAGACCTTAATTGTAACCTTTGGTTTGCCTTTACTTAGTCCAAGCTCTGATCCAATGAAGAATCTTCCTCTATTCTTGCCCTAAACCTATTAAGAGGCGCTCGTTTGGTACTTTTGTCAAATGCCTGTACTAAGTCCCCATTATTATATCATAATCCTTACATTATCTGCCGTCCTCATAAACTTTCCTATAAAAACTCAATAAATTGGTGAGCCATGAAAAAAACCTACCCTTGGTGAATCCATGTTGTGAATCATTGGAATCACACTAATGTTTTATCCTAGTGCTCTCTATGTTTTTTGCAATATAGGATTCAATAATTTACCCCCACTGATGTTATACTTACGGGTCTATAATTTGACTTTAGTCCTCTGTCCTCCCTTCTTAATATGGAACAACATTTTCATTTCCTCCAAAGTAATGCACATCGCCTATCTCAACCGATTTCCTAAAAATGTGCCTAACGACTCCTACAAACAACCTCCTTGCATTCCTTTAATACCCTGGGATACACATCATCTGTTCCTGGCGATTTTAAAATTTTTCTTTTTCTCTGTAACCTCTTCCACCATTTCCCTAGTTATCCAATATCTTTTGGTTTCCCTCATCGCTTCCTTTGAACAACCGTTCCCTATCAGTTATCGTCTGTTGTATCCTCCTCCGTAAAAACACTTAAGAAATAATCATTTAGACTTCTAACACATATCCTCATCCGGATCCTAAGACCATCACCCTGTCCTGACCTTAATTGCCGAATTATTCCTTGTCCTGGTTTTATATCCGATAGAACCCCTTTGGGTCCCTTTTCGCCTGTCCTGCTACTTTAATCTCATAATTGTTTTCCTTATCAACTCATAAGTTAATTTCTTCACTTTCCTTGCCATCACGTTATTACTGTTCTTTGTACCATCCCTGCCTTTGAACTTAAATAAATTTTCTTTTTACTCCAATGTTGTTGCTTTAATTGGTGTCTCCTTTTGGATCACTCTTTTCTGGACCTTCTTTCCCTATAGGACTATTTCTTTTCTGCCCGTCAATTATATTCCCTACAAATGAGTTATAACTCCCTCCCCATCGCCCCATCCTCACTTCCATTTCTAACCTCTCTAATTACCTCCTCAGCCCCTGACCTCCTCCCTGTCTACCGTCTAATTACTCCTCAGCCATGACCTCACTTCCCATCTAACCGCGCCAATTACCGTCCAGGTGGGCCTTCCCTAATCCTTCTGAATTGGCCTTTCCAGCTGTCATCGCCCTGTCCCTTATTCTGGGAAAATTTTCCTTCCCACACCATCCCACACCTCTTATTATTACCTCCAGGTGTCTTCTTAATCCTGCAATAATTGACCTTTCTGAAATTAGGTATTCGATGCTTATTGCCACTTATTTTCCAACTTCCCATTTTAAGCTAAATCGATCTCATAATGGTCGCTATTAGCTAAAATTCCCACCGCCCTCTCACATTTGTAACTAAATTATCTCTATTTGTCAAGCATAGATCTAGAATATTATCTCCTCTAGTAGCTCCTGTGATTGCTTGACTTTAGGAATTATCCTGGATTCTATTTAACAATTCATCTGTGTCCGCTGTCGCCTATGATTAAATCCCAGTCTATAGGTCCTAAGATTAAAGCTCCCACCACGCATAGGTCCGATTATATCTGCAGGCCGTGTGGATTTCTTCCCATATATGAGCTGAATCCTCTTTACATAAGTTTGGAGGCCTATACACTACACCCAAAACCATTTTCTCAGTTCCCCTCCGTACCTCTACCCATATAGACTCTTCTGTTTGTCACTGTTTTTATAACATTCTTAACACAACACTGCAATGCTCTCTTGCATAAAGCCAACTCCCCACCTCGTCGCCTACTCTGTCCTTGTGAAAATAACTTATTACCCAGCTATCTCGACCTTCCGGTATTAAATACCTTTCCTGACCATATCCAACCATGTTTCCTGTTAATGCTATTATATCAAAATCCTCTACACTATTTTATTCCTCTCAGGAAAATCTATTTTTTTTAAATCTCCTACATTTTTGTATAGTAAACCTTCAAGCACTCCCTCGTCTTTTTGTACAATTTTGCCCTTTATCTTTAACTAAAACCCTCCTCTCTCTCTAGTACGAATCACTTTTAGTTCCCTGCCTTCTGATACTCCTCCTAGTGTCGCAAGTTTCTTTTACCCCGACCCAGTGTCTAAACCCCGTCTCTGTCTTAAAAAGCGCTGCAGTGCATCTCCTCCCTTTCAAGGGATTCCGACAAGATCTGACTCCTTTCCTCGAAAAGTGCACCCCATCCCTGCGGGTAGAGGTGGTTATGCCGAAATAGAGGTCCCAGCTGTCTACAAAGGCCCAACCATTGTCCTTTGCAATGAAGTGCCAGCCGGCAATTCAATGCAATAGCACTGGAAGTACCACACGTCGTCAATAACTCTTGAAGGACATCACCCCACACACCACAGGAAACCCACCCCTGTCCTAACTTTACCTACGCTTCCCTTGAACCGCCGTAGCATTCTCACTTCTTACACCTCAACATCATTTTCCCCCAAAAAAAAAAAAAAAAGAAAAAAAAAAAAGGAAAAAAAAAAGTGGTGGCTCCGGCAGACGATGGGCCTTTTTCCCTTGGTCCGCCATGCACTCAACGATTTGTCACACAATAACCCTATCACCCTTCCCTGGATAACTCACCGACTTCATGCGCAGCCCTTCCTGTCACAGAAACCTGCTGTCAAGATGCCTAACCTGACTGTCACCAACAACCAAGATTTTACCTTCGGGTAATGATTGTTCGTCCACCTTCCTTACCTCCGTCAATCTCCCTCTTGCAGCCACCGATAGTACCTAAATGTGTTCGTGCACCACAACATGGTCTTTGTTTTTACCTTTTTCTCCTTCGGGGGGCTCCATGATCACTACCTTCCAAACACCAATCCTGGTGACTTGCTGGTGACCTTAGTAGTTCGTTCGAGTCACATCTCGCTCTGGTACCCCTACAGGGTACATCCCTCGCATGTTGCCCCTCCATTCACTCCACTTGGACCTTCACCTCCACACTTAGAGAACGTATCTCTATTTTCCTGCTTCTTCACAACGCTTTTCAATTCGTTCACTTCACTTGCAAAGCTCATTTTCAGGTCTTCGATCGCCTCCAGATAGTCTTACGCATCCCCATCCTCCACACCCTTCACTACACTCTCCCTCGACCCTTCTCCCTCCCTCTACCACACTAGTTTTAACCTCAGCCTCCTTCACTCCTACTACACTACCACTCTCAACCCCAGCAGAAGCACACAACACCACTTCTCTCTTCGCCTCCACAACACACTCCATCACAGACGTAGCCATTCTAATCCCGAGAGTTCAACCAGAACACAACCTCACTCCACGGAGACGTCAGGTGAACTGTAGAGTAGGTAGAGTATAACTACAAGAAAGTCATGAATCCTAATGCCATATCATATGTATATAGTGATCTTCGAAAACTGTCTTAGGAAGATACGCTGCCAGACGTACAAATGCACGGGTGGCTACCAAAGAAGGGAGGGGGTTCTTGGTATTAAGCCCACGTGGTAGTCTAAGAAAGCGTCGTACCTCAGGCATCAACACACGGTGGAACACGTTAATGGCTGTTATATACTTTACTGGTATTCGTCAGTTGCATTTATATAGTTGTATATATCAAGAAAGTTCCCTTTGTGTAGGAAAAGTTGTATATTTCTAGTCCTTGATACAAATAATCATGACTTACTAGTGGCGTACTCTGAATTATTTTGACCAATGCTGATTTTACAATGAATCTTCATCTTTGTTATCAAAAACACATGAGAAAATTATCTACTTATATTAATGAACCAATACAGCGGCAGAAGAGGTTTCATTACAAAGCCCACAGTAGTCATTTTTTATCCAAGCTGAGATGAAAAAACTGGTGCTGTGTAGCATTTATGCCTTCTCGAATTATCCCCTATTGATGATGTTATTTATTTAGTTAACACTAATTTATGCATGGTGCAAATTCATTCACGGAAAACAAAATATATCAATGGAAAGCTAATAAATTCCGTTTCTATTGATATGCTCCATGTTATAAGTTGTCTCCCAAAGTTTTAAATGGTGACCAGTTTAACTGAATTTTAAGTTCATGCATATTTCTTCAGTCGCATAATGACATTTTATTAGTGTGTTATACTGTGTTTTATGTGATAATATTATAGAAAAAACATTTTTGAAGATAACAGTAGTACAGTACCCTCCCGAGTTTCACGCTATGCGAGTTTTGCGATCCTCGAGTTTCGCGCAGAGTCCTAAATTCTTATCATCCCGACTTTCGCGCATTATCTCCCAGAGTTTCACGCTGCTTCGTACACTTTTTGTTTTTTTTGCTCTTTGTTTTTGTGTGTGTGTGTGTGTGTGTGTGCCTATAGCGCCTTTTGGCAGTGACCTCCAGGGGTGGGATGGTAGGCCCTGTACTCGAGGGCTGTAATGGTTGGCCCTTGACCGTGGTGGCGCAAGCAGGATTTTTATAAGAGTTAATGGGCTGCATTAGTAGGAGCGAAATGGGATTAGCTTTCCATTGATATATTTAGTTTTCTGATAAATGAATTAGCACCATGCATAAATTAGCGTTAACTAAATAAATATCATCATCAATCGGGGTATAAGCAAGCGCGTCACCCTCAGTACTCACTGATTGTGTAAGCGACTGGGCGAGGCTCTCTCCGACAGCCTCCGCTCCCCAGTGGCGATTCTAGCACTAAAAAACTGAGGCCAACTTGGGGCCAAGGTAAATGTGGGGGGGGCAAGTTAGGAGGGTCTGTAACTAGGATGCGGGGGGGGGGGGTGCGTTGTGGGCACCACAGAAAATTTTGAAAGTTGAGCAATTTCCAGGGTCAATCTGAGGTCTATGGAGGGATATGTTAGACTATCTAAGTGATATTCAGTCATAAAAAAAAACCATTTTCAAAAGAACATTGGGGAAGAATTGAACAAAAGTTCATCTGAGAGTCTCAGGTCTATTTTCTCTGCTGGTGAGTATAATAATCCAAGCTGGAAATGTGAAAGTTCATGCTCTCGGGTACATTTTATTGAAAAGAAAAGACCAATAGTAAGTATAATACCAAACATAATAAACAATTAAGATGTAGAAAATAAGGCAGTTTTTTACAATGCACATCTACAGAAATGTATTATGTACGTACCTAAGTCTACCTATAACCTCATACGTTGAAAATACTGTAGAAAAATAGCTATGATTTTCAGACATGGGCATGCAAATGCTACATTAAACACAATGCTGATGGTACGTTGTTAATTCGGCAGCAATATATTTAGTGCAGCTTAATCCTACGATTATCATGCCGATTGTCAAATTCATCAACAAAGCAATCTAAATCAATTCCTTCAGCGAGTGCACTTTCAATCAACAATAGTGCAATGTTACTCAGTCTGTTACTTGTCATAGAATTTCTGAGAAATGTTTTCACTAATTTCATTTTTGAAAAGCCTCTCTCACATGAAGCGCTGGTAACAGAAAGAGTTACGGCTATCAGCAATAACTTGTATACAGTCAAATGCAGCCTTGTACGGACATATGAATGACAGGAATTGTGCGATTGATGTAGGTTGTTCAGGTTCTTTCATGAGTAATTTTTTCACTAGAGGTATCTCATGTTTTAAATAACTTTGATTGACTGAGTATGCAACTGCAAATGCTTTCAAATTTTCTTCAGACAAGAATGTCTGTCCTCCAGGTCAGAGAGCTGAAATACCACAGAAAATCGCAGATGAGTGTTTGGAAAAATGACGGTATAACTCACTAATCAGATACCAATATGAAGATATGAAGTATCAGTCTGATACTTCATACAAGTTGCTGTGCTGCATGTGACTTGAGTCAGATCTTTGACCGGTTGTTTCCAGCAAGATGAATTTATCAAGTTGTCGAGGTTTTCTTTTCCGACTTCTATTCATTAATGGTGAAATGCAGCATTTCTTACAGAGTTCACTAACCTTCTCAGAGTACTGCTCGATCAAGATGGAGTTTCGCATATGAGCTAAATTTTTGCTGAGTAATGAAATAAGCTTGACTGCCTTTCCTAGGTCTGCTTGTTTGTCCTGTAGCTGCTGTGATACTTTATGAATTTTTCAAAGAATTTCCGAGAAAAAATGCAGTAAGTAAACAAACTCTGCGTCCATCTGCGCATGTATACCTCGAGCGGATACAGCTCGATATCCAGTGTCAACTGCAGAAGTCTCCTTCAGGAATCATAATATGCATTCCAGCCGCACCAAAGCGTTTTCACACGAGATGGCCCGACACCACCACCGTGTGACTGAGATGTTGCAGTTCTCGTGCTTGTTCTTCAGGAAACATTTCATGCTGTATAGAAAGGAACTTTTCGTGAACTACAGAGTTACTAGCGAATGTATAGAGTTCTTCAAGCAGACTAACTAATTCAGCTGCTTGAGGCACATACCTTGCAGCATTGATCAAAACCAAATTGAGCCTGTGTCCGTAGCAGTGTACATAATAGGCAAATGAGCTTTATCACGAATTCGGTTCTGAACACCACTGATTCCTCCACACATGACTGATGTTCCATCAAATCCTAAGCCTACAAGTGAAGACTTGTGTAATCCAATCCCAATTGTAATCCAATCCAAATGTAAATAAACATTTGAGCATGAAAAGAATCTATCAAAATATGAGAAAACAGATGTATCAACTATGTAGTGAAAGTCATTAATAATAATAATAATAGTAATGATAATAATAATGATAATAATAATAATTATTATTGTTATTTTTATTTTTGTAAGCAGTAGCACCAACTTCTTTTATCGCTGTAGCGGTAGTGAGTTGTGCTCGGTGGCGCCCGCTGTGACCAGCTTGCCACGGGGCCACGATCGCGGTTTGAAAGTGGGGGGGCCAAGCAGGGGGCAAGCTTAAAATCTGGGGGAGCCATGGCCCCCCCTGGCCCCCCCCGTAGAACCGCCATTGCCGCTCCCGCACACCACAGTCACCGTTCCTCTCACGCACACAGTAGTAGCTACAGCTCATTATTATTACTACGTTTGCAGTGCTTAAGCTGTGTATTAAACGCAGTGCGAATTGACTAGTCTTTAAGAATTGCAGACATGGGTAGAGTGATTGAATATACTTTTCAAGCTCACAAGGTAGTGGTAGCCTATATATCACTGGCGTAATAAGCCTGGAGGATCGCCACTAAACAGAGTCGTGATGTCCTTCCATTTGTGCCGCGGTATGTTATATGGATCTATATTCCCTATTTCCTAACATTTTTCAATGTAACTAAGAATAGATCCAGAGTTCAACATCTGGAGGACATAGTCTGACAGATGAACACCATCAATAACTTTCCCAGCCATCAAAAAAGAGATTAGTAAGCGTGAGTGTACCACGTTTACAGGGAAGGTAATGAATGCCCTTTGTTTACATCACCGCACGGCCACTGTCGTCTGTCGGCCAGCCGCCAGCCATGTGCTCGGAACGGAACATGACCACTCGGAAGTGTCTTTCTGTTGGTCTGTTTCCATTTTCTTTGGCGTATCGTATAACTTTTAGCTTGTATGTGATAGTATTAGTAAATAGTTTTGATGAATTCGCCATGGGTGATAATTTCCAGGACTGAAAAGAGCTTAAGATACGTGTGACAGCCTATAGTGGTAAATGATACATCAACACTAGCAGACGATAGATGGCGCTGTTGGCGGCAATCGCTGCAATCTTCCGTCAAAAGGGGGAATGTAAACATACCAGCGTGAGGACAGATTGCGTAGTTGATTTGAATGTCTTATGGTATTTGAAATACTTGTAACAGGTAAGTACAGGGAGGTCCCGTTATACAAGCATTCGGTATACGAGAATCCAATGATACGAGATGTGTAAATTAGGGTCTATTTTCAATATACGAGATAGAAAATCCAATGATAAGACATTCAAACTAGGGTGAGTAAAATGATCAAGTTCAAAATGCGCGCCCTACCACTCCCGGGCTGGACAAAGGGGGATTTGGTTGACCCCAGTGAGGTCACCCCTAGTAAGCCGTGACCTGAAGGGTAATTAAGCATATGGCGCGGCCTGACATTTAGGGGTAATTAGCAGGTGTGCGGCCCCAACTCTGGGACCGCAGTCAGATCACCCCTAGCAAGGCGTGACCTGAAGGGTAATTAAGCATATGGCGAGGCCTGACCTTTAGGGGTAATTAGCAGGTGTGCGGCCCCAACCTTGGGACCCCTACACTACCTTCTTTTGTATCACGCGGCGTCCCCTACATTACAACGTCTTTTTTGCTTGTTATGCATGTTTTATGTTTAATTACTGTGCAGTTATGTTATTTTGTGTGCTATTTTCTTTTTCAGAATGCTTTTTCTACAGAATAGGGAGTACAGTGTGGGTAATATAGACGCTGTGTGTTTGTTGTGTTTGCTATAGTTTATTTTAGCTTGAAAAACATGTTTTTTTTTAATTTTTTTAAATTGATGGGGTCCTGGAACCAATAGTGCAGCAGATAATCATAACAATTGTGAAAATTATGACTAAAACAGGAAATTTTTACCAGTGTTAGTACATACCATAAGGTTCATTTTCAGATCGGGAGGTAAGTCAGATTTGACCTCTGAGGATAGTGAGAGGTCAATGACCTCAATTACATTGAAATTGTCATTTTTTCACGATTCTGGTGCAGTTTGTCAGTTTTGGGAATCATTAAAAAGGTATGTTGCCATGTGTTGGTCCCTTTATCTTCTGGAGAGCCTATTTATACATAATCACAGGATGCAACCATGATTGAACAAGTGCTTTAAATGAGGTCAGTGACCTCAGAAAACAAATTTATTGAAATACACATTTAGGTTATTGTGGTGTCCAGAACAGCTTGCATGAAATCGTGTTGTAAGATCATCTGTGCAACCTTAATTTTCAATGTGCACTGAACATAGTTTATAAGCTTAAAGTACAGTGAGGTCAGTTACCTCAGACACATGTATAGTACATACCGGTACATGTAATACACACACATTATCCATATAGACGCATAAATATAAAGGTGTCTGATTGCACCTAACAGTCTCCCGAACATGCACATAATGCAGTGCACTTGAGTGCAGCCTTGGTGCACTTGCAGCGGCCGGTACATCCCTTCTTGCAGCCGCAGTGGATCAGTTCGTGGCAAGATTTTGATGCCTCTGGCAGTGTCGTCCAAAGAGGCTGCCACCCAGAGGCCTCCTTTGTCCAGCCCCAGTCAGATGGGATTGGTAACTCTGGATTCAGGACCAGAGTTTGGTTCCAGCAGTTGCCCTGGAGAGATGCACGCTTGATGTGCTGCTGGAGTGCTGCCTGCATTGGGGGAATGTTTTCTAGAGCCCTAGACTTGTGTGCGAAGAGCTGTTTCCTAGCATCATTCACTTTCATGGTGTCACTGGTGCGGTCATACATCAGCACAACGAAGCGCTCCAGCAGTGACATTGACTCCTCACTCACATCACTTGGCATGCGTAAGAGTTCTTCAAAGGCATCAGTCACCTTTGGGAACACTTTCCAAGTCTCCCAGGCAGTCTTCTTCCCTCTGCCAGCGAAAGAAGACACAGTGTCGCACCTTGTGAGGGCATGGAAGATGGGGAGAGTAGCACATTGTCTTGGGTTCATGGCAGCAGCCAGTTGGTGAACAGCTATGTACCGGAAGCTGGATCCAGTACCAAGAGCTATCCACAGCTCGTCAGGATTGATGTTGTTGAATGAAGCCACAGCCAGTACCACAACATCAGTATCCACAGTGCATATGGCCACCTTTCTGATCCCCTTCTGCACAGCATCTGCCACATGTAGATGCAGGCGAGTGTCCGCCTCCTCGTGTGAACATGGGGCGAGGCTGGTCAAGTCGGACTCGGCAGGAGAGCACAGGACCTCAGTTCCACATGTTGCATACATTTCCTTGCCATCTGCTATTGGAAGACGAATGGCCTCTCGTGACAGGAAACCAAAGAGCTCAGTCTTGTTTTGATCCACACGAAGGAAGTCCTTCCAGTTCTTAGGCATGACGGTAGAGGGATCCACTCTCTTCCTGACGCCCTTGCCCCTCTTCTGTCTGGTCGTGCCTTTCAGGCTGTCAGGTAGATATACATCCCAGATGAGGTCGAGTCTGTTGACCTTTTCGAGTTGAGTGGAGATTTAAGGTGCAAAGACTGTGTTCACATACTCTTCAAAGGTCTTTGCCATTACAGGATTGAGCATTTGAACAATAGCTGCTCCATCAAGGATTGTGGCATCAACCCCAGGTGCGCTTGTGGTTTCGGGTTGGTCTGATTTCAGGCAGTGTAGTAGATCTGCTTTGACTCCAAGGCGCAGTTTTCCTTCTGTTGATAATGCTGGTGGGGCTGCCTGGTTCTCGTGGCAGAAGAACTGGTCCAGATCCCCATCACGTGATTGGCAGGCAATATACAGCCTCGAGAAGAGACTACAATCACTCTTCACTGCGGCGAGTTGGATCTGCTGCTTTGACTGCGTCTTGGTCTGTGGCCGACTGAAGAGTGGCAACTTGTTCTTGGGCAGTGTTTCTGTAACTGGCTTCGTGCATAGTTCCAGTCTTTCTTCAACAAACTTTGTGTACTGCTCCTCACCAAGGGACTCAATTTTCCTCAGTTTCTGCCACTGGGGTGTCCATGATGTCTCTCGTGTCAAGGACCAGTAGATCTTGAGTGTTCTCTAGGAAGGGATTCCCCATCTCTTCAAACACTGCTATAAGTGCTCTGACATCCTTCATAAAGGCTGCTTGCACTCCAGGTTTCTGGTCATGGTGAAGATGCCCAGTGTCGTGAGCACCGCCATGTCCTCTTGTCGCCTGCTCTTCAAACTCTGCAGTGATCCTGGCTATTTCTGGCCCTGCCACCATCCAGCGTCTGAGTGCCCCAGGGTTTCCTGTCAGTCCAATAGCTCCATCAGACCCTTTGACCACAGCGTTGTTCTGTTCATGACATTGGTCAATTGCCATGGCAGAGAACTTGTTGCTGGTCTTGTGTACCACAAACACAAGTACAACAATTGTGTTAGTACCAGCCACCACAGTTTACATTCATTGGCATCAATATTTGATATGTTGAGGTAATTGACCTCTCACTGTCCTCAGAGGTCAAAGCTAGACACCTGTAAATAATTACCAACGCTGTGTGGAATATGTAGACACTTTTATTGGAACACAAATGCATGGTTTGTACATCATAAACATGTTTACCATTAACCAATGACGCCAAACATCAATATTTTGATACTTTGAGGTCATTGACCTCTCACGGTCCTCAGAGGTCAAATCTGCCTTACCTCCCGATCTGAAAATGAAGCTTATGGCATGTACTAACACTGGTAGAAATTTCATGCTTTAGTCATAATTTGCACAATTCTTATGATATGAGAGATTATCAGCTGTACTACAAACCTATATTTTACCATTAGTTATTTGTTTCGTTATACGAGATTTCGCTTTACGAGTATGCCAGGTGGAACCTAACTGCTCGTATCTTCGGGACCTCCCTGTATACAATTCTTCTCTATTTAATCAGAGAAGCTAAGCAAGAGATGTTGTCTTGCTGGAAAAGTGGTGTGTACTGACTCTCTCTCTACCGCAGGCCGGCGGGCCACAAAAATATCTACGTGTCAATTGTCAAACCCTCGGTGGCGAGAATATAATGACAGCGAGCAATGACGAGCCGTTTCAAATTTAGGTGCTAATATCAGGTGCAAATAGTTAATACCACTGGGAATGTTCATTTATCATATCCCAATACTTATCATTTACTTAAATTACCTTAATTAATACCCATTACCATTGTAATTATATATATATATATATATATATATATATATATATATATATATATATATATATATATATATATATATATATATATATATATATATATATATATATATATATATATATATATATATATATATATATAATTCATTCCTACTCTCCCCCTATGATGAGCGAACAATACCTCCCTCACAAGGGCGGGAACAAACTACCACTCTACTCAATTGAGAGGGTGGTTGGTGGATAATTTCCACAGTAACGTTACTGCAACTGAATAAACAACATGAAATTTATTTTTGTATACAGTACCCTCCCGAGTTTCACGCTATGCGAGTTTCGCGATCCTCGAGTTTCGCTCTGAGTCCTAAATTCTTACCATCCCGACTTTCGTGCATTATATCTCTGAGTTTCGCGCTGCTTCGTACACGTTTTTTTTGTTTTTTTGTGTGTGTGTGCGTGTGTATTTACCTAGTTGTATTTACCTAGTTGTAACATTCAGGAAAAGAGCTATGCTCATCTCCAAATCTAGTATTATCCAGCTTGCCTTTGAAGTCCTGAATACTTCTTGCATTAATCACTTTTGCATCAAGGTTGTTCCAGGCTTCTATGCTTCTATACGGGAAGCTGTATTTTTTTTGTCCCGCTTGCATGTTGTCCTTTTCAATTTCTTCTCATGACCTCTTGCACTTCTATCGTCCCACACAAACAGATCTTCTCTATCAATTTTTTCCAGACCCATTGATGCTCTATACACTGCTATAAAATCTCCCCTTTCTCTTCTTTTCTCAAGAGTTGGGAGTTTTAGTCTTGAAAGTCTTTCCTCATATGTTAAGTCTCTCAGGCTTGGAGCCATTTTTGTGGCTGCTCTTTGTATTCTCTCAATCTTCCTTATATCCTTTTTTATGTGGTGACCAAATCACTGCCGCATATTCCAACCTTGGTCGAATCAAAGATGTTATCAATTTCTTAATCATCTCTTCATCCAGATATTTGAATGCAATTCTTATATTCCTCAGCAACTGATATGTATCTCCTGTGATCTTGTTTATATGCTTCTCAGGTGACAAATTATCCGTAATCCACACTCCCAGATCTTTTTCGACCTTTGTTTTGATTATCCATTAATTTCCCATCGAATACTTTCCTCTCTGTCTCTTTTTGCTACTGCCCATTTCCATCACTTTACACTTTTTAGCATTAAACTCCATTTCCCATAGTTGACTCCATCTGAAAATCTTATCTAGATCCTTTTGTAAATCCTCAATCCAAATAATCCAAATCCTGTAATATCAAGATCAAGCTCAAGTATCGTTCACAGAATACGTGTGTGGGAGAACGCCGGACTAAAGGCTTCACCGACAGCATCTGCTGGGTGACTCCCAACTCAAGCTCAAGCTCCTCTCCTCTGCGTAGTGTTGGCCGAAGCCACCACCCTGGGAGGCGGGTCACAAACCCTTGGCTAACACCCGGTACCCATTCACTGCTAGGTGGACAGGGGCTTGGGGCATTTTCAGGATATTTTTTTGGGGGAAAAAGTGAGTCTTATAAGCTGTAAAATACGGTAGGTACACCTCGCACCGGACTAAATAAGCATTTTACAGTGTTTTCAATATCCGAGTTTTGCGATCCGCGAGTTTTGCGCTATGCCTTGGGAAGAAAGCAAGTGTGAAACTCGGGAGGGTGCTGTAGTATGGGATGATTTTTAAGGGGAAGATCCGCTGTAGGGAGGCGGTAGCGGAGTGGTTAGCGTCTCCGACTGGCGTTCTCGGTGACCCGAGTTCGATCCCCGAAGAAAACCAAAACCTTTCTGCACCGTTGAGTGGCCTAAGAACACCCACATGCCCTGCCCATCAACACTACCTTCGATTGCGAGTGCATCGGAGGACACAGGGGGTCGGCATGAGCCTCTACAGGCGTCACTATAAAAATCCTGCCTGCGCCACCACAGGCGAGGACCAACCATCACAGCCCTCAAGTGAATCTCCAGAGCCTACCATCCGAGCCCTGGGTCACCACTGCCTACAGGCGCTATAGGCACAAATGTAAAAAAAAAAAAAAAAAAAAAAAAATATACATATACAGTAAAACCCTTATAACTCGGCACTGTATGTGTATAACTTCAAACTACCGTCCTATAGCTTTGACTTCCTGCCTTTCTAAAGTTTTTGAATCTATACTTAATAAGAAGATTCTTAAGCATCTATCTGCTCACAATCTTCTATCTGATCGTCAGTACGGTTTCCGTAAAGGGTGATCTACTGGCGATCTTCTAGCTTTCCTAACTGAATCTTGGTCATCCTCCTTTAGGGGTTTCGGTGAAACTTTTGCTGTTGCCCTTGACATATCAAAAGCTTTTGATAGAGTCTGGCACAAATCTTTAATTTCCAAACTACCCTCATTCGGTTTCTATCCTTCTCTCTGTACCTTCATTTTAAGTTTCCTTTCAAACCGTTCTATTGCAGCTACTGTAGATGGACATTGTTCTTCTCCTAAATCTATCAATAGTGGTGTTCCCCAGGGTTCTGTCCTATCACCCACTCTCTTTCTATTATTCATTAATGATCTTCTAAGTCTCACTTAAAGCCCTATCCACTCCTATGCTGATGATTCTACCCTGCATTTTTCAACGTCGTTTATTGGACGTCCAACTCAACAGGAACTAAGTGATTCACGGAGAGATGCCACCGAGCGCCTAACTTCATCTTTCATCCTTAACTTATCTTTCTATTATTTCTGATTGGGGCAAAGCAAACCTTATTTTGTTCAATGCCTCAAAAACCCAATTTGTTCACCTATCTACTCGACAAAACCTACCAGATAACTATCCCCTCTTCTTCAATGACACTCAACTGTCTCCTTCTTCTACAATGAACATTCTAGGACGATCCTTTACTAAAAATCTGAACTGGAAATCTCACATCTCATCTCTTGCTAAAACAGCTTCTAAGAAGTTAGGTGTGCTGTGGCGTCTGCGTCCTTTTTTCTCTCACTCCCAATTGCTTGCTCTCTACAGGGGCCTTATCCGCCCATGTATGGAGTATGTCTCACATGTTTGGGGAGGATCCACTCATACAGCTCTCCTAAACAGGGAGAAAAAAAGTTTTTCGTCTCATCAACTCCTCTCCTCTGACTGACTGTCTTCAATCTTTAAATCACCACCGCAATGTTGCTTCTCTTGCTCTCTTCTACCGTTATTTTCATGCTCACTGCTCCTCTGAACTTGCTAACTGCATGCCTCCCCCACTCCCGCGGCCTCGCTGCACAAGACTTTCTACTCATTCTCATCCCTATTCTGTCCATCTTCCTAATGCAAGAGTTAACCAGTATCTTTACTCTTTCATCCCTTTCACTGGTAAACTCTGGAACTCTCTTCCTGTTTCTATTTTTCCAGTTTCCTATGACTTAAATCTTTTCAAAAGAAGAGTAACAAGACACCTCCCGAACTAAATTGGCCTACCCCTTTGTTTTTATTGTATTCTCTTACTGTCTTCTTTATAGGGACTGGCAACTAAGCGGGCTTTGTGTTACCCATTTTTGTTGTGCCCTTGGCCAGTTCCCTGTGATGAAAAAAACCCCAACAACAACAACAACAACAACTTAATTTGATATAACTCGGCATGGCAAAGATAAGTTTTTTTTTTTTTTTTTTTTTTTTTTTTTTTTTTTTTTTTTTTTTTTTTTTTTTTTTTTTTTTTTTTTTTTTTTTTTTTTTTTTTTTTTTTTTTTTTTACACTTATGCCTATAGCGCGTGTAGGCAGTGAGCTCCAGGGGTGGGATGGTAGGCCCTGGAGGCTCACTCGAGGGCTGTGATGGTTGGCCCTCGTCCTTGGTGGCGCAGGCAGGATTCTTATAGTGACGCCTGTGATTAGAGGCTCATGCCGCCCCCCTGTGTCCTCCCATGCACTCACAGTCAAAGGTAGAGTTAATGGACAGGGCATAGTGTTGCAGTAATTAAGTGCTCAAGTGATGTAAAATTAAGTTGTACAGGTACAGCACTGTATACAATACAGTACAGTGTTGTGATTATAAAGTGATTAAAGTGATACCAGTGTTAAAATGCGACTGAGTCCCCCTAACATCTTCTACATGTTACAACAAGGCACCCCTTGCCTTAGATTACATGCCTGTTGCTACCTGTTCATTGGTAAGTGTAGTTTTTATGCTTTTACAGTACTGTATTTTTTTTTTTTTTTTTTTTTTTTTTTTTTTTTTTTTTTTTACCCCCATATCAGAGGAGGACATTGCATAACTCGGCACATTGAATAACTCGGCAAGGGCCAGAGCCCCTATCGTGCCGAGTTATAAGGCTTTTACTGTATATATATATATATATATATATATATTATAAATAGTTTTATGGATTTGAGATTTGATTTATATATGTTATGAATAATAGTACCTTAATCATCATAACCGAATCCCAAGTGAATAGTTTAATTATTTTTATATTTATGATTTTTTTTCGTGTTTTTGCAAGTTTTTTTTTAAGTATCTACTCCATCATTTTTGCACAATTTTTTTCGTCACTTGCACACAATATATTTTATAACATTTCTAACAAAGGTAGAAAACAAAATCTGCAAAAACCTTTTCATTTTGTTGCAAAAAAAAAAAAAAAAAATTTTTGCACAGTCAATATACATAAAAAATGTGACCAGTATATTTTTTTTACTAACGTTGTTGCCGACGTTGTTGTTGTAGCGATGTTGTATGACATCTCAAGTAGTTAACCCTGAATTTTTATGGTAATCATTGAAAAACAAAAGGAGATGCATTTTATGTTTTTTAACCACTACATACTAAGTGTAGTTATGAGAAAATAGCGATATAAGTTTTTTCTCCATTTTTGTATCTTAGCATAATAAAATACAGTTATAATGTTGCAAACCTGTTATGATATGATTCCTTAGGGTTCAATAATCACATACCAATGCATGTAGTACCTAATGATCTGGTACCTGGTCCCCCCTTATAAAGGTATTATCACTCGAGTGCGAGGCTATAGTGAGGCACCATCACACTCATTGTTACCAGGTTTAATATTCTTCAAAACTCACCTGCTTTATAAGCCTTACTGACACTATCATTTATTTTTCTTTTATTTTTGGCTTTGTTTGGAGTAGTTCTTCTTTGCTCTCGGCATTTCAAGCCTTCTTTTATATAAATGTTGGTCCCAAACATGCCGATTCCCACTGTCTTGCCTCTCCCTCTCCCTCCCTTGGTGTTTGAAGAGGTTTCCAGACAAGCCAGAATATATTGGTATATGATTATCTCATCATATTTATCAAAAATAACATAACAGAACGATTCCTGTCACCTGCCCTAAGACTGGCTCGCCACACCCATAAGGTGGGCACTTAAATTCAGGCTCGGTTGGGCATTTAAATTTGCGGTACAAAAAAAAAAATCTGCCATTTGATGATACCTTATACACACACGGTCATGCTAGAGCGTTTAACTTAATTTTTATATTTTCAAGTAATTTCTTAAAATATCGTGCCGGATCCTTCCCTTAAGAGGATGTTAGGAAATGAAACAGAGTTAACTTAACCACCCTCCATTATCTATACGATATTCTTGTGCTCATGCAAAAATTGTATTCTTTCTCTGTCCTTAGAGGATGCTGCCAGGAATAGGAGTATTCGGGACAGGAGACATCGTGAGGGCACTTGTGCCCTTCCTCCGAGCAAAGGGCTTCAGAGTTGAGGCTGTATGGGGCCGTACACTGGAAGCAGCAGAAAATGTAGCCACAGAGTTAAACATTCCTTTCCACACAAACAAGGTAATGCCTGCATTTTGTTGTGTCAATTATTGGTCTCTTTTCAGCTTGGCAGCTGGTGGCTTAGGGGTGATTTCACAGTCATTCCCGCTTGTACTGATCCACACTAAGGAGCGCTTAAGGAATGCTGTATTCGAGTTGAGGGTTATGAGGCCCTTCAGGAAGCAGTATTACGAGTTTTTTTTGTATGTACCAATGCAGGCTATATAGTACAGCATATATGTGAATTATTTGGCTGAATTGTGACTTTGATGATAGAAGCATGAAACTTGGTACACAGTTAGGGCATGTCTATGGAAAGATATTTGGCTATAGGGCCATTGGCAATTTGCCCTGTGACGCAATTGGTGGCCATTTTCCAAGATGGCCGCCATCCGCTGTTATAGTCCCTCTGAAATGTTAGCTAAGCTCCATTGTAAGCTTCCATAGGAGAACTGATTTATTGGTATTATGTACATCTTATCAATAGTTTATATAAGTCAACTATGGTTGATAATGCCCTATATCCTTATTCGATTAATTATCATAAAGCACTATCTGTGTAATTTTAGTAGGGGCGTTATAAAAAAAATTAGTGTAACATATCGTTGTTTTGGCTTTCAGGTGTGTAACAATGTAACGATGGAGAAAATCTACAAGGTGGTGGACCCTGTACAGCCTGGTACATCAACACATTGTCTAACAACAGACTGGAGCAAGTGTATTCTGTGCGTGACATGGTATCACTGAAAGCGTGCCATCCTAATGTCTATGCCGAGTTCCTGAAGGGCAAGTTTGTCGTGAAGAAGTCAAAACGTGTATTCTCTGCTATTGCTATTGACCAGGCCCACGAACAGAATAATGCCTCTGTGAAAGGTGATGGTGGGGCTGTGGGCCTAACAGAGAATCCGGCAGCTTTGCGTCGCTGGATGGTATCTGGTCCCGAGATGGCTCGTTTGATTGGAGAATTCCAGGGTTTAACTGAGAATAGGCAGTACACAGATGGACGTCACCATGAACAAAAGAAGCACGTACAGATGGTATTTGCAAAAGATATAAAGTCCATGAGTGATACGATAGAAGAGATGGGAAACCCTTTCTGCGACAATGGTTGCGATCTTCTTGTACTGGACAGTAGAAACATTGTAGATGCAGCTGTGGCAGACACGGTTCACCAGATCAAGAGCCTTGGAGTCAACAAGTATGAATCTTATGTTAAGGGGAGAGTCGTGACAATATGAAAATATTTTTTTAATATACGAATTTGAGTTATATAGTCTATGGCAACACCCTATCCCTTGGCTCTCGAATGGTGGAATTTTTTTCAGTCGGACATTTTTTTAACTGCCCATAGCGAGGGGCATTTAAACTCTCAAAACTTGTAAAAGAAAAAAAAAAAAAAAAATTGAATTTTTTTTTGGATAATTTTCCCGTATATCAAAACTAAGCCTTTAAAAAAAAAAAAACCCAGCAATCTTCAGGGTGAAGTTTGTTACCCAGGTAATAATTCTGGAACAATTTTGGATATGAAAAGTGCAACCTGTTCACAAAATTTTTTGGAACAAATGTATACATCCAAAAAGGACTAGAAAAGAGAGAAAAGAGAAGAATTACACCAAAGAAGACATTAAACAAGAAGAGGAAGACAGACAAAGGAATTCCAACCGAAAGCTATGCACCAGGTGAATTTTGATCGAACCTTGCAACAATGAGGGGCGTGGCGGGCCCTGACACCCTCGCCTTTGAGCGATTAATTAATACCTTTATAAAGCCGGTATTACACGGGCACTTTTCTGCTCAGTGAGCAGCTGCTCACTGAGCAGATTTCACTGAGCTGCTCAACGAAACTATTACACGGTGATCTGTGTTTTGATGAGCAAAATGCATACAGACCTGAGTGCGGTTATGACACAAATGATCATAGCGCTTCCTATTAAGCGGTGCTTGTTGTAAAATAGCTTTATTTTGCGCAAAAAAAAAAAAAGTATACTTTGTGGTTAAAGTTAGGTTAGGTTTCATTTCAACCTATAAGGTTAGGTTAGGTTTCATTAAAACCTTTAAGGTTAGGTTAGGTTTCATTAAAACGTTTAAGGTTAGGTTAAGTTTCATTATAATTTTTTTTTTGGGGGGGGGGGGGGGTTCCGCAAAATATAACTATCTCCATTAGAAGAAGCACCTATTGTAGGCCAAGAAAAAATAGTTGGTGTCTCTGAAAACGACCGCGAAACTCTCGTCCATTATTACCAACAGTTGTTTCATAGTCTATATGAAACCATAGTCGTTTCGTACACTCAGCGCAGAGTTGAACTTGACTACTAGAGTTACGAAATGACACCAGGTATGTACGAAAATACTCAAAATCAGTGTACGAAACTAACTACTTTCAATTCAATATACCTAATTAAGAAAGGTTTTTTGATCAGGCCAAAGGTTTTTGATTCATTTAAACTTCATGTAATCCCCGAGAGTAGCTTCTATGGACCACTGTGGCCCGCGCCGTACCCGTGGCCGCGGCGGTACGGGCCTGACGCCGTTATAGTGGACGAGAACTACGCTTTCACTCTTTAGGTCAGACACACACACTCGGGGGCTAACACCGCACTCTTAGCCTCTCTCGCTTTACCATATACACCACACCTGTTACTACACCTGTACGGCCTCGCAACACACCTGTTGCCTGTGTATCACCGTAAATAAATTACTTGGAAGGTCAGGCTTCTTAGGTATTGAGGGTGTATGTTTTCTTTTTTAATGGTTTTTTTAACAAATAAAGGGCGATATATGTTCCATATTGTAGGATGTGGCTGAACTAAGTCAATCAGTAAGCTTTCCATCTCGTCTGTCCAGTCAGCAGGCATGTTGATGTCTTCTTGAGAGTCTTAGAAGAAAATGATCTTGCAATAAATAATATAGTCATCCACTAATTTCGGTCCTTTATAACAGAAAACGTTTTTGCTCACTCAAATGACGAGCAAAAATAGCTTCGAAGTAGTTCCCTGTTTGCTCAACCAAACAGGCTTTCATTGAGCAAAATCCTCAAAACTGCTCACTGAGCAGAAAAGTGCCCGTGTAATAGCCGCTTAAGGGGGGACAAGGTGCAGATCCTTTTATGCATGCATTGATATGTGATTACTGATCCCATAAAATTCATATGAAAGTAGCATTGACAGTATAGTACCTTCACTGCAGCGCAGAAACTTTAGCAAAACTTCAAATGCGTTTTTCTCAAAACTAGTATAAAATGAACATAAAATTCATCTCCTCTTTATTTTTGGCACGATTTTCACGAAACTTTAGGACACACAAAATCAAATATCGTAGAAAAATCTGTTCTGAGAAAATTTTAGTTTTTAAGTCTCAGTTTTGATATATGGGAAAATTATCCTAAAAATTTTAATTTTTTTTTAATTTTTTTTAACAATTAAAAAAAAAAATTCGCAAACAATTTTCAAAATATTCTCAGAACAATGTGTTAGAATAACAATGAATTATCATATGCTCATGTCACAAGGAAATTGATCAAAAAATGGCTGAGAAGATGCAATTCAAAATTTCATCAAAAACCGACAAAAATTGGCTCTTAATTTTTTCAATTTTTTTCTTTCATCTGATCAGCTTGAAATTTTCAAGTGATAACAAGGGTATTAATATACACAACATATAAATTATTCATGACCGTAGATGAAATTTAAAATTCATGGCGGACTCTCCCCTTAACCCCTTCACTGCGGCTGGTACAAATACGGTCTCTCAGCTATTTAAGGGTTCACTGCGGCTGGTACATATATGGTTTCTGTATTTAAACTGCGCGCTCAATGATATTATGGGTAAATATTCATTGTGATAGGCTTGTATGGCAACAGTGTCAAGTGTTGCGATATAATATAGCCTCTTTTTCTGCTTGCGTGAGTTAGTGTGACTAATAAGGTCAAGTGGTACAGTACGACATGTTGACGCTGCCACGCCCTCTACTTCAATGGCGAGGCTAAATAATCAAGATATTCAATATATTCTTGATGGATATAAAACAGAAGTATGAATGAATGAATGAATGCATGAATGAAGCATTTATGTACCAAAATAAGCTGTATTATGTTGAGTAGTAAGTAGTTTCATTGTGCTTTCTGGCAGCACGGTCACGGGCCCTGTTGCTGCACTTTGACGTAACTCTTCACTTAGCTGGTAGCCTCCACCAAGACGAAACATAGATTTTCTGGTATGGAATGAGCATCCTATTCATTTAGGCACTTTAAAATATGATCAGTAATTATTTTATATTTTAATTAAACCTGCCGCACAGGGGGGTAGGCCTATGAATTTGATATCCGCAGTGAATGGGTTAAAGAGAGACTTGTCAACCAAACAAAACCCATCTCAGATCCTATCCAGCAGAACAAACTCCATTTCTTCAGTCGGCCTCCAATCAGAGAGAAGTCAGACAAACAGCTAAAGTTTTCATCTCTGAAGAATGACTGCTCACTCTTTTCTAGATTGTACATTGCCTCCCAAATACGCAATAGTGATCTGTATGAGTTCTTCCAGCATAAAAATCAGGCCTGGCCACCAGCACTGTCACAGATGGGTGTCATGAGAACCGGAACGAAGAGTGACTTGTTACCCTGCTTTGAAGAGTTTACTACTGTGAAAGAGAATGTCTCCAGTCCTACAGTGGAGGTCACCATCCTTGATGGAGCTGCCAACGTCAACATGCTGCGACCTGGGACTGCAAAGACGTTCCAGGATTATGCCAATGATATTTTCATGCCGTACATCACTTCACAGCTTCAGCATGTACCAGATTAGACATTATCTGGGATGTATACATCCCTCAAAGTTTGAAGGCTGGCACCCATAGCAAGAGAGGAAAGGGATTCAGGAGACGCGTCGAGCCATCAAATGCAGTTCCTAGAAACTGGCAGGAGTTCCTACGCATCAGTGACAATAAGACTGAGTTGTTCTCCTTCTTGGCAAAGAATGTTGCAGGCATGGACACTGAGGGCATCACCACACACCATACTGATGTACTTTGCATAAATCGCCAAGATGTTTTGGGTCTAGCTCCATGCAGCCATGAAGAGGCCGACACTCGCATTATGCTCCACCTAGAAGATGCAAGGACTATTGGTTTGATAACTGGTCTGTATTCTGGGACTGAAAGTGCTGTGAAGTGTGGGGCAGGTGTATCAAGCTTCTTTCCTGTGAATACAGGAGTGAGGCAAGGGTGCGTCCGTGCCCCATCACTTTTCAACGCTTGTATGGACTGGGTATTGGACAAGGTTGTAGATCAAAGTGATTGTGGAGCATCCGTCGGCAACACCAAGATCACTGATCTTGTTTTTGCCGATGATGCAGTAATCTTTGCTGAGTCGCTGGAGGTCCTGGTGATGGCTCTCGAGGCGCTGCACGAGGAGGCAAAGCCTTTGGGACTTGAGGTCTCCTGGCTCAAGACCAAGGTCCAGGTGTTTGGAGACTTACTAGATGAAGCAGTACAGTCTGTTCATGCGTGTGGCGAGGACATTGAGATCTTTTAAAGTTTTACATACCTTGATAGCGCAGTCCATAATGACGGCGGGTCACGTCAAGAAGCCTTACGGCGGATTGGCATAGCCCACGGTGTTATGGACTCGCTCAGCGGGAGTATTTGGCGTTGTCGGTACCTGTGCAGGAGGACAAAGATCCGGATCTTCAAGTCGCTTATGATCCCTGTCTTACTCTATGGTTGTGAGACATGGACACTAAATAGTGACTTGAAGAGACGAATCAATGCCTTTGGTAATAAGTGTCTTCGCAGAATCATGGGGTATCGCTGGGATGATTACGTGTCAAATCAGCGATTGCACCGTGAGACTGAATCGAGGCCTATTACCTGCATAGTCCGTCAGCGCCAACTTCGGCTATATGGGCATGTGGCACGCTACCCTGAAACCAATCCTTCCCATCGGGTTGTATCTGTAAGAGACAATCCGGCATGGAGGAGGCCAAGGGGGCGCCCACAAGGCTCGTGGCTGGGGCAAGTTGATGTTTCTTGTCGAGAGCTGCTTGGTATGGGAAAGGAGCCTGCATGGGAACTCGCGCGTGGTGACCCCCGGGAATGGCGTCGTAGGGTGGGCGAGGCGACGCGCCCCCCGGCGTATGCCCCCAATGATTGATTGATTGATTACAAGATGCTGTTCGGCAAGAGCATAACAAGGTGTCAATACGCACAGTAGGGTGCCAATAAAAATCAAAAGTTTGAATTTTTCTTCCTACTTTGGTGTAATGGTGCATCTATGCAAGAAACCATCGTATGCAAAGTTTGACCTCAATCGGTTGATATTTAGGGGTGGCGGATTACAACTTTGTTATTTACCCTTATGCACTGGCCTATTAAGGAGGGGATGTCATCTCTTGAAAGCGGACAAGCCGGACATCCCTTCCCCAGCAGGGCTGCTGGTCCCCCTCTTGGTGAGTATTAGCCCCTCGGTGGGGGGGGTATCATGGGGAGCCACCCCACTCATTGTGGCCGGCTTGGCCGGGGAAGGGAAGCCTTCGAGGTCCCGGGCTGTTGATGGCGATGGGCCTCCACAACTTAGAGGAGGAACTGGCGCTGTTCCTCGTCTTTGGTCAGCTGGAGGTTGAAGGACTGGATGAGCGCCACTCCTCGCTCGGCTGTGTCGTTGACGACGCGAAGTCGCTCGATTTCGGCGGCAGGCCTCGACGTACGATTCCTCTTCCTGCCACTTCCGAGGGTTGGCGGACAG
Organism: Chionoecetes opilio; assembly: GCA_016584305.1. Taxonomy (NCBI): domain Eukaryota; kingdom Metazoa; phylum Arthropoda; class Malacostraca; order Decapoda; family Majidae; genus Chionoecetes; species Chionoecetes opilio. Next base: position 542,187 of record JACEEZ010007658.1, read on the forward strand.
GAAGTCGGTCTTGATATCAAGAGCTTCGAAGAGGCGGAGGGAATTTTTCGTGGCGAAGGAGGGCAGTGTTGCCGCAGGAACTTGTGATGATGGGAGGTTTATTCGCTTGGCGGTTTCCTCGGCTCCTTCATCGTAGAGAATGGCCTGTACATTGTGTACAATTGCTTGTTCGTCGGAGACAGGGAGACGTGAGTCGAACAGTGACAGGCCAATGAGATCTTCGCTCAAGTACCAGAAATGGCGGCTCAGAGTGGTGAAGCAGGCCTTCCGAATACTTTCGTCATGGTACTGAAGGATGTCCTTAGCGAATCCAAGATCGTTGGCGGGAGCGTAGGATGGAACCGTCGATTCGAACCATCGCAGGACGTAGATCTCGGTTGCGAACGATGAGAACCGCTGGAGGGCTGACATTTCTCGAGGTGTGACGACTCCAGTCAGCTGCTCCCGAAACAAGATCATCTTCAGAGCGTAAATGATACGCGCCATCCAACGCGCTCGATGAAGCGCTCCGGGGCTACGGATCGAGGTCTTCGGAAGAGTGCCGCCGAGGAAAAGGATGCTCAGCTCAGCGAGTTCCTTATAGTCGTCACGGGGCTGCTTTGTCTGAAGCAGACGTTTTAAACCTTGAATGAGATCGTCCCTCTTGGAGACCAGAGTCTCTGGCAGATCTTCGTTGGTGGGAGGGTTTATTGCCGACTGGTTGATATAAGACCAGTAGTCCGTGAAGCGAGAGAAGATGGTGATCTCAGGACCAGAAGATGACCCCAAACACGTAGAAAAGGCCTTCTCAAGGACAAGTTCGTGGACGTGATGACGGCAAGCAAGTGAAACGAGGGGTCGGCCGATCTTCTGTTGCAGGATGGTGCATGCAGCATTGATGGCTCCAGTGTTGGCACTGGTTGTGTCGAAGCACATCGCCAGGACTCGTTCCTGGACCCCCCAGTCTTCTAGAGCCTCGAACACAGCTGTAGCGGCGGCATCACCAGTTCTGGAGTGCAGTTTCGGGACTCCTAGGAGCTTCTCCACTCCTTCTCCTGTGACGAGGATGGCGAGTCTTTCGGCGCGAGTGCCATCGTCCTGAGGAAGGGTCTTCCCGTCCCAATGAACGGTAAGAGGGGTAAGAGGACTGAAAGTCTCTTTGATGTCCTTCGCCAAAGTGGACCTGTACTTCGCTCTTGCCTGTCGAATGGACTCTGGATTCAGCACAAGCTCTTGTGGATCGTGGCCCAAGCTACTTGCCGTAGCCGCCACAATTCGAAGGGCTTGGCGGCTACTGACCCCAGTTCTGTCAAGGGCTCCGACGAGATCAGGGGATAGGACGGACTTCGTGCCCCGTGTCCCCAATCGCTTTGGTGGAGAAGCGACCCCGGCGTCGGAAGAAGTCGATGTGTTGGCAGTGTTGGCTGGACTTGATGACTCAGACGATGACGACTCCAGCTCCACCATCTCTTCTCCTTTTGGCGTCTGTTGACGGCTACGTGAGAGAGAGCTTTCACGTCGGCAAACCGATTCTTTCAGCTTCTTGTCCAGACCAGCCATCGAACCCCGCCTCCCCTTCTCCCACTGGGCAAGAAGGAATTCCTTGTCTTCAGGAATGGTCATCATAGTGAGGGCGTCGGAGTGGGCGATGTCCAAAAGGTCTGGGAGACTTTCTTGGAAGGTCTTCTGTTTTTCGGCAGGCGTGACTCCAGAGTTATTCTTGCTTTTGCTCAGGATCTTCCACTCGTCGAAAAGTCCAGTAATCTTCCTCCTCACGCTAGTTTCTGCGATGGTGGGGATCCTAGCTCGTGTCCAGAAGTCGAGGACCTCCTTTGCAGCCTCAGCTGCACTCTGCTGCACCATCTTCTTCTCTTCCTTGTGTGCGTAGAAAAATCGTCGTAAAACATCTCCACGGCTGGGAAGTTTTGCTCCTGTGATAGTAGGAACACTATGGCCAAGAAGCCAAACTTCAGTTTGCTTTCTCGTGGTCATGACCTGAGGGCGAAAAGAGGAAATGTTCAAGATCGATCCGCCACCTCTAAATATCAACCGATTAGCCTGAAACTTTGCACACGACAGTTTCTAAGTACAAGGCAGAATACCACAAAAGGATGTGAAAAAATATTGACTTTGAAAAATTACCCCTATGCGCTATTGGCACCCTAACGCACAGTTGACACAGACGTTGTAGTTCTGGCCATAAATTCAGCCCAGCGCCTCGACATCTCTGAACTGTGGATTGCCTTTGGTGCTGGAAAGAGCTTGAAGTTCATCGCCGCTCATGAGATAGCCAGAGCACTTGGTCCTGATCGGTGTGTAGCATTGCCAATGTTCCATGCCTTCACTGGGTGCGACATGGTGTCCTGTTTTGGAGGCAGGGGCAAGAGGACTGCATGGGCCACATGGAAATGTCACCCCAGCATTCTGTGCCTTGCCTGCTAGACCAAGCCCACAGTCAATAGAAGAATGGCTGGGGCCACTGGAACGATTTGTGGTCCTGTTATATGATCGTACCAGTAGTCAGGAGTGTGTCAACAAGGCAAGGAAGGAACTGTTCACCCAGAAAGGCAGAGCAATAGATGGTCTCCCTCCTACACAGGCTGCACTCATCCAGCACATCAAGAGGGCTGCCTACCAGGCTGGTCACTGCTGGGCACAGATGATGATCGCAGCTCCAGAGCTTCCATCTCCAAGTGAATGGGGGTGGAACAAGGTCCAGGATGGCTACGAAATATGCTGGACAACCCTACTAGAAGCCACGAAAGCTTGTAGGGAACTCATACGTTGTGGTTGCAAGAAGGGCTGCAGAGGACACTGCAATTGTCGGAACGCTGCTCTGCAGTGCACTGCACTTTGTGTCTGCGGTGGACTTTGCACTGACTGATTTCCTAGAAAGACTATAAAGGTTGAAGTTCCCAAACTCGGCAACCTCGGGACCAGCGCCGAGCCGAGTAATGGAATTTTCCGACTTTTAGAACGTAGATATATTAAGGGGAAAAAAAACATGAAAATCACATGAAAAAAATCACAGGAAAAAATTATTTGGATTCTAATGAAGTAATGAAGATGACCTGTAGAAGTACACAAAATAACAGTGTACACAACTCTACAGTCACAACACCACTGAACAATAACAACAAACAAATCGGCGGGAGAAACCAAGCGGCCTAGTGTGGTGGCACCTAGCGGCCGACCCGGCAACTACGCGCCGGGTTTTGGGTGTTCTGCCGTGTTTTGAAAAATCCGGAACCATAGCCGAGTTTTGGGTGTTGCCGAGTCTTGGGATGCCGAGTTTGGGAACTTCAACCTGTATTTGGAATGATCTACCATACTAGACTTATATAAACTATTGATAAGATGTACATAATACCAATAAATCAGTTCTACTATCACTACAATAGAGTTTAGCTAACATTTCAGAGGGGCTATAACAGCTGATGGCGGCCATCTTGGAAAATGGCCGCCAATTGCGTCACAGGGCAAATCACCGATTGCCCTATAGCCAAATATCTTCCCATAGGCATGCCCTAACTGTGTACCAAGTTTCATGCTTCTATCATTAAAATCACAATGTACTCACATATCTGCAGTACTAATATTCTTTCCCATTAAAAGTGGTTGTTATGCGTTGGTCTGATTCTGGCGCTGAATTGAGTAGGTCACAAGATCAATAATAATTTACCAAAATTATACAAATTAGTTTGCAACATCTTTTTAGATGTACAGTCAAACCTCGATATGACGGACTAAAGGGGGGGAGGAGTGGTCCGTTAAATCCGATTGTCCGTTATAGTGAGGGTATTTTCCCAAGGGTGGAAAAATATATGAAAAAAACGGAAAAATTGTGAAATAAATGAGAAATAATCACAAACACAAGCAGACTGTAGCTATGTTGGGAAGTAAACAGTGACTGGCACTACATGCTGAATTTGGTCCGCTCCTAACGTGAAATAAATGAGAAATAATCACAAACAACCAAACCGTGTAGCTAGTCAAGCTCAAGCTCTAGAGAAAGGTAAACAAATTACTACGAGCCAGATTCAGCCGTGGCTTCCAAAGGTATTGCTTATTATCATGACTAATGCTCAGTATTATATATATTATATGGTTGTGAAGTGCAGTTCTATACACGTGTCACTATTTAGGTCAGTGTAGCACTGCGTGTCACCTTAGATAAGGGTGATTTAGGGTGTTGAGGTGACAGGGAGACGTAGCAGCGGCCACGCCATAACACTAATAGTCACTATTTTAAACAATACACACCTTCTACCACTAAATCACTAGCAACACCGGCTCCTTCCTTATAATATTATATTTTAATATGTGACACATCAAAACTCCTTAAAACCCAAGCATTCCAAAGTAAAATGAGAAAATAATACAATTATGTTGAGTTGACAATTCGAGCGGCGATAAGCGGTCTAATATGGAAAAAAAAAAGAAAAAAAAGAAGTCACGCAAATGGAGTCCGTTATATCCGAAGTCCGTTACATCGAGGTCCGTTATATCGAGGTTTGACTGTATGTAGTTATATCACAGGGTACAGTTTGTTCACGTAAACTTTTCATGCAACATTGTAGGAAATGGAACACAATGAAAACTATTTTATTTAATTTGCAATTGCTTTTTTACTATTTGTTTTACCCTATTAACCTTCTGCCAATTAATCAAGTGCTTTACTGTTGCTGGTCTTTAGTTCATTACAATTAGCTTTTGCAGTAACCAGCAGTCACCCAGCCACAAGCATTACAAAATATTTAGACACTTTTGCTATACAGTGTATAACACACAGTATTGCTGAAGGATGAGCTGTTCAAAGATTTAATGTTGGTTTTAAGGCTTTTGTAGTGTCAGGGCCCTGGATGTAAATTTAAGCCTTATCAGATTGTTATTGTTGCAAAATAATGTCAAGGTGATGTGAAATATGAGCACCACAAGAATCTGTATTGCAAATGAAACCTGTATCAAATGCTTTGGACTATACTACAAGCAATTGAATGATAGGCTACAATGTAGTAGTTCTACAATGCCTGGTACTGCCTGGGGTTAATCCCTACAGGGGTTCCACGTTCCTGGCCACGGCGAGCAGTAAGGCCAATCCCAGAATATGATTGGTTGGGGAGGGGTTTGCATCCCCTCTTCGGAAAACACCCCAAGCCAAGACCACTAGAAGAAGTAGAGGCCGGGAGCGAGGCAACAGCCGTGCCCCCAACTCGGTTCTGCCAGGGAACCCTACCACGCAGATCCCTCCAATGCCGACGCATGGAGGGGGGGGGGGGGGGTCTGCAGTCTATGGCGGGTGCGGGGAAAGCCCTCGGAAATCCCGCACTTTAAATGTAGTAGGAGGGTCCCCTAGCCCTTTTCATTAAATCTTCAGCTATAGTGCCTAATTGGTGTCGCCAGAGTGCGTAATAACCGAAAAACGTGATAACCATACTGAAGAAATTATGGGAATTATTCTAATTGTTACCTGGATACCAAAATTGAGTAACTATTTTCTGTACGGTATGTATTTTTGCCACTTTTCGTCTAATATTTTCCAATCTACATTGATATAGCAAAATAATGAGCACTGAAACATTACAAAATCAGATAAAAGAGAAAATAGGCCATCACGTTTACATTTCTAAGTAGTACGGGAGATGCGCACAGACTGATGAAGGTGGAAAATAAGGGATGAATGGTGGCAAATCACAGCGCTGCCCTAGAATCGTCTCATTTTACAGTATTTATCACCACATCTGATGCGTGATAGGAAATAGGAAAAAACTGGTTCACAAATAAGGTAGTAAATGATTGGAATGGACTCAGTCGTCAGGTGGTCAGTGCGTCAGGTAGTCAGTGCGTCAGGTGGTCAGTGCGGAGTCAGTAGGGAGCTTTAAAAGGAGGCTGGATAAATTCATGGATGGGGATGAAAGGCAGATGTAGGTTGTGTTAAGTAACAGGAACTACCATGTGTAGGTCTCGCGGTCTCTTGTAGCTTCCTTACTTTCTTATGTTCTTATGTAGCCCCTCTTTTTGTTGTGGGGGTAGCTGGGGTGGTGCAGAGGCTGCACCTGCTTATCGATTCACTCCTGGAATAATCCTCCGGAGGGTTCTACGTGTGGGCTTCTGTGAACATTCTGAGCCTCGCAGATGATCACCAACTGCCTCTCCTATCGGGCGAGCTCAGTAGGCTGAGGATGGATATAGTGGGACTCTGAGACGAGGAGGCCTGGCAGTGGCGGTTACACCTACTACTGGTCCGGCATGAGCAATGGTACCCGTGTCCGGGGAATAGCTATGGGCATCTCCAGTAAACTGCAGTCATCTGTTGTTGCGGTTACTCGTTACTTACTCGTTACTTACTAATCATACGTTGATGAACGTATAATGTGAGTGAGAATGAAACACACTTTGGGTCTCATGTTTCTTGTTGTAGTGTACACTCCTACCGAGATGTGTGAAACTGAAGAGATGTTCTACGCCAAATTCAACTCTGTATTAGACCAGTGTCCTCGAGACGCACTCATTGTCTTGGGTGACTTCAATGTTACTACTGGCAGTGAATGCTGGCTATGAGTTATGTGTTGGTCCCCATGGTTTTGGTACCAGGAACATTTAACAGCTCTCTCCCTCTGAATTTTGCTAGGTCCAGTAGATTGGGAATTGCAGATTCTTGGTATCAGAGATCAGAGCTGCACCGCTGGATATGGTATATTAATGCTGGAGGGTAGCTAATAATATAAGAAGATCGACCACATCCTCGTTAGAACTCTGAGGATTCTCCAGAACTGCAGGGTTTACGGCGGAGCCGTGTTCTTTGCAACTGATCATAGACTTGTTGCTACACTAAAACTTCATGTCAAGTCCAGAAGAATCTCAAGAGGTAACCATACTGTGTTTTATCTTGAGAAGCTGAAGGACTTGCATGTGCCCATGAGTATGCAGTGGCAGTCTCAAATCGGTTCAATGTCCTCGGTGCCCTCGAGGACCCTGTAAAACTGTGGGATACCTGCAAACGTGAAACTTTCCAGGTTGCCAAGGAGTGTATTGGGGAGCGCCTGAGGTCACAGCGTGGCTTTGTCTCGACAGAGACGTTGGAGAATACCGAGGAGAGTCGTGCTGCCAGGCTTGCTGGGAACCAAAACCAGTACAGGGCTCTTGTCATGCAGGAGTAGAACTCTCTTGTGGAGAGACAAGTACAGTAAACCCTCTCTAATTTGAACTAATTGGGGGGAGACCTGGGTCGAATTAGCCGAAAGTCCGAATTATCCGATGGTTACCTCTAGCCCTTCCACACAATATGAACTCACTAAAACATGCTAAAACAGCACAGATTTTGTAGTACTTGTACTCACTAAAACATGGCTAAAACTGAAGTATTGAAATGCAGTACGAACTACTGTACCCTGAGCACTCAGGCATCACTGATAGCATCTTCAGGCAAGGGCTGCATTAAGTAATGCAACGTGAACGGGCACACACGGAGGTGCATGGTGACATCAGCATAGAGTATGCCTAGCGTAGGCCCCCGCACTACAGCCCTGGGAGGTCGATCTCTACTGATTTGCCAGCTCGCACCACAATAAGGGTGTGTAAACAAAGGCCAAAGAAAGATTCTCCTCTTCTTACCTCCTTAATATTTCATTTCCTGCTGCTATAATTTCTGCTGCATCAAATACAGGGTCATAAGCAAGTTTATTCTGCAGCAATAAGAAAAGCCACAGAGATAAGTTTCAGCAGCTGCTATCTTGGTAGCAATGTGTATTCACTGTATTGTGAAGCGTTCAGTATCGTTCAGTAGGGAGAGTGCGAGGGGAGCTGACCGCTACTGAATGCAACAGTGGTGTCACTCTGGGGATATGTAAGGTAAGGTCTTCAGTGCTTGAGGTGCTAAATGTGTTGGAGGCGATATGGAGGCTGGCTGACGAAGTGGATGGCACAGAGGAGGTGGAAGATGCTGCAGAAAACTCCGACAATTCAAAACAATGTGTGGAGAATTCAACCTTCAGTTCGGATTATGGAAAGTTGTTGAAAAATTTGAACTGGGCATGAAACAGGTTGAATTATCCGAAGTTCGAGTTAAACAGGGTTTACTGTAGAGGCATGTCAGTAGTCTCGCTGAGAATGTTAAGAATGTTGAGGATTTGAATGCTAATGAACTCCGTCCGACCCGCCTACCGAGCCTTGGAAGAAATTTGCTCCAAGTTTCCATCTCGGGCGAGTGCTATTCGAGCAGCAGATAGACACCGAGTTGGACATGGATGGGCAGTTGGCTCATTGGGCTGAGTGCTTTGGGCAATTGTTCATGGTGGACCCTCCAATTGAGCAGCTTCACACCACTGGGTTACGGGCAGTAGATAGCAATCCTCCCATTGATGAAACCACACCCTCTCTTGGCGAGGTAAAAAAGGCTGTAGCAAAGTTGAGAGGTGGAAAGGCAGCTGGTGTTTGTAATATCAGTGCGTAGCTGCTCAAAACTGGGGGTGAGGCCATGATCCGGGGGTTGCATGCTGTCTTGACTACCGTGTGGCAATCAGGTACCATTCCTTCTGACTGGAAAAGGGGGCTGGTCGTCTCTATCTGGAAAGGAAAAAACAATTACTGCAGTATTACACTGCTCAGTGTGCCAATCAAGGTGCTTGCCCATCTATTGGTGACACGGATCTGCAATCATCTGCTGAAGCATCAGAGACCTCAGCAGTCTGGGTTCACTCCTGGTAAGTCAACAACGGACCATATCCTAGTGCTTCGTGTCCTGGTGGAATACCGATGTGAGTTTCGACGGGATGCCTGCAGCCTATGTTGATATAAAGAAGGTGTTTTTTACTCTGGGATCTTCTGTGGCTTTATGAGATTCCTGCAAGGACTGTTGTTCTTCTGACTGGCCTGTACTCTGGGACTGAGAGTGCTGTAAAGTGTGGGGGAGGTGTATCCAGCTTTTTCCCTATGAATACAGGAGTTAGGAAAGGGTGCGTCCTTGCGTCATCACTTTTTAACACTTGTATGGACTGCGTATTGGGTAGAGTTGTGGACCAAAGTGATTGTGGAGTGTCCCTTGGCAATACCAAGATCACTGATCTTGTTTTTGTCGATGATGCAATAATCTTTGCTGAGTTACTGTAGGTTCGGGTGATGGCTCTTGAGGCGCTGTACGAGGAGGTTAAACCTTTGGGACATGCGGTCTCCTGGCCCAAGACCAAAGTCCAGGTTTTTTAAGGTTTATTAGATGAAACAGTGCAGTCTGTTCATGCGTGCAGCGAGGACATTGAGATCTTGGAAAATTTTACATACCTTGGTAGTGTAGTCTAGAATGATGGCGGATAACGTCAAAATGTTTTACGGCGGATTGGCCTAGCCCACGGTGTTATGGATTTGTTCAACACGAGTATTTAGCGTTGTTGGGACCTGTGCAGAAAGACAAAGATCCGGATGTTCAAGTCGCTTATAATCCTTGTCCTACATAATAGATATGAGACATGGACACTAGATAGCGACTTGAAAAGGTGAATCAATGCCTTTGGTAATGGGTGTCTTCGCTGAATCATGGGGCTGGGATGACTCTGTGTCTTATCAGCGATTGCACCGTGAGACTGAATCGAGGCCTATTACCTATTTAGTCCATCAGCGTCTACTTTGGCTATATGGGCATGTTTCACGTTACCCTGAAACCGATCCTTCCCACTGGGTTGTATCTGTAAGAGACAAGAGTCGTGAGGCATTGGGGAGAGCTGTTAGAGTTGAAATACCAGGTCGCCATCCACCAGGCAGGCCAAGGAAGACATGCAGGCAGTGTGTTGAAGATGATCTGGCAGCATTGGGCATTGAAGAAGTTTAGGCAATGGATAGAGATACAGGAGAACCTCGTTTATCCAGCACCCTCGGGGGGGAGCGCATGCCGGATAACTCATTTTGCCGTTGTTTTGAGAGTTACTCTTATGGAATTGCCCAAAATCCCAATAAATACTGTGGTTTCTGGAGGTTGTTGTTGTTGTTGTTTTAGGGCTGCGAGGATCCCTCGGGGACTATGAGCCCTGGTGATGTCCTATGATGCTATCACAGGCGCGGTAGTTGACCTGTCTTCCTCAGGAAGGCACAGGTGAGGCGGATGACGGCGTGTTGCCGAGAGGGGGGAATGCCAGCCGCCGCCAGCAGGGTGGGCAGGTCAAAGGTAGTGACGTTCAGGGCGAGGAGTTGAGACTGTAGCACTACACGGTGTGAGTGGAAGTGCGGACACTGCAGCAGAAAGTGTTCAATAGTCTCCGGAAAATTCATGCACCAAGGGCAGTGGGGGTCAGGGGACAGACGGAGGCGATGCAGGTGAGCAGTGAGTGTCGTGTGCCCCAGGCGGAGGCGGGTGAGAGTGACATCCAGGACGCGGGACTTTTTCCGTATCCACGGCTGGGGGGAGAGTCACTGCGGTATTGGCCCATGGAGGTGATGCGGAGGGCATCGCCGTGTGTGTTATTCCAGGTGGAGCGGCAGACCCGGGAGATCAGGCGTTTGGCCGCGGCGAGCGGCAGAGGGAAGGGTGTCGTGTTTACATCTGTTAAGGCCATCCTGGCAGCAGAATCAGCCACCTCGTTGCCTGGGATACCAGCGTGGGAGGGAACCCACTGGAAGGCGATCTCCCACCCCTCGTTGGTAAGGTGAAGGGCCCTCTGGATGGTGTGGACGAGGGACGTAGAGGATCGTGGATGACGGGAGAGGAGGAGGTGGAGTGAGGAGAGGGAGTCTGTGTAGACCACAGCCTTGCCCAACTAAATTTCTGCCGATTTTCTCAGTTTTTGAAATAATTATACTTAATTAATGCCTGGGTCGATTAGTGCCGTTGTTTTGAGGCTGCCGTTGTTTTAAATGCTGGTTAAATGAGGTTCTCCTGTAGTTGGAAGCGTATCATCATCTGTCTACCCATAGACCACTATATCTCTGGACTGTTCACGCGACAATGTTTTGAAATTGCAAGGCATAGCGGTCTGCGGCCCGCCCGACAAAGAGATATAGTGGTCTATGGACTATCATATAGACTGGTTTATCAGTATATATGATATACTGTAATCTTCGTAAATGTTTGTTCTATAATATTATCAAATAAAAAACAGTAAAACACGCTAAAGAAATGCCATTACGAGACTGAAGAAATATGCATGAACTTAATATACACTTCAACTCTTCGCCATTTAAAACTTTGCGAGTCAACTTTTATCATGAAGGGTATCAATAGAAGTGCAATTTTATTAGCTTTCCATTGATATATTTTCGTTTTCTGATAAATTAATTCGAACCATGCATAAATTAGCGTTAAATAAATAAATAAAATCATCAATCGGGTAATTTTCCCGATTGATAATGTTATTTATTTACTTATATATTTCGTTTTATGATAAATGAATTAGCACCATGTATAAATTAGCGTTAACTAAATAAATAACCTCTTCAATCGGGAAAATTACCCGATTGATGATTTTATTTATTTAGTTAACGCTAATTTATGCATGGTTCTAATTCATTTATCAGAAAACGAAATATATCAATGGAAAGCTAGTAAAATTGCGCTTCTATTGATACCCTTCATGATAAAAGTTGACTCGCAAAGTTTCAAATGGCGAAGAGTTGAAGTGAATCAAATCCTCTGTTCATGCATATTTCTTCAGAGTCTCGTAATGGCATTTCTTTAGCGTGTTTTACTGTTTTTTATTTGATAATATTATAGAACAAACATTTACGAAGATTACAGTATATCATATATACTGATAAACCAGTCTATATGATCCGTATATATACCGTATTTGCCGGCGCATAAGACGCGCTTTTTTCCCTTAAAAAGAAATGCAAAGTTCACCCTGCGTCTAATGCGGCCATATTAGCGCATGAGAGTTCGGGCAGAGAATGCAGAACAGCCGGTGGTGTATTACTAAAGGGGTCTGGAGTTATCTGTGTTGAGCAGTAGTTCACTGAGCACAAATTTGTAGCTGTGTTATCAACAGTAATGCATAATACTAAGAAAAGGTTGGAGTTTAAGAGAAAATAAGAGCTGGGGCAACAAGATAGCGATTGTTGCTGCCAAGATGGCCGTGTCAGATGTAAACATCATTCACCCCCCTCTGCTGCTCACCATTGTAAAACGTCTGATATCTCAGGTCTGCCGCTTCACCTGGGATACTTCACTCGGCGACGCCCTCCGCGCACCCACCATGGGTCATAACCGCTCAGACTCTTCCCCGCACCCATGGAAAAGACAAACATCCCGCATATTAGATGTCGCCTTAACCCACATTCGACTCGGGCCACACAAGTTGACACAACAGTTGAAATGAGATGATAGAAGGGAGGCAGAAAATAGTGTTGGAATTTTCGCTGGAATGAGTATATTTGATAAATGGAATAGTGAAACAAAGAGCGTGTTAAAGTTTTATTTGAAGGAGTGTGAGCGGTGAGAGGGTGGTGTAGTATCTTGGGGAGTCTGTTTATACACACAAGGATGGAGAAAGGGTGTCGTGGCTTTGTAGTTTATTTGACAGCGAGTCATTGTACAACGTGGGGACAAAAGGTGCGCGGCGTGTGTGTCTCTGTGTGTCCTTTGGCTGCTTGATTTACCTGGCTGCTTGATTTACCTGGCTGGTGTTGCAGTTGTGTCGGCGAGGACAAGTCAGGTCAGCATCAGGTCACCCTCAGACCTCTAATCCTGGTCCCAGACAGGGGGGTGGCCTAAGCCAATGCAGGTGTGTATGTGCGTGTGTGTGTTAGCGCCGCTACAGTGGTAAGCAAGGTGGGATAGGAGACAGCATAGTCCTTTGTACCACCTCGACCCCTCAATCCTCACCCCTGTACCTCTACGGATAAGGAAACTATGTATGAAAGAGTGCTAGTAAAAAGGCTGCAATGGTACCTGTAGAAGGGACAAAAGTCTTCCACACGGTACACCAAGACCAAGACCCCTCACGGCGCCACACCGTCCGCCTCAAGGCCGAATCACAGCATATCATCATGGTGAAATTGGTGACAGGGCACTGTCTCATCACATCCGTTAGAATTTCTTACATTCAAACAAATAGACGTGTTACACTAAACGGTGCGCCGCCGTCACGGCTCCAATACATCACTGTCCTGTCACGTAACGATTCCTGGGGAAGAATATTTTAATGTAATGAGACTGTGCCGTACTGATAATTGTCGTTTTATCAAGGCTTTATGTACCCAAAACAATGTCTTTTAAGAGTTCAACTCCTCTTCTTCATCCGACAGAAGTGCTATTAATGCAAATTTCTTCAAGCATAGCCTTTGAGGCACCATGTCTGTTTAGAGGGTGAGCAGGAACTGCCGAAAATGACGGAACCGTGATGAATAGTGTGAATACAAGGCACGGCTAACGGAACGCTGCCGTGATTTCATCACCTGTACCTTCCTGAAGAAGACTAATCAACCCTCGCGACTGTGATAGATTCATAGGTGTAAACTAGTGCAAATATCGTCGATCCCTACAACGGTGCCCTTCAACAATTACAACAATAACAACAAGGTAGAGATGGTTACCTTACAGTGTTATCTAAATATCTTCGTAAATTTTTGTTATTGGACAACCACCGATTTTGAGGCCGAGACTTAAGTCCTCCTGAATAGTTTTGATGTGTTTTGAATTAATCTGGCTCTCGTTTTTGTCGGAAATCAATGTTTGTTTACATGTGTGTATGTGGGGGAGGCAACGTGCCCCTCCAGGTCCGCCCCGCAAACATTGCTACGCTTCACACTGCCATATTATTGGTAATTTTCGTTATTTCTCTATATCATCTGTTACTAAACCAAACCTCACCTCTAACCTAACCTAATCTGATTTAACCTAACTTAACTTTCTGGCTGAAGTAACGGTAGATTTTCGGTACTACGTGTAATGCCATTATTATTCAATTGCGCCATTGGAAATGGGGTTCAAAATACTCATAATGAAGAAAGCTACACGATGGTGTCGGTAAGAGTCCTAGGACTTTTGAAAGCCCACTACCAAAATAAAACCAATATCTATACTGCAAATTTTCCACAAAGTCTAAACACATAGCAGAAAAGCAACAAAGGCATACCTACAACATTAAATCTAAGCTATATGTCATAGGTAGCAACATATTAGAATATCAATTCGTGGGGGTATCCTGCAATATATTATGATTTATGACCGATTTTGGTTACCCTGTCATTCTCTTTACATTTTAATTAGTATAATTTTTCATTCACATTCCCTGCACTGTGAATATTGTATTTAGGTACATGCTCATAATCATTTGCTTTCCCCTATAAATCCTTTTTTTTTTAATAACTTGATAATTTTACGATTTTTTTTTTTCCCCTCAAAAACACCAATATTTTTTTCTTCTCAAAACCTCTTTGTAAAATAGGGGTGCATCTTATGCGGAGGTGCGTCTTATGCGCCGGCAAATACGGTATATATGAATCCGAGTGGCCCTCCGACTTCAGGCACTTGTGCAACAGGCTGATATTCCGTGCGCAGTCCAGGTTTACAGTGGTCTATGGTCTACCTCATAAGATATTATGGGAAAATCTGACATTAAACAGAAAGAAGAAGAGGTCCCTTGATTGCATCTCTCTTTTCAAGCAATGAGTATCTAGCCCATCACTCAGATATGGACTTATGACTCTACAGTAGTGCTCCTCTTGCAGTGCTCTACATAAGTGTTCACTGATGTACTAGAAATATTTTTTTCTTGTAAACTCCTACATTTACTGATATCTAAGCTATATTTAAAAATTGTGATGAATTATCTTGCTTGGGACAATGCTTTTGAGCTTGATAATGTTAAATATTAGCTACTGATGTTACCATTGATGAGTCGGTATTACTACCGTTGCTCATGAGTAGGAAACCAACTTTGATGTCACTGTTATATGTACAAATGAAAAATATAAATGTAAATATAGATATAAATGCATCAATATATTCTATACCCAAGCTTAACTGTCTTATGGCAAGTTGTGGGTATGTGGTGTCCCAAGTTGCCTGGTGGCTGGTCCCCATGGTAGTAACAGTATGATGATGGTGCAGGTAGATGATGTGTTGCTGAGGAAGGATGTGGACCTGGTGTTTATCATCTGTCAGCCAGACCTTCATGCCCAGATAGCAGTCAAGGCGCTGGGCATTGGGAAGCACGTGCTGTGTGATCGTCCGGCTGGCCTCTGTCAGGTGAGGGCACGCTTGAGCTTATAATTATCTAAGACACAATGTTGATCCTCTTTTCTGTAGAGTAGAGGTCCCCAAAGTGGTCAAATATCAACCCCCAGGGGTTGATGAGAATTTCCAGGGGGTCTATAGATTCCTTGGGGGTCAAAAGGGGGTCGATAAATGCCTGGGTGGTCAAAAGGGGGTCAATAAATGCCTGGGTGGTCAAAAGGGGGTTCAATAAATGCCTGGGTGGTCAAAAGGGGGTCAATAAATGCCTGGGTGGTCAAAAGGGGGTCAATAAATGCCTAGGTGGTCAAAAGGGGTCAATAAATGTATGGGTGGTCAAAAGGGGGTCAATAAATGCCTGGTGTGGTCAAAAGGGGGTCAATAAATGCCTAGGTGGTCAAAAGGGGGTCAATAAATGTCTGGGTGGTCAAAAGGGGGTCAATAAATGTCTGGGTGGTCAAAAGGGGGTCGATAAATGCCTGGGTGGTCAAAAGGGGGTCAATAAATGCCTGGGTGGTCAAAAGGGGGTCGATAAATGCCTGGGTGGTCAAAAGGGGGTCAATAAATGCCTGGGTGGTCAAAAGGGGGTCAATAAATGCCTAGGTGGTCAAAAGGGGGTCGATAAATGTCTGGGTGGTCAAAAGGGGGTCAATAAATGCCTGGGTGGTCAAAAGGGGGTCGATAAATGCCTGGGTGGTCAAAAGGGGGTCAATAAATGCCTGGGTGGTCAAAAGGGGGTCGATAAATGCCTGGGTGGTCAAAAGGGGGTCAATAAATGCCTGGGTGGTCAAAAGGGGGTCGATAAATGCCTGGGTAGTCAAAAGGGGGTCAATGAATACCGGGAAGGCGACTGGATATTTTCAATATTATTGTACCTTTTTTTTTCTCTTTTCTTTTCTTTTCTTACTACTAGTACCGGTTGTAGTAGTAGCAGTAACATTAGAATGGCTATCAACCATGGTCATTGACGTGGTGATTCCAATTGAGTGTGCTAGTGAAAGACAAAACTTGTCTTTTCACCATAGACCAAACAGTTCCACATGGACAGACGTCTTTTTTGAAAGAAAAAAGTAGAATTACTATATTTATTTACTTGTTGGTTCATTAATGTAATTGTATTTAATGCTTAGGGGTCAATAATCGAACAGGGATTTCTTGAAGGGGTCAGATGGACTGAAAAGTTTGGGAACCCCAGCTGTAGAGTACAGTGGGCGCAAAAAAAATGTTACATTGCAATATTTCATCATAAAATGGGAAAATTGAAACATATAAATACATTTAAATGGGTTTATTCATAGAAAAACATGGAAACATATCATAAAGGAATATATACATTAATACACACAACCCTTGTTTTCCCGGACTACTAGGGGGAGCACTGGTCCGGGAACCGCAAACATCCGGGAATCGCAACAGTCTGAGGCCATTACCCACCCCAGGACGTTTATCCTACTCTAATATTTACTGTCCGGCAACCGCCAATATCAACTACCCCGCCGCGGACTTTTATGTCACTTTGTTGTTGTTTTTAGGGCTGCGAGGATCCCTTGGGGAACACTATGAGCCCTGGTGATGTCCTATGATGCTATCACAGGTGCTGTAGTTGACCTGTCTTCCTCAGGAAGGCGAAGGAAGTGAGGCGGATGACAGCGTGTTGCTGGGAGGGGTGGACGCCAGCCCCCGCCAGCAGGGTAGGCAGGTCAAAGGTGGCGACGTTCAGGGTGAGGAGTTGAGAATGTGGCACTACACGGTGGGAGTGAAAGCGCGGACACTGCAGCAGAAAGTGTTCAATAGTCTCAGAGACGTTCCTGCACCAGGGGCAGTGGGGGTCAGGGGACTGTTGGAGGCGGTCAGGCAGTGCAGGTGAACCGTGAGTGTCGTGTGCCCAAATGTAAACAATACGACCGCTGTGCTTGCTGCCACATGGCGGGAGGCCAGCCCCCGCCAGCAGGGTGGGCAGGTCACAGGTGGCGACCTTCAGGGTGAGAAGTTGAGAGCGTAGCACTACACGGTGGGAGTGGAAGCGCGGACACTGCACCAGAAAGTGTTCAATAGTCTCAGAGACGTTCCTGCACCAGGGGCAGTGGGGGTCAGGGACTGACGGAGGCGGTGCAGGTGAACCGTGAGTGTCTTGTGCCCAAATATAAACAATACGACCGCTGAGCATGCTGCCACCTGGCGGGAGGCGCGGACACTGACCAGGGGTGACAGGAGACGCTTGGAACGCCGGACAACTTTGTTGATTTACGGACTGGACCAGGCATTTGTCCCGGGACTCTGATATATCCCCGGACCTCGGATTTTGACTGGCAAATCCGATATCCGGGAAATGGAGGTCCGGGAAAACGAGGGTTGTGTGTATTTGGTCATATTTCCCTTGACCTTGATGACCTGCCTCATCCTCCGTGGCATGGAATCATGGAATTCCGCAGCAATTATGATGACAGAGACGCCCTGTTCGATTTTGGTGAGGGCCCTGGCCTTGTCCTCTCCCGTCATATGCTTCGAAGCCATCCTCGACAATCGTGGGCGGTGTGGGTGGAGGGGTCAAAAAGTACTGTGACACAGTAAAATGAGCGTGGCTGGAGGGTGGAGCGGCACCCTCCCCACGTCAAAGTCTGACTCACACTGAATGGATGAGCTGCACACAACCTGTCTTACTAACCAAGTACTACTGCCAGACGTTTGATAAAACCGTTAAAAATTAACCGCGTTTTTTGAAACTAATGTTAAACTAAAAGAAAATAATACATATTTTCCATGTAACATTTTTTTTTGCGCAAGAAATGTCACTTTTTTTTGGCGCCCACTGTATATGGACATAATAATCAATATTAAATTTCCTTTCTTCTATAGCCACATTTTGTTTCAGTCTTATATTTACTGAAATTGCAAGAAGTCTCTTCTGTGACCTTTACTCATCATTACCAGCAGTGCAATACTGCTTGGTAATGCTGTGTCAAATAGGATTTTTTTTCTTCCCCTTGTTCAGTTAAACTGAAAGTCTTATTCATAAGTTTCATTTCTTTCATAACTTCACTTATGTACTACAATAAAAAGTCATAATGTAATCAGACAGCTCTGATGAACATTACAGATGTAAATCAGATTTATATTTTCCTGAATACAAGAATGTAGTTCTTCAAATACCATGACTCCATGTGTTTGTTGTTCACCCCACAATATAGAATTAGACAGCGCACATAATATATCTTATTATTACCTCTATTTTATTTACTTAGGATCTATTGAGTGATGTATGAATTTTCCTTGACTAATTTTGTTCTCTTTTGAAAATCTTTTTGAAAATCTTAAGATATTAAGTGATGTATGAATTTTCCTTGGTTAATTTTGTTCTGTATTGTAAAAGTACTATAGGAGTTCATCACCACGTCATGTAAATGCCATGATCCATTAATAAACACACCCATACTTATATATATAATATATATATATATATATATATATATATTTTATATATATATATATAATATATATATATATATATATATATATATAATATATATATATACACACTACCCTCCCGAGTTTTGCGCTTGCTTTCTTCCGGAGGCATAGTGCGAAACTCGCGGATCGCGAAACTCGCGGATCGCGAAACACTAAAAATGCTTATTTAGTCCGTTTTTTTTTTTTTATTTTTTATTTTTTTATTTTTTTTTTTTTTTTTTTTTTTTTTTCTATCTGTGTGTTTGTGTGTGTGTGTCTACAGCGCCGTTAGGCAGTGACCTCCAGGGGTGGGATGGTAGGCCCTGAAGGTTAACTTGAGGGCTGTGTACCTACCGTATTTTACAGCTTATAAGACTCACTTTTTCCCCAAAAAAATATCCTGAAAATGCCCCAAGCCCCTGTCCACCCTGCAGTGAATGGGTACTGGGTGTTAGCCTAGGGTTTATGACCCGCCTCCCGGGGTGGTGGCTTCGGCCAACACTACGTAGAGAAGAGGAGGGAGGAGAGGAGCTTGAGATTGAGCTCGAGTTGGGAGTCGCCCAATGGATGCTGTTTTGGTCTGAGTGAGTGAGCTTGACACATATCTTGTCAGCTGATGGTTGTGTGACAGTGTTATACGGCAATAACACTCACAATGGCTTCCTCTCTTCTCTCCTGTCTCCTCCAGTACCTCCAGAAACCATAGTACCACACACATCATGGTTAATCACTTAGAAAGGAGTATTTTGTGGTAAATAGTAAAGAACGGCGGGGGTGTACGGTAAGGTGCTACTTATTTTGAGGTGTTACCTATCTTATGTGACACCGGCTGCTCCTGTAGAGAAAAACACAAAGCAAAACTACAAGCTATACTAAGCCTATTATAATACAGTCAAACCTTGATATAACGGACTAAAGGGGGGAGGAGGAGTCCGTTATAGCCGATTGTCCGTTATAGCGAGGGTATTTTCCCAAGGGGGGAAAAAAATATGAAAAAACCGGAAAAATTGTGAAATAAATGAGAAATAATTACAAACACAACCAGACTGTGTAGCTATGTTGGGAGGTAAACAGTGACTGGCACTACATGCTGAATTTGGTCCGCTCCTACACGTGAAATAAATGAGAAATAATCACAAACACAACCAGAAAGTGTAGCTAGTCAAGCTCAAGCTCTAGTGAAAGGTAAACAAATTACGACGAGCCAGATTCAGCCGTGGCTCCAAAGGTATTGCTTATTATCATGACTAATGCTCATTATTATATATATTATATGGTTGTGAACTGCAGCTCTATACACGTGTCACTATTTAGGTCTGTGTAGCACTGCGTGTCGCCTTAGATAAGGGTGATTTAGGGTGTTGAGGTGACAGGGAGACGTAGCAGTGGCCACGCCATAACACTAATAGTCACTATTTTAAACAATACACACCTTCTACCACTAAATCACTAGCAACACAGGCTCCTTCCTTATAATATTATATCTTAATATGTCAATCATTGGGGGCATACGCCGGGGGGCGCGTCGCCTCGCCCACCCTACGACGCCACTCCCGGGGGTCACTACGCGCGAGCTCCCATGCAGGCTCCTTTCCCATACCAAGCAGCTCTCGACAAGAAACATCAACTTGCCCCAGCCACGAGCCTTGTGGGCTCCCCCTTGGCCTCCTCCACGCCGGATTGTCTCTTACAGATACAACCCGATGGGAAGGATCGGTTTCAGGGTAGCGTGCCACATGCCCATATAGCCGAAGTTGGCGCTGATGGACTATGCAGGTAATAGGCCTCGATTCAGTCTCACGGTGCAATCGCTGATTTGACACGTAATCATCCCAGCGATACCCCATGATTCTGCGAAGACATTTATTACCAAAGGCATTGATTCGTCTCTTCAAGTCACTATTTAGTGTCCATGTCTCACAACCATAGAGTAAGACAGGGATCACAAGCGACTTGAAGATCCGGATCTTTGTCCTCCTGCACAGGTACCGACAACGCCAAATACTCCCGCTGAGCGAGTCCATAACACCGTGGGCTATGCCAATCCGCCGTAAGACTTCTTGACGTGACCCGCCGTCATTATGGACTGTGCTACCAAGGTATGTAAAACTTTCCAAGATCTCAATGTCCTCGCCACACGCATGAACAGACTGTACTGCTTCATCTAGTAAGTCTCCAAATACCTGGACCTTGGTCTTGAGCCAGGAGACCTCAAGTCCCAAAGGCTTTGCCTCCTCGTGCAGCGCCTCGAGAGCCATCACCAGGACCTCCAGCGACTCAGCAAAGATTACTGCATCATCGGCAAAAACAAGATCAGTGATCTTGGTGTTGCCGACGGATGCTCCACAATCACTTTGATCTACAACCTTGTCCAATACCCAGTCCATACAAGCGTTGAAAAGTGATGGGGCAAGGACGCACCCTTGCCTCACTCCTGTATTCACAGGAAAGAAGCTGGATACACCTGCCCCACACTTCACAGCACTCTCAGTCCCAGAATACAGACCAGTTATCAAACCAATAGTCCTTGCAGGAATCCCTCGAAATCGCAGAAGATCCCAGAGTGACTCACGATGCACTGAGTCAAACGCCTTCTTGAGATCAACATAGGCTGCAAGCATCCCCTGTCGAAACTCACGTCGGCGTTCCACCAGGACACGAAGCGCTAGGATACGGTCCGTTGTTGACTTACCAGGCGTGAACCCAGACTGCTGAGGTCTCTGATGCTTCACCAGATGACTGCGAATTCGTGTCAGCAATAGATGGGCAAGCACCTTGCCTGGTACGCTGAGCAGTGTAATACCGCGGTAATTGTTGCAGTCCTGACGGTTCCCTTTCCCTTTCCAGATAGGGACGACCAGCCCCCTTTTCCAGTCAGGAGGAATGGTACCTGATTGCCACACGGCAGTCAGGACAGCATGCAACCCGCGGATCATGGCCTCACCCCCAGCTTTGAGGAGCTCCGCACTGATATTACAAGCACCAGCTGCCTTTCCACCCTTCAGCTTTGCTACAGCCTCTCTGACTTCGTCAAGAGAGGGTGCGCTTTCATCAATGGGAGGATCGGCATCCACTGCCTGTAACCGAGTGGTGTGAAGCTGCTCAGTTGGAGGGTCTACCGTGAACAACTGCCCAAAGTACTCAGCCCAACGAGCCATCTGCCCATCCATGTCCGACACGAGGCGCCCATCTGCTGTTCGAATAGCACTCGCCCGAGAAGGAGACTTGGAACGGAGTTTCTTCAGGGCTCGGTAGGCGGGTCGGAGGTCATTAGCGTTCAAATGACCCTCAACATCCTCAGCGAGACTCCTGACATACCTCTCCTTGTCTCTCCTCAGGAGGGTTCTAGTCCGGCGTGACAGAGCCCTGTGCTGGTCCCAGTTCCCAGCCAGCCTGGCAGCGCGACTCTCCTCGATTTTCTCCAGCGTCTCCGTCGAGACAAAACCACGCCTTGACCTCGGGCGCTCCCCAATACACTCCTTGGCAGCCTGTAGAGTTTCACGTTTGAAGGTATCCCACAGCTCTACAGGATCCCCGAGAGCACCGAGCACATCAAACCGATTTGAGACTGCCACCGCATACTCATGAGCACATGTCAAGTCCTTCAGTTTCTCAAGATGAAACACAGTATGGTTACCTCTTGAGATTCTTCTGGACTTGACATGAAGCTTAAGTGTAGCAACAAGAAGTCTGTGATCTGATCTGTGATCTGTGATCTTAATATGTGATACATCAAAACTCCTTAAAACCCAAGCATTCCAAAATAAAATGAGAAAATAATACAATAAGGTTGAGTTGACAATTCGAGCGGCGATAAGCGGTCTAATATGAAAAAAAAAAAAAAAAAAAAAAAACGCGAAACTCGGGGATATAATGCACGAAAGTCGGGATGATAAGAATTTAGGACTCAGCGCGAAACTCAAGGATCGCGAAACTCGCATAGCGTGAAACTCGGGAGGGTAGTCATTATATATATATATATATATATATATATATATATATATATATATATATATATATATATATATATATATATATATATATATATATATATATCAGGCGCCTAGAATTGAAACGGCACAAGCGCCACTTATAAAAAACTGAGAAAAACGCGCTTAAAGTTTAATCTAATATCTTCATTTGTTGCTGATTTACTTTGAAAACACTTTAGGTGCATTTTTTTCATTGATAAAAAGTGGCGCTTGTGCCGTTTCATATCTTGATTTTCTTAGATTAAACTTTAAGCGCGTTTTTCTCAGTTTTTTAAAAGTGGCGCTTGTGCCGTTTCAATTCTAGGTGCCTGATATACAGTACCCTCCCTAGTTTGGCGCTTGCTTTCTTCCGTTGGCATAGCGCTAAACTTGAGGATCGCAAAACTCGGGTATTGAAAACGCTGTAAA
This sequence comes from Chionoecetes opilio, assembly GCA_016584305.1. Classification (NCBI taxonomy): domain Eukaryota; kingdom Metazoa; phylum Arthropoda; class Malacostraca; order Decapoda; family Majidae; genus Chionoecetes; species Chionoecetes opilio. The sequence goes on from JACEEZ010007658.1 coordinate 565,170, forward strand.
AATGCTTATTTATTCCGGTACGAGGTGTAACGTATTTTACGGCTTATAAGACTCGCTTTCTCCCCCTAAAAATACCCTGAAAATGCCCCGAGCCCCTGTCCACCCAGCAGTGAATGGTTACCGGGTGTTAGCTTAGTTAGTTAGTTAGGGGTTTGTGACCCGCCTCTCGGGGTGGTGGCTTCGGCCAAAACTAGAGGACAGGAGAGCAGCTTTGCCAGGTGAATTTGCCCAAAATATCGTACAAAACCAGTCAAAATTATCGTACATGCATCTGTATTATTGTACATCCTTTAAACTTTAAAAACAAGTGTGTCCCGCGGCCCGCCCTGCAGCCGCTCGCCCGCCACTCAATTTTGGGCTCTGCCGCGACCAGAGAATTATTACCCTAACCTAACCGAACCTTTTAACGGGAGGGGCTCTGTCCCCTTCGACCCCCAGACGGAAATATTAACATAACCGAAACTTACCCTAACCTTAAAGTAATCGTCCAGACCATTTCATCATTCCTGATTTGATGTAGTTAGAGTATAGCCATTATCGAGTGTATCAACAATATGTTGTCACTTTTTGCATCCAGTCAGCCGTATTTTAATAATCCGCAATCAAAATCTGTAAATTCCCCGAGCTTCGAAAACACTGTTGGCAACTGGCAGACGATGCGCCACGGCTTGGTGACGCATCGCGGCCTCTCTCCGCGCTGATCAGAAGCACGTAAACACAAGAGATAAATATAGTACAGGGAGGTCCCGTTATACGAGCATTCGGTATACGAGAATCCGATGATACGAGATGTGTAAATTAGGGTCTATTTTCAATATACGAGATCGAAAATCCAATGATACGACATTCAAACTGGGGTGAGTAAAATTATCAAGCTCAAAATGCGCGCCCTACCACTCCCTGTCTGGACAAAGGGGGTTTTGGTTGACCCCAGTGAGGTCACCCCTAGCAAGCCGTGACCTGAAGGGTAATTAAGCATATGGTGCGGCCTGACATTTAGGGGTAATTAGCAGGTGTGCAGCCCCAACCTTGGGACCGCAGTCAGGTCACCCCTAGCAAGGCGTGACCTGAAGGGTAATTAAGCATATGGCGCGGCCTGACCTTTAGGGGTAATTAGCAGGTGTGCGACCCCAACCTTGGAACCCCTACACTACCTTCTCTTGTATCACGTGGCGTCCCATACATTACAACGTCTTTTTTGCTTGTTATGTATGTTTTATGTTTAATTAATGTGCAGTTATGTTATTTTGTGTGCTATTTTCTCTTTAAGAATGCTTTTTCTACAGAATAGGTAGTACAGTGTGGGTAATATAGACGCTGTGTGTTTGTTGTGTTTGCTATAGTTTATTTTAGCTTGAAACTTTTTTTTTTTTTTTTTTTTTTTTTTTTTTATAATTAATGGGGTCCTGGAACCAAACCTATATTTTACCATTAGTTATGTGTTTCGCTATACGAGATTTCGCTTTACGAGTATGCCAGGTGGAACCTAACTGCTCGTATCTTCGGGACCTCCCTGTACTTGAAGATTTTTGGGTGTTTCTGATAGATTTTTTTTGCGATATTCCACATGCATGCATCCTTTATGGGTGCAGCAAGACAGCTGTGCTTTCCAGAGAAGTTTGCACACGTTTCCGACTGATACGACGACGTTAAATCTGTGGAAGATATTTTGTGCGGCAGACACATCACCCCCCACCCACCCACACATTCCGTAGCCACACACCATAGCGTAGCCTTGTATGGCAGTGTAACACCAACCAGTCAACAACACTCCCTTGCCTGTCATGTCACACTGTCTACATCACCCCCCATCCACCCACACATTCCGTAGCCACACAACCATAGCGTAGCCTTGTATGGCAGTGTAACACAAACCAGTCAACAACACTCCCTTGCCTGTCATATCACACTGTCTACATCACCCCCCACCCACCCACAACATTCCGTAGCCACACACCATAGCGTAGCCTTGTATGCCAGTGTAACACAAACCAGTCAACAACACTCCCTTGCCTGTCATGTCACACTGTCTACATCGCCCCCCACCCACCCACACATTCCGTAGCCACACACCAAAGCGTAGCCTTGTATGGCAGTGTAACACAAACCAGTCAACAACACTCCCTTGCCTGTCATGTCACACTGTATACATCACCCCCCACCCACCCACACATTCCGTAGCCACACACCATAGTGTAGCCTTGTATGGCAGTGTAACACAAACCAGTCAACAACACTCCCTTGCCTGTCATGTCACACTGTCTACATCATCCCCCACCCACCCACACACCATAGCGTAGCCCATCACAATCTGATGTTCGTTTTCCTCATAGTATACGCGAGCAGCGTCATTTATTTCGGTCTCAGATTGAGCATCGTACTCTAGATCTGTCACAGCGACAAATTCACTGTCTGACACCGAAGTACAATCGCTCATCATAACATTTGCCGTCAGGTGTCAGACAGATGTTTACATTGGAGCCTCTGCGGGCGTCACTCTTCCGACGTCATCAATAACAGTCGTAGTCCTGTTGGAGGGAAGATTTTTTTTTCGCACGCTTTTTACAAAAGTCGTATTTTTACGGAAATAAGGCCTGGAAATAAATTATTTGTGGTGGATTAGGTGTTTTGAATGTACATTCAACATAATTAGGCAAACAAAAATTGGATCTGAACGATTACTTTTACCGGCGGTAGCGACCGCGCAGTTCTCGTCCACTAAAACCAATTTAGTCCACATGAACGCGTCTTCATCTGTCGCTGCAGTTCTCTTCTAACAATCACCTCCTCCCTTTTCATCACCAGTAGCTACCTATATATATGCCCCTAAACTTAAAACATTAACAACAAATCTGCGTGCCTCACACTGTCATCTCTTCATCTTTGTTTGTTATGGTTGGGTGAAGCGGTTGGCCCAACCGTCTGCTAGATGTGTTGTCAAACAGGTCAAGCCAAATGCCTGTTTGGTTCGACAAAACAGTCCGACGAAACGCCTCGTGTGATAGCCGCTTTAGCCAGAATAAACCTCTATCAAGTCTATTTGGGCACCTTGCTTTGCTACGAAACAAAGCGATTACGATTAGTTTGCTCAATGTTAATCAGTCCGTTCACTGAACGCAGCCCAAGTTTGTTTGGACTGGTATCTTTTGCACTCACTCTGTATCCAAAGGGCGCTGGCTAAAGACTGACATTCAAACCAGCATTTGCGTCACCCACACATTACATGCTCAGCAGCTGAGAGAAAATTTTTAAATTTAATAATCAAATTATTTTACATCTCCATTGAATTATTGTACAAATTCTGGGATTATCGTATTATCGTACAGGCGTTATTGTACATCGTACAAACGGTCAGATTTCCGTATTTGTACGATAATTATTGTACGACTGGCAACGCTGCAGGAGAGGAGGAGAGGAGAGGACCTATGAGCTTGAGCTAGAGTTGGGAGCCACACAGCGGATGGTGTCAGTGAAGCCTTTGGTCCGGCGTTCTCCCACACACGTAGTATTCTGTTGGGAGAGAAGCAAAAGGGGGAAGCAAAACTAGATGTTTCATTTTCCCCACGTTTCTCTCTGCATCACATTCATACAGGGTGCCCCATCACTGAGGGGCCCCCTGCCTCTCATTTTCTCTTATGTGTGCTCTCCAAGAATTCTCCAAGAATTTTTTTTACACTTTCAGCCACACGACTGTCACTCCTCCACTCAGCACACAACCCCAGCAGCTAGGTACTCCATCTCTATCCACACTCATCTCTCATCTCTAGCCATTCTTCCACTCCGACCTCTCCTACCACCACCTCTAACATCTTTGCTCTAGCATACTCATGCTGTTCACATTCCAGCATCAAGTACTCCACAGTTTCATCCACTCCTGGCTCACACATCACACACGTCTTGCTACCACCATTCTTCCATCTGTACGTACGGTGCAGACGACTATTTACAGAGCGATACTTGATCTTGATCTTGATCATGATATTACCTTAAGTTAAAAAATATTTCTCTGCACCGTCGAGTGGCCTAAGAACACCCACATGCTGCCCATTAACTCTACCTACAACTCTACCTACGATTGCTAGTGCATCGGAGGTTACAGGATTCCGATTTTAGAAACATTAAATGTATGATTTCCAATCAAAACCCTTTCTTGCCTATCACTTAGCCAATAAATTATCTAATTCAACGAAAAACCTCCCCATCTATTCCATGTGCCTTAAAGTAATCGTCCAGACCCAATTTTTTTTTGCCGAATTATGTTGAATGTACATTCAAAACACCTAATCCACCAAAAATAATTGATTTCCAGGCCTTATTTCCGTAAAAACACGACTTTTGTAAAAAGCGCGCGAAAAAAAAATCTTCCCTCCAACAGGGCTACGACTGTTATTGATGACGTCAGAACAGGGACGCCCGCAGACACTCTGTCTGACACCTGTCGGCAAATGTTATGATGAGCGATTGTACTTCGGTGTCAGACAGTGAATCTGTCGCTGTGACAGATCTAGAGTACGATGCTCAATCTGACACCGAAAGAAATGACGCTGGTCGCGTATACTATGAGGAAAACGAACCTCAGATTGTCATGGGATCCTATATGTTTGAGCCCGAGTACGAGGTGGATGAACCACCGTTAGCAGAGCCTGAGGTTCAGCAGGAGGACCTGGCACTTCTCCAAAACATGGATTGGTAAATAAGGTTAAACCATGTGTGTGTGGGAATCACAATGAAGGTACTTTCGAGAAAATCCTATGGTTAGTTTTGGAGCTACAGTCAAACGTCATTACTCGGAAACCACATACTAGCATTAACTACAGCATAGAGTTGGAAAATATGCGGGCGGGAAGGCAGAAAGTGTGACAGCCACACCACCACAGGGTCTCTCACCACAGGGCACGCCCACTCCACAACTGGTTTACTTGGTTTACTTGGTCTTGTTAAGAGGCAAAGCCTCACAGTCATGGTGGTCCACCGCTGCTGCCAGTCCTGGCGTCCCTGTCTAACAGGGACACCTGGTCTGGTATGGTGTTGGACTGAGTCACTGTCTTACGGGGGGGCGCCGCCCTTGTCCAGCACACCCGTGTACACAGGCTCACCTCACACTCGTCGTCCCAACCCACACACTGGGTAGCCGACTAGTCGCGCTGCACACTCTCACCCAGTCTTTCACCAGCTGTGTACCCTCGCTACACACCGTTTCTCAACACAACTGCCCGCCCCAACACACTATAGGCGTGTATCACCCTACACACGCCACTCCTTTCCGTGTGCAAACTTTTCTCGAAAGGCACAGCTGTCTTGCTGCACCCATAAAGGATGCATGCATGTGGCAATGTGGCATATAGCAAAAAAAATATATCAGAAACACCCAAATATCTTCAAGTACTATATTTATCTCTGTGTTTACGTGCCTCTCTGATCAGCGCGGGAAGAGGAGCCTCCCTGATGCTATGTCACCGAGCCAGAGCCTGAGCGTCTGCAAACCTTGAGAGTGTTTTGAAAACTAGGGGAATTTGCAGATTTTGATTGCGGATTATTTAAAAACGGCTGACTGGATACAAAAAGTGACGACGTATTGTTGATATGCTCGTTAATGGCTATGTTTTGATTGCATTAAATCAGGAATGATGAAATGGTCTGGACGATTACTTTAACCTTATTTAAGAGTCTCTCATATGGTACCTTGTCGAATGCCTTACTGAAGTCCAGGTATACAATATCATAATCCTCATTATTATCTGCCGCCTCATAAACTCCTATAAAAACTCAATAAATTGGTGAGACATACCCTACCCTTGGTGAACCCATGTTTTGAATCATTTACCAAAATATTCTTTTCTAAATGCACTCTAATGTTTTTTGCAATAACAGATTCCAATAATTTATCTACCACTGAGGTCAAACTAACATGTCGATAATTTGACATTAATCCTCTGTCATCCTTCTTAAATATTGAGACTACATCACCTTTCCTCCACATTAACGGCACCTCCCCTAGATCAAACGATTTCCTAAAAATGTGCACTAACTACTCACTAACAACCTCTTTGTATTCTTTTAATACCCTGGGATAAACTTCTTCTGATCCTGGTGATTTAAACTTCTTCATTCTATCTATACCCTCTTCCACCATTTTCTTAGTTATTACAATATCTTTGAGTTTCTCATCATCCTTTCCTCTAAACATGTGTTCACTATCATGTTTTTTTTTTTTTTTTTTTTTTTTTTTTTTTTTTTTACATCACAAGGAACTGGCCAAGGGCACAACAAAAATGGATAACACAAAGCCCGCTTAGTCACCAGTCCCTATAAAGAAGACAGTAAGAGAATAAAATAAAAACGGGTGAGCCAATTTAGTTCGGGAGGTGTCTTGTTACTCTTCTTTTGAAAAGATTTAAGTCATAGGAAAGTGGAAAAATAGAAACAGGAAGAGAGTTCCAGAGTTTATCAGTGAAAGGGATGAAAGAGTAAAGATACTGATTTACTCTTGCATTAGGAAGATGGACAGAATAGGGATGAGTGAGTAGAAAGTCTTGTGCAGCGAGACCGCGGGAGGGGGGGAGGCATGCAGTTAGCAAGTTCAGAAGAGCAGTGAGCATGAAAATAACGGTAGAAGAGAGCAAGAGAAGCAACATTGCGGCGGTGATTTAAAGATTGAAGACAAGTCAGTCAGAGGAGAGGATTTGATGAGACGAAAAGCTTTTGACTCAACCCTGTTTAGGAGAGCTGTATGAGTGGATCCTCACCAAACATGTGAGACATACTCCATACATGGGCGGATAAGGCCCCTGTAGAGAGCAAGCAATTGGGAGTGAGAAAAAAAAGGACGCAGATGCCACAGGACACCTAACTTCTTAGAAGCTGTTTTAGCAAGAGATGAGATGTGAGATTTCCAGTTCAGATTTTTAGTAAAGGATAGTCCTAGAATGTTCATTGTAGAAGAAGGAGACAGTTGAGTGTCATTGAAGAAGAGGGGATAGTTATCTGGTATGTTTTGTCGAGTAGATAGGTGAAGAAATTGGGTTTTTGAGGCATTGAACAAAACAAGGTTTGCTTTGCCCCAATCAGAAATTATAGAAAGATCAGAAGTTAGGCACTCGGTGGCATCTCTCCGTGAATCACTTAGTTCCTGTTGAGTTGGACGTCTAATAAACGACGTTGAAAAATGCAGGGTAGAATCATCAGCGTAGGAGTGGATAGAGCTTTGAGTTAGACTTAGAAGATCATTAATGAATAATAGAAAGAGAGTGGGTGATAGGACAGAACCCTGGGGAACACCACTATTGATAGATTTAGGAGAAGAACAATGTCCGTCTACAGTAGCTGCAATAGAACGGTTTGAAAGGAAACTTAAGATGAAGGTACAGAGAGTAGGATAGAAACCGAATGAGGGTAGTTTGGAAATTAAAGATTTGTGCCAGACTCTATCAAAAGCTTTTGATATGTCAAGGGCAACAGCAAAAGTTTCACTGAAACCCCTAAAGGAGGATGACCAAGATTCAGTTAGGAAAGCTAGAAGATCGCCAGTAGATCGCCCTTTACGGAAACCATACTGACGATCAGATAGAAGATTGTGAGCAGATAGATGCTTAAGAATCTTCTTATTAAGTATAGATTCAAAAACTTTAGAAAGGCAGGAAGTCAAAGCTATAGGACGGTAGTTTGAAGGATTAGAACGGTCACCCTTCTTAGGAACAGGTTGGATGTGAGCAAACTTTCAGCAAGAAGGAAAGGTGGAAGTAGATAGACAAAGACGGAAAAGTTTGACCAGGCAAGGTGCAAGCACAGAAGCACAGTTTTTGAGAACAATAGGAGGGACTCCGTCAGGACCGTAAGCCTTCCGAGGATCTAGGCCAGAAAGGGCAAAGAAAACATCATTCCGAAGGATCTTAATGACAGGCATAATATAGTCAGAGGGTGGAGGAGAAGGAGGAACAAGCCCTTCATCAACCAGAGTGGAATTTTTAGCAAAGGTTTGAGCGAAGAGTTCAGCTTTAGAAGTAGATGAGACAGCTGTGGAGCCATCTGGGTGAAGCATAGGAGGGAAAGATGAAGAAGACAAATTGTTAGAGATGTTATTAGCTAGATGCCAGAAGTCTAGAAGTGTTAAAAATAGAAGTGCTGAGGTTATTCTACTGCTATATTTGGCTCTAGTCAGACCTCACCTAGACTATGCGGTTCAGTTTTGGTCTCCATATTACAGGATGGATATAGCCTTGCTAGAATCAGTGCAGAGAAAAATGACCAAAATTATTCAAGTGATGCATAACTTTAGTTATGTGAAGAGATTGAGGCTATTAAATTTACACTCACTCGAGAGACGCAGAGTAAGGGGCGATCTGATATAAGTTTTTAAGTGGATAAAGGGATTTAATAAAGGAGAGGTAGGAAAAGTTCATACGGCTAGTAACCAGGGTAGAACAAGAAGTAACGTATTAAAGCTGGAAAAGCTGAGATTTAAAACAGAAATAGGGAATAACTGGTTCACAAATAGGGTGGTAAATTATTGGAATAGACTCAGTAGACAGGTAGTTAGTGCGGAGTCATTAGAGAGCTTTAACCCATTCACGCCCAGATCTTTCCTTTGCTATAAAAAAATTGTATGTTAGCCATAAGATTACAAAAAGTAACGGAATATACCAAATTAGTTAGTCGACAAGGATACTAAACAGGTCATATCTATAAAATATTGCTTATATTCACTAAAAATCATCTAATGATGGCCAAATTACAATGAAAATTACGTTCTAGGTCTCAAAGGGTTAAAAGGAGGCTAGATAAATTCATGGATGGGATGAAAGGTGGATGTAGGTAGTTTTAAGTAACAGGAACTACCTCGTGTAGGTCTCACGGCCTCTTGTAGCTTCCTTATTTTCTTATGTTCTTATGTTCTAAGTCACGAGAGGAATTTGATTCAGAAAGATTTTGACATTTTCTATGAATGAAAGAGTTTTTGGTAAGTTGAAGTAAAGATTTGGCATGATTACAGGCAGAAATATAAAGGGCATGAGTTTCAGGAGATGGATGCTTACGGTACCGTTTGTGAGCCACCTCTCTATCTCGGACAGCATGAGAACAAGCAGAGTTAAACCAAGGTTGAGAGGCTTTAGGATTAGAGAAAGTGTGTGGAATGTACGCCTCCATGCCAGAGACTATGACCTCAGTTATGTGCTCTGCACAAAGAGATGGGTCTTTGACATGGAAGTAGTAATCATTCCATGGAAAATCAGAGTAGTACTGCCTTAGGTCTTCCCACTTAGCTGAGTTGAAGTGCCAGAAGCACCTCCGCTTAGGTGGGTCCCGAGGCCGTACCGGAACGATAGGACAGGTTACAGAAATAAGATTGTGATCGGAGGAACCCAATGGAGAGAATAGTTTCACAGAGTAAGCAGAAGGGTTAGTAGTTAGGAAAAGATCAAGAATGTTGGGTGTGTCTCCAAGGCGGTCAGGAATACGGGTAGGGTGCTGCACCAGCTGCTCTAGGTCTTGGAGGATAGAAAAGTTGTAGGCTTGTTCACCAGGTTGGTCAGTGAAAGAAGATGATAGCCAAAGCTGGTGGTGAACATTGAAGTCCCCAAGAATGGAAATTTCAGCTAAAGGAAAAAGAGATGAGATGTGCTCCACTTTTGATGTTAAATAGTCGAAGAATTTTACATAGTCAGAGGAGTTAGGTGAGAGATATACAGCACAGATAAATTTAGTAAGAGAGTGACATTGAAGTCAAAGCCAGATGGTAGAAAATTCGGAAGATTCAAGGCCGTGGGCAGATTCAAGATTCAATTGGCTTCTAAGAGAGAGCATAAATTTCACCGCCTTTCCCCAAGCTGGTTGTCTGAGACAACCAACCCCTATGAGGTCCAGCGGCCACCTAGGCCAGCTGAGAATCAGCGTATGCGCCTCGCATGCACGATAAGCCACGCATACCCTTTTTCGCTCCACTGAACTTCTAAGGCGGACGGACTTGTACTTATGCTTCATGGGACACCTTGGTCTATTGTCACATAATAAGTGTGCATTCATTATGTACCAACAATACCTTCGGAGTTTCGCCCATGCTGGATACTGGTAGTCCGCTGAACAGGGCAGGCGTTTGCAACAACCCCACCCAACGTGTGCCCCAGGCTTCACGGAACTTGCTCCGGGGTCGCACCAAGCGGCATGGGGGCCATGGGCTTTGCCCAGGGTGCCCGCCCCGAACAAAGACACCGTATAGGCCCCCAACGTTCCGCTTGGCAGGTCGGTCCTGTAAGGCGCATGGCCACATGCTGACACACACATGACCATACACTTCACTTCAGCAAAAGAGCCGGACCCACATCCGGCTTGATCTCTACTGGCGGACGGCTATCCTACTTTTACACCAAGGTTACTCGGGAGGACACACTTATCATACTCGCATCAATGAGCAGGAAGTTTAGAGTCTTCGCTGAGACTGCGCACAGGAAAGCACCGGTTTTTCAAGAGGGGCCCAACAGTGGTCCCCTCCGGGAAAAGATCCAGAGTACAGGATGAACAGCTCGCACCATCCTGCTCCTCCTTGTGCGTGGGGATTGCTGCCAACCTCGCAACGTGTACCCCGTCAATAAAAACATGCTTTCACCGAGGGAGTGCCGGTCCGACTCGGTGCGTCATCCCGGTTACGCCGACAATCCCGTGTAGGGGGCTAGGAAGGGTTTGCGCTGGCCCCACTACTTAAGAGAGTCAGCGGTCAGATTAGTAGCAGGAGAGAGAAGTATGTACCCACTCCGCACACTGACACCGGATTAGTGGAGCTGACGTCCCCCCCTCGTTGCACGCCCATTACGGGTGAGGGAAGTAGCCATTACTCTTGCGTGTCGTGCTGAGTGATAGCTACAGAGCTATCACCCGCCGCTTGACACGCGGGATGGAATCTCAGCCGCCGTCCAAGACTGACGTTGCCCAGCGTTACCCCGTGGAGGTGACCATCCCGGCAGCGAATGCCAATGCAACTTTATTAATGAACTGTGTGTTCCAACATCAGCCACTGCGTTGCAAATGGACTCGCGAAGAGCACTCGTTTCCTTAGAGACATAGCTGCAAGAGCAACTAAGCCCTCCCAGCAGGCTGACAAGGCCCCCTAGCAAGAGAGTCATAGTTACTCCTGCCATGTATCATCTGCATGTCCTCCTGAGTAAAAACACTTAAGAAATAATCATTTGAAATTTTACTCATATCCTCATCAGAACTTACAATCTCTCCCTGACCTATTTCTGATGGACCCACCAATTCCCTACTTTTTGTCTTATAGACCTGCAAATATCCCTTAAGATCGGGCTTTGCCTGGCCAGCAACCTTAATCTCATAGTTTTTCTTTGCTGTTCTTGTTAACTTCTTGACTGTCCCAGCCATCACATTATACTGCTCACTGCTCACCTGTCCTGCCTTAACCCGTGGGCTGCGGCATGCCTTCTGGAAGGCTCTCCTGAGCGACTGTGGCATGCCTTCCGGAAGCGCGATTTTCAAGCGCATACAAAAACCGCGCCGACATTCGTAGAAGTCCACAAATTGTGTCACATGTAGGCCGAGATGTCAGCTCTCGATACCACACACCACCATCTGTCTAACTACGCTGTACACTTTTACTTTTCATTTACTTTGTTATTGACTCTCTACGTACGCCTTATTTTGTGGTGTATATTCCTTACAATAGCCTTCTGATACAGGTTTATACACATAAAGAGCCATCAAAGTGCTTCATAGGCGAAATATAGAGTGCTTTGTATTATTAATTACTCCATACTCCCTCCACCACTTACTCCACCACCCCACCTCAGTACAGTCACTCGCAAGCGGTTTGGTGCCATTCACACCAGATATTTCAACTCCTGATCACAACCACACCACAACCCCATACGTTTGGGTTAAAAATAGATATATTGCCGGATTTTTACTACCTTGACGTTGATGTGATTTTCATCCAACTCTGTAATGGTAACTTTTTCGCTCACTTTGCCGCACTGGGGGCCCGGGAAAATTCAAAGCTCATGCAGTCCCCGGGTTAACCTTCTTATACAGGTTCCTTTTTAGTCCTATGTTGTGTTTTAAACTCGCAATTGTGGTAACCATACGTGACATCGTAACGAGAAAGAAACAACAAAAATCAAGAGAAGAGAAATGAGCAAATTAAAGGAAGGAAGAAGGAAAAATGGGTAAATTCAGATAATCACAGCAACACAACAGCTCCAGTCAGTTATCTACGACTCATAGATTATGAGAGACGGAGTAAGATTATCAGGCACACAAGTTTATCAAACATACACAGATTAATAGCTAGCGATCAGGACAGGTCACTTTATGACTCGTACGCGGATGGTTGATATGTTGTAGGGTAAGATGACAAGCCTAGACTCCAGCTAATGGGCGTGACGTATATGTAAGTCACCAATGATTGTAATCCTGATAGAGCTAAAATGTAAGGACACACATAATGGGCGTGACCCAGGTAGGAACAACCAATAATTGTATGTAGGGAAGGCACCTTACAGTACGAGAGAGTTGTCACTCAAGAAATCTCAATAAAATATATAAGGGAGGACACAAGAGATGAGGTATACATTTTCTGAGAGATTCTCAGAAAGACCACCCTGAGGCCATGGCCACATTATTAATAGTAAGTGAACTCCACGTATTGTAATGCAGATCAAAGGGTTGCAGGTCATGGGTTTCCAAACTTTTCAGCCCATCGACCCCTTCAGGGAATCTCTGTTCGATTATCGACCTCTAAGCATTTATTACAATTACATTGATAAATATAAAGTAAATAAATACAGTAGTACTACTACTATTTTTTTTTCAAAGTACACCTTCATCTTTATAGAACTGTGGTCCTTGGGGAAAAGGTACATTTTGTCTCTCACAAACTCAATCAATTGGCCACACCCTGATAATGGTTATATAGTTGACAACCATACAACTATGTACCACTACTAATACTACTACTGCTACTACTAGTAAGAAAAAAAAATCATCAAAACATACAGTAAACCCTCTCTAATTCAAACTTGTATATGTAATTCGAACTTCGGATAATTCAACCTGTTTCAGGCCAGTTAAAAATTTTCAACAACCTTCCATAATTCGAACAGAAGTTCGAATTATCCGGGCCTTACTAGTGCGAGTCCGACCTCTCCCATGCGGTGCGTGCCGTGGCTGCCCAGCGTGACCAGATATACGATAATTATTGTATAAATACGATGGTTTTGGTGTGTACAAGTATTACAATCTGTGCCGTTTTGGCATGTTTGAGTGAGTTCTTATTGTGTGCAGGGGCTAGAGGTAACCATCGGATAATTCAGACTTTCGGCTAATTCAACCCAGGTCTTCCCCCAATTAGTTCGAATTAGAGAGGGTTTACTGTAGGTACAATAATATTAGAAATATTACTAAAGAAATATCTAAATGGTATTTTATATTTTCTGGTATTTATCGAAATACATTTGACCACCCAGGCATTTATCGACCCGCTTTTGACCCCCAAGGCATTTATTGACCCCCTTTAGACCTCCAAGGCATTTATCGACCATCTGGAAGGTCTCATCGACCCCTGGGGGTCGATATTGACCACTATGGGAACCTCTGGTCTAGGTTAAAGATCTGAGAGGTTTATGCTTGCATACATATTGGTGAACTTTTGCTGCTTCATTTGTAAGTTTTTATGTCTATCATGAAGGTATGTTAATTCATGGAACCCCACAAAAACTCCATAGTTGAGAGGAAGCTGTACTTACTGTTAAGGCAGCTGCACCTAACTGCTGTATACCAAGATCTTTTTGTTTTTCATGTTCCTGACATATGGATAGGTCGAGGTGTAGCTGCATTTGATTGAATCTTTACTTCTCTCAAGCTGGTATGCAACATTCTTTAATGGGTTTTTTAATCCTAAGCTAAGCTATTTCCTCACTTGCAGCTGGAGGTGCTGAAGATGGTCCATGCAGCACAATACTACCCATCCTTGATCTCAGTAATCTCTCATGGCCTGCGCTTTCTCCCAGCCTTTGTGCAAATGAAGCGGCACTACGAGGCAGGCTATGTGGGGGCAGTCAATGTGTGTGATGTGCGGGTGCATTGTGGCAGTATGATTGGGAGCCAGTTTGACTGGATGTGCAGTCACCTGATGGGTGGTGGCATTCTCACCATGGTGGGCAGTCATATTATAGATGCCGTGTCCTTTGTGACGGGACAGCGGGCAACGCGTGTGCATGGCATGATGCGCACTTTCACCAAGAGCACTGAGAAGATAAATGGTATACGTTGGATTGACAGTGATGATTTCTGCAGCTTCCAGATGATTTTGGATGGTGGAGCATGTGTCACTGCCACACTCAACAGCCATGTAGCAGGTGGGTTTGTACAGGAGGTGGTGGTATGTGGGAGTCGTGGCCGCTTGGCTGTACGTGGTGCCAGCCTCTATGGCCAGACTCACACTGATGAGAGAGAACAGCTGCTGCATAATGGCAGTGTTGATGACTTGACACACCTTGCCAACCGTAATGACAATAGCAGTGCTCGGGTCAACTCTCTTTTGCCACAACCATATCTTCATGGGCTCTTCCGTCTGGTAGGAGCCTTAAAAGAAGCCTTTGCCACTGGGGATGGGGAACATGGTTGGCTCAAGGAACCAGTTTCCAGTGCTGCCACCTTCGAGGACGGCCAGTATGTGCAGGCAGTGATTGACGCAGTGAAGCTATCCTCTGCCAGCCGCCAATGGGAGCAGGTAACTGTGGCCAGTGATGAGAACGAGCTCAACCCTCTTATGACACGCCTCAACTTGCCCAACATTAACATGAGCTCCCTGGATGCCCTCTCTCAGGCTCCCACTAACAGGCCCCAGCCAGCCCCCACCCAGCGCAAGACCACTGCCACCTCTGAATCTCATCTCCCATGGAGCTTTGCCACCAAACACTAGGCAGGAGTCTCTTGCTTCTGGCTGCCGGGGGGACTGTGCATTATGTAGCCTAATGATAATACTGGTATTCACATAATTCCATAAGCTCATTTGAAATGTGGTAATGTTGTGCCCAAGGGGGTGTAATTATCTGTGGTGTCAAAGGCTGCACTTTGTGAAAAGTTTTGTACATAAGTATGATTTTTTCATTTTATTGAAGGATTTTTTTTTTTACAAACTTAAATTTCAAGCAATCCTGTGATATGATGCGTTAGTAATATTATTTACTAGCTATTTTTTGTCAATTTTTAAAAACTAAGCAATTTTTTTTGTAATTTACAAAACTGACATATGAAGATTAGACCACAGAGATTATACTTTTCCAATGAGCAGGCAAGTGTGAACTAGCTTTGCATTGTTGGCGCATTATTTAATACAGACCATGGGCCAGAAACCGAAATGGTCCTCTCCCCCTCTTTATACCTGCCACCATTTTTTCAGTTACTTTGATGTCTAAGCTTCAAGAACAGCTTGGTTAGTCAAGGGATTTCTGGTTGTTAGTACCTGTAAATAGATATTTAATATGGCTGCTGGCGGACGGGGAGAAAACTGAATACAACGCCATTTTTCAACCAGCAAGACTAAAAACAAGAGTAACATGTATTTCTACTGTTTTTGAGGTAACAATTGATTGGAATTGGTATTTTGGTCCTTCAAGGTCTTTCAATGTGTCAAAAACCTAGAACCGTTGCCAAAATGGGTTAAATCGATGGACAGAGTTAAAGACTTTTGGTAGCACTGTAATAATTAATTATTGATCATCATAATCTTCAAGTTCATGAAAATGCTCATCTTCGTGGCTGAGAACTGGTGGTTCAAGCTCTTCAGCTTCTGGATGGTAAGGTAAACCATCCGGATGGTAAGGTAAAGTAGGTAAAGATGGGGGCATAAGCTATGCTGCGCGTGGCCTTCGGTGCTCATCTCCGTGGCATGAGCCTGTGGTGGATGAGCACCCGTTACCCCGAGACACAGGGCTAGTGTGACATCCAGATTACCACAGTTACCTTCCCCAGGTTTCCCCAGGTACCCATTTATCAACCCCGAAAGGGAGGAAGAACAGCATTATGGCTGGTCGCTGACTTGCTCTGGCCATGATTCGAAACAGGGCCTGCAGATTCGTAGCCAGGCACGCTAGCCACTACACCACGGAGGCAACATTTCAGACGCGACAGAAAGATTTCTGGATGCGTCCACTGGAAATCCAGTCCCTCTGTTCCCTAAACCCAGCCATGTAACATTGGGTCTGATAGGTGCTGGTGTGGCTCCAGCGACCTCCTCCAGATTGCATTTTTTTTTTTTTTTTTCCATCACAAAGGAACTGGGCAAGGGCAAAATAAAAAAAGAAGTAACATAAAGCCCGCTTAGTTGCCAGTCCCTATAAAGAAGACAATAAGAGAATATAGAAAGGGGGGTTGGCGAATTTAGTTCGGGAGGTGTCTTGTCACTTCTCTCTTGAAAAAAATTACGTCTTAGTTAGGTGGAAAAATAAAATCAGGAAGATAGTTCCAGAGTTTATCAGTGTAAGAGATAAAAGAGTGAAAATACTGTTTTACTCTTGCATTAGGACAGAATGATGGACATAATAGGGAAGAGAATGAGTAGAAAGTCTTGTGCAGCGAGGTCGCGAGAGGGGGGAAGGCAAGTTCAAGTTAGCAAGTTCAGAAGAACAGTGTGCATTAAAATAAAGGTAGAAGATAGCATGAGAAGCATCATTGTGGCAGTGATTTAAAGATTGAAGACAGTCAGTCAGAGGGGAGTTGATTAAACCAAAAGCTTTTGACTCTACCCTGTTTAGGAGAGCTGTATGAGTGGATCCCCCCTAAACATGAGAGGCATACTTCCTACATGGGCAGATAAAGATCATGTACAGAACAAGCAACTTGGATGGAGAAAAAAATGGATGCAGACGCCACAGTACATCCAACTTCTCAGAAGCTGTTTTAGCAAGAGATGAGATGTGAGATTTCCAGTTCAGATTTTTAGTTAAGGATAGTCAAAGAAATCATCATTGTATAAGAGGGAGACAATTGAGTGTCATTGAAGAAGAGAGGATAGTTGTTTGGAAGGCTATGTTGAGTAGATAGGTGTAGAAATTGTGTTTTGGAGGAATTGAACCAAGCAAGGTTTGCCCCAATCAGAAATTATAGAAAGTCTGAAGTTAGGCGCTGTGTGGCATCTCTCCGTGAATCACTTAGTTCCTGTTGAGTTGGACATCTAATAAACGACGATGAAAAATGCAGGGTAGAATCATTAGCGTAGGAGTGGATAGGGCTTTGAGTTAGACTTGAAAGATCATTAATGAATAGAAAGAGGTGATGGGCCATGGATGGTCCTATCTCCATTTAAAGTGATAGGACAGAACCCTGAGGAACCCCACTATTACCATCTACTGTGGCTGCAATAGAACGGTTTGAAAGGAAACTTAAGTTGAAGGTGCAGAGAGAAGGATATTTATCGAATGAGGGTAGTTTTTAAATTAAAGATTTATGCCAGACTCTATCAAAAGCTTTTGATATGTCCAGGGCAACAGCAAAGCAAAGTTTCACCGAAACCCCTAAAGGAGGATGACCAAGATTCAGTTGGAAAGCTAGAAGATCACTACTAGATCGGCCTTTACGGAATCTGTACTGACAATTAGATAGAAGATTGTAAGCAGATAGATGCTTAAGAATCTTATGAAGTGTAGATTCAAAAGCTTTAGAAAGGCAGGATGTCAAAGCTATAGGACGGTAGTTTGAAGGATTAAAACGGTCACCCTTCTTAAGCTCCGTCCACACTAGCTGGCAAAGCCCGCCGGGCAGTGCCCGTCACGGGGAAAAGCCCGCAGGCACACTGAAACTGTCGTCCACACACCAGAACCTGCCTGGCCCAGTCAGAGGCGAGCAGCTGGGCAGCCAGGCAGTGTGCGGTACGACAACAATGCGAAGCAGGAAGGACCGTAAGAAGCTGGCATTGTGTACCATAATCATTGCTATGTGCCTGAAAAAGAAAAAGGTCAAAGTGGAGAAAAAGAAGTGGTGTAAAGACTGGCTAAGTAAAAGAAAACAGTTGGGAAGTCATGTTACAATTTTTTTCTCAGTTCCCGTCTGTGTTGGTTGTGGAGTGTGTCTATTTTCTTTCTAATCTCATCCACTGTCACGGACACACCTACATCTGGCATTTCCTTTGCGATACTCTGAAATGCAGCCGCTTTTTTGTCTCTGTCTCTGTATATGTCCATTTTCACTTTCCATAGGCACGGGTGTTGCCGATAAAGTTCATTTAGGTGAAGGATCGCATATCTTGACCACTGATTCTTGCCGGGCGGAGGGGTAGACATGATGTTCTGATGTAGACGTTGTGTAAATTCCTGACAAACTGACAATCATGGCTCCAAAGCTCCACATGTAACCTCGTATGTCTGGCAGCGACGCACTGCGGGGCGCGACAGGCAGTGCCTGGTGAAATCGCTCACCTACCATCACGGGCGTTGATTGTTGGCGATGAGAGCCAACGCAGCTAGGGGGTTTGGAAAATACATTTTTTCCTTCTAACTTTCCTGAAATCATGAATGTAGAAATGTAAGTATTAACGCCACCAGACGTCTGTAATTCGAAAAGAAACGTTATCCTGGCGACTTTAGTGTTATCTACAGTAGACAAGTCACAATTTTAGTAAGTTATAAGAAATAAGAGCCTGAAAGTTGATGTTGAAATCTATTTTACACTTTCATATCTATATCCTTCAAATTTTGCTAAAGTACTGTCAGGCTCAGCAAAACGCAAATTAAAATGTTGAAATACGGCTTTGATCCTCAATTCGTTGATAATTCCTCATCATCTTAGGGAGATCTATCTGATATTGATAGATCAAAATGATAATAAATACTAAAATCAATGCAACACAGTACACACCTCCTACGCCACGGCACTACAAATCAATAACTAAATGACTGTGTGACAACAGCGGTAGACGGCAGTCCTACCACTGTTGCCACAAGGAATTGTTATTTGTTGAAATGCGCAATATAGTAGCCCTTATCAATGCCCATAATGCATTTTAAATAAGGTATCGTCCCAGTGTGTGCAATAGCATAGCATATACTCGGTTAACGTATATGAAATACAAGAAGTCTGAAAACAACTTAGACGACTCTATTGAGAATCTTGAAAGCTGACTCGTGTCGACTGTACGAGTGTACGTGTACGATACTCATGAGTTGTTGATCTCTCCGATCTCTCGTCAGTCGTCACCTCTTTCTCTCTCAGCTGAGTGACTCTCTCTCTCATATATTTTGTGTTTTACCTTATTCTTCAGATATTTAATTTTCACTCCTTCATTTATTTTTTTCCTTTTCCTTTTTAATATACACACAACCCTCGTTTTCCCAGACCTCCATTTCCCAGATATCTGATTTGACGGTCAAAATCCGAGGTCCGGGGATATGTCAGAGTCCCGGACATTTTTTTTTTTTTTTTTGCCTGGTCTGCCTGGTCCAGTCCGTAAATCGACAAAGTTGTCCAGCGGTCCAGCGTCTCCTGTCACCCCTGGTCAGTGTCCGCGCCTCCCGCCATGCTCAGCGGTCGTATTGTTTACATTTGGGGACAAGACACTCACGGTTCACCTCCGTCAGTCCCCTGACTCCCACTGCCCCTGGTGCAGGAACGTCTCTTGAGACTATTGAACACTTTCTGCTGCAGTGTCCGCGCTTCCACTCCCACCGTGTAGTGCTACGCTCTCAACTCCTCTTCCTGAACGTCGCCACCTGTGACCTGCCCACCCTGCTGTCGGCGGCTGGCGTCCACCCCTCCCGGCAACACGCTGTCATCCGCCTCACCTGTGCCTTCCTGAGGCAGACAGGTCAACTACAGCGCCTGTGATAACATCATAGGACATCACCAGGGCTCATATTGTTCCCCAAGGGAACCTCGCAGCCCCAAAAAAAAAAAAAAGTGACGTAAAAGTACGCGGCGGGGTAGTTGATATTGGCGGTTGCCGGACAGTAAATACTAGAGTAGGATAAACATCCGGGGGTGGGTAATGGCCTCGGACTGTTGCGATTCCCGGACGTTTGCGGTTCCCGGACCAGTGCTTCCCCCTATTAGTCCGGGAAAACGAGGGTTGTGTGTATATATATTTTTTATTACCTTTTTTTTTTCCCCCTCAGACTGGCCCACACGACCCAGCGGCCCAACGGGAAATGTCCTGTTTGTCCTTATGGCCAGTCCGCCCATGACCAGAGTGGAATTTTTAGCAAAGGTTTGAGGAAAGTATTCAGTTTTAAAAATAGATGAGACAACTGTGGAGCCATCTGGGAGAAGTATAGGAGGGAAAGATGAAGAAGAAAAATTGTTAGAGATGTTTTTAGCAAGATGCCAGAAGTCACGAGAGGAGTTTGATTTAGAAAGATTTTGACATTTTCTATTCATGAAGGAGTTTTTGCTAAGTTGAAGAAAATATTTGGCATGATTACGGGCAGAAGTTTTTTTATTTTAATATTTTTCATTTGTGCCTTTAGCGCCTGAAGGCGTACGGGCAGTGACTTCTAGGGGTCGGATGGTAGGCCCTGGAGGTTCACTTGAGAGCTGTGATGGTTGGCCCTTGCCCGTGGTGGCACAGGCAGGATTTTTATAGTGAAGCCTGTGATTAGAGGCTCACGCCCTGTGTCCTCCAATGCACTCACAATCGAAGGTAGAGTTAATTGGCAGGGCATGTGGGTGTTCTTAGGCCACTCGACAATGCAGAAAGATTTTGGTTTTCGTCGGAGATCGAACACGGGTCACCGAGATCGCCACTTGGAGACGCTAACCATTGCTACCGCCTACCCTAAACTAAATGAAGGGCGTGAGTTTCAGGAGATGGATGGTTATGGTACCGTCTGTGAACTGTCTCTCTATCTTGGACAGCATGAGAACAAGCAGAGTTAAAGCAAGGTTTATGGGCTTTAGGATTAAAGAAAGTGTGTGAATGTATGCCTCCATGCTAGAAACAATGACCTCAGTTATGCGCTCTGCACAAAGAGCCGAGTTGAAATGCCAGAAGCACCTCTGCTTTAGTGTATCACACGGGGCGTTTCGTTGGACTGTTTAGTTGAACCAAACGGGCATTTGGTTGGACCGTTTCGTCGAACATTGACAACACATATAGCACACGGTTGGGCCAACCGCTTCACCCAACCATAACACAAAGATGAAGCGTTGACAGTGGAAGGCGCAGAGATTTCTTGTTAATGTTTTAACAGCGACAGATGAAGATGTGTTCATGTGGGCTAAATGGGTGATAGTGGACAAGAACTGTGTGGTCGCTACCGCTGTTAATACCACTTGACATTCTTTATATTATTTTTTGCTTTGTATACTGTGGAGTATTAATCCACTTCTGCGTGCATAACCTTTAAAACTTATATACATATTGAAGAAATTATAGAGTTGTCTAATAGTGCATACAGACACCCCCTCCCCGTCCTGCCCCCCCCCCCCCCCCCATCTTTTAGGAGGTATTTAGGTTTAAGTTTCGGTTATGTTAATATTCTCCTCGGGGGGTCGAGGAGAGCAGAGCCCCTCCCGTTAGAAGGTTAGGTTAGGGTAATAATCCTTCCAGCAGGGCAGGGCAGAGTGGACCACAGAGTGGCGGGCGGGCAAATACGGGGCGGGGCGGGGCACACTTGTTTTCGTATAATTCTGTCACTTCCTTGGTTTCTAAGACACTGATTATTATTTTCTGGCCAAGTTTTAGAGCTTTTTGTGATGGAGAAACATTGATATCAATGAAAACGGTGACCCTAGGATTTGGTGAGAAAATACTTTTTAACAGGTTTTTGTAAAAATATTTCCATCTG
This sequence comes from Chionoecetes opilio, assembly GCA_016584305.1. Taxonomy (NCBI): domain Eukaryota; kingdom Metazoa; phylum Arthropoda; class Malacostraca; order Decapoda; family Majidae; genus Chionoecetes; species Chionoecetes opilio. The sequence goes on from JACEEZ010007658.1 coordinate 586,952, forward strand.
AAAAACCCCCCAATTTTTGGCAAGGAAAATGTAGTCAGTGTCTCAGAAAAGGACCGCGCAGTCCTCGTCCATTTCTACCGCAAAATGTAGCTAAACACACATCAAATCAGCTTCATATTTCTGAAAATATATCACATATATAATATAGACTGATCTGTATTCATTTTCCTGTAATGTAAGTTATATGATGGTGTTCATTTCAATGCTTAATAATTGTGAACACTATTTATAACTTACAGAAAAAGTATAGACTTATTTTGACCCCACAGTATGTTCGTCGAATGAGCAACATTTTGTATAATTTTACAAAACCATTTCACCCAACATGTTGGGCGAAATGGCCCTCGAGGTTTGCCCAAACAGTCCGGCCAAATGGCAAGTTTGACGAAACAGTCCGACGAAACGCCCCGTGTGATAGCCGCTTTAGGTAGGTCCCGAGGCAGCATCAGAGCGATAGGACAGATTACAAAAATGAGATTGTGATCGGAGGAGCCCAACAGAGGGAACAGTTTGACAGAGTAAGCAGAAGGGTTAGAGGTTAGAAAAAGATCAAGAATGTTGGGCGTGTCTCCAAGGCAGTCAGGAATATGGGTAGGGTGCTGCACCAGCTGCTGTAGATCTTGGAGGATAGAAAAGCTGTAGGCTTGTTCACAAGGTTGGTCATTGAAAGAAGATGATAGCCAATGCTGGTGGTAAGCATTGAAATCCCCAAGAATGGAAATATCTGCAAAAGGAAAATGAGATGAAATGTGCTCCACTTTGGATGTTAAATAGTCGAAGAATTTTACATAGTCTGAGCAGTTAGGTGAGATATACAGCACAGATAAATTTAGTAAGAGAGTGATATTGAAGTCGAAGCCAGATGGTAGAACATTCTGAAGATGCAAGACCGTGGGCACGAGAGCAAGTGATTTCATTGCGTACATATATGCAACAGCCAGGTTTGGATTTAAAATGATGATAGAGAGAGTAAGAGGGAACAGAAAAGGGACTGCTGTTAGTGCTGACAGACACCTGGGTTTTGGTGAGGAAAATAAGATGAGGTCTAGAGGAGGAGAGGTGATGTTCCACAGATTGGAAGTTAAGATCTCAGACCGCGATCTAAGTTTTGTAGTTGCAGCACCTATTGGTGTTTACCAATAAGTTAAATGATCTTGAAGCCCCAAAATAACAATCAAATCGATTTGTCACCCCAAAAACAGTTGGAATACTTAAGGACTTCTTGTTTTTAGCCTTGCTTATTGAAAAATGGCATTGTATTCAGTTTTCCCCCGTCCGCTAGCAGCCATCTTTAATAATCTATTTACAAATACTAGGAACCAGAAATCGCTTGACTAACAATGCTTTTCTTGAAGCTTAGACATCATAGTAACAGAAAAATGGGTGGCAGGTATAAAAAAGCGGGGGGATGGGGGTTTCTCGTAGCCTTTGGTCTCATATTACTTAGTGTTTCAGTATAATAGTTCATAGTTTTAACTATGTAAATAGTAGATGGAATATTTTATCAGTTGAATTGATATGGGCCTCACAAGAATAATGCATGATTAAAAAGCTTCCAAGGGTAGATATTTAAATCTATTGGAAAACCTACATATCTTCCACTTACTAACAAAATTGACAGCATAATATTTCAAGTAGATCTTAATGTATAGATTGTTATTATAGTATGTACTGTATTTCTACGTATTCTCTCCCATGGCCTAGGGAAAAAACCCTCCATGTATCATAGCAATGACAAAAGGAAGACATGCAGGAGTTGTATTTCATAAGTGTACATGAATACAAGGAAAATATGGTATTTTTGAACAGTCAGTATTATACATCAAATGAGTCTGTGCAACCTTTAAACTGTCCAGAATGGTTATATGTCTTTATAACGTATTTAGACCAGCAGATGATGATGGTCATGGCTTGTCTGTATCAGCCTTGGGGTGAGTGTTGCATGAAGTATCTTTGTGGTATTCTGGTTGAAAATATCTATAGCTTTCGAATGAGGCTGATGCATACTTCTCCCTTGACTTCTCTGTCAGTATATCTAGGTTATCTAAGTACTGATGCTTTGTTGTGATCATGGTCTTTGACATCTTTGTATTTATGTTTAAGTTATTCAAATTCAAATGCTGTGTAGTGATCATGTGCTTTTGTTGCACAAATTTACAGCGTTGTGTAGCCAACTAATATATACTGACACTAGTATTACCTAACAAGCCACTGCAACAATTAACATCTAGATGATACATGTATTCTGTCTGCATTTACTGTGCTTGTTAACTAAGTGCAAGTTTTCTCTTAGATTTACCCAAACAGTAGCTGTAGAGGCTAATGTGCGGGTTGGCTCAGCACCAACTTTTACTTCCATATGTTGATGCACACACTCTCTCTCTCTCTCTCTCTCTTATAATTAAACAATGAGGGACTTGTCACCTGCCACCCGATGTCTCACTGAAACTGGGTTCCTTGGCCTGGAGTACAAATTAGATTACTGTGATTTTTTTTAGTTTATCTGAAAAATAGTGGGTCAAGGTAATATTATACATAAAAGAAATTATCAAAAAACTTTGTAATGAAAATATAAAAGGAGAATACTTTGTTGTCAGTGTTGTATTTCCTAGATTATGAGGCCAGAATAGTGACAATGTGGCATTTATATTTTCCTTTTCGTCAATTCTTGTGAACCTTACACAAATTCATTACAGCTGGGTCTCTTGGAATGTTTGATATATTCTTTAGTTGTAGCCAAGCACCTCTTTCAATGATTCAGTCCCTCTCTTTGGCAAAAAATGTAACGATAAAAAATTTGGAACTTTTTCAACATAGCCATCTCAGCTCAGAGATCGTCTCAGCATCAACGACATATGCTTCATTATTTTTGGAAGGATGCATGGTATTATTATTACTTTCAAAGAAGTCATACCAGTATATTATCTCTGTAACATTCCAAATTTTCCAGTGTTCCCCTGTGCAATAAAGTGCCTTAAAGCTAACTTGAATCATGTAATCAAATTTTTGCTGACCATGAAACAAATGACTGTCTTTCTCTGATCTTGAGTGGCAAAATATATTATCATGAAATTTTTGCCGCAAGAAAGATGGACACTTCCAGGAAAGATGCTTGCCTACAACTTTGGAATGAATCAAACATGTTAAGAAGCCCGACTGTAGTAACTTTTGTGTCAAGTTTGCAAGAATGGATGAAAAGGGAAATATAATTGCTATGTTGTCACTATTCTGGCCTCGTTTCCTGAGAAATACAACAACGATAGCGATGCATTCTCCTCTGATGTAGTTTTATTACCAGTATTTTTTATCATTTCATTTCTATATAATATGTTGTGTCACACAGCTATTCAGATAAATGAAGGAACAGCACTGTATTCTAACATGTACTCCAGGCCAAGGAACCCTGGTCAATAGTGACCTCTGGTGGTAGACAGCTTCACAAGTCTCCCATTGCCATACTTTTTATTTTTTATTTATAATCAAAGTGTAAGGGTATCTGGGATATTTTAGAAAGATTACATGCCATATTGTCTATACAAGCTATACCTGAAATTTTATACTCCAATACATACTAGGTTTTTCTTCTAAAAGATTTACATAACCACCTCGTGTTCATTCTCGGTTTGGATTTTCTCTTCATTCAAATAGAAATACAATTCAATTTACTTATAAGACCAGATTGCAAACAGTTTGAATTTTTTTCTTTTATTTTTTTATTACTTATTGCACTTACTTATTTTTCCCTTTTTTTTCAGATTCTGCTTGAGAAAGTATAGAACAAATTGTGTGTGTGTGTGTTGTGTGTGTGTGGTGTGTGTGTGTGTGTGTGTGTGTGTGTGTGTGTGTGTGTGTATTGCTTTGTCCATGAACCATGTTTATCTTCCATCAAGTCTTTATTTTTGTACTGGTAATAAAATCAGTCGAACTGACCACAGTTCTTTGTTTTTTTACAGATACTTTGATTAAGTGACATGAAATTGACTTATACCAAAGCTAGGAATCAGGTTGCACTCAATAACCTTGGCTGTTTCCATGGTTGGTATTGAACTTTCTATATAACAAAACCAGGGCTGTATTAACCCATGGCCGGGCCCCTAGGATTTCAGGTATTTCGGGCACCCTCTGGCACTTCAATCTTTCACCCCACTGCACGTGACGACTGATCCTGGTACGGTAGGTAATGCTAGACAACAGTACATAGCTCTATATCCATTTTGAGGGTCTCATGAAGAATTCTATTCACAATATTTGTCACAGTGCCTCAGCAAAATAATTGGCGGGCCCTTAGGCTTCAGCCTTGTCAGCCTTATGGATAATACGGCCCTGAACCAACCACCTCAGAGAGTACAGGGAGGTCCCGTTATACGAGCATTCGATATACGAGAATCCGATGATACGAGATGTGTAAATTAGGGTCTATTTTCGATATACGAGATCGAAAATCCAATGTTACGACATTCAAACTGGGGTGAGTAAAATTACCAAGTTATTTACTAAAGTAAATTAAAAGTTATTTACTAAAATTATAAACATTTACTGACTATATGATTTTACCTAAGGTTGTACGATAATCAATCTGAAAATAACGTGCAGACTGGCCAACGACTGCTCGAGACTGGTATTAGCAGAGGTAGGAAGTCTCCAGGCTCGCTTATTATTGTTTGGTATGCTATGAAATATTATTTCTCTAGGTGAATGTAGACATATGATTGCATTTGGATGGATATCATTCATATATATGAGTAAAGAGATGAAATACAAGCAAGGGACTCATCCACGTCTGGCAGTGCAGCCTTTGGCAGCAGCAGCAGCAGCATGAACCGGCCCATGAAGCCCGTGAGGTGGATATCAACACCATTAGACAAAGGGAGATAGATGTCTTTGGTAATATTTAGTAGGGGAGCGAGAACCCCTTGAGGAATCCTATGATCCCTGGTGATATCCTATGGTGCTATCACAGGCGTGGGAGCTGACTGTCTTCAGGAAGGCACAGGTGAGGCGGATGATGGCGGGTTTTTACTCAAAAGTTTTGAGTGGCGGCGCCGCTGGAGCCGCCACCTCCTCCGCCACGGTAGGTTTGGGCAGGATTAAACGTCTTTTTACTCGTTATTATACAACTTAGTGATTATGGTGAGATGTTATATACACGCGTCATTATCTATATCAATGTAGCACCGTGTTTCACCTTAAATAAGGGTGATTTAAAGATGTTATGATGGAGATGACTGCTGGCGGGGCAGTGAGTGACGGAGAAATTCTTGCCGCCGGGCCTCCCCATATCACAAATATTCACTATTTCAACCCACATACACACCTTCTACCACCAAAACACTAGCAACACAGGCTCCTTACTTATATATCTTACTATCTGATACATTAAAACTCCTTAAAACGCAAGCATTCCAAATAAAACGAGAATTAGTTTGAGATGACGGGGACAGAAGGCAGAGGGAGGCAGTCTGGCATGCCATTCTTGCCCGGAAATATGTCTCGCTGACTTGTGATTGGTCGAGAAGTTTTAAAAACAGTTTATCATTGGCTGGTGACTGATGATGAGCTTGATGACATCATTTATGTTTTATGTTTAATTAATTTGCAGTTATGTTATTTTGTGTGCTATTTTCTCTTACAGAATGGTTTTTCTACAGAATAGGTAGTACAGTGTAGGTAATATAAACGCTGTGTGTTTGTTGTGTTTGCTATAGTTTATTTTAGCTTGAAAAACATGTGTTTTTTTTTTGTTTGTTTTTTAATTGATGGGGTCCTGGAACCAAACCTATATTTTACCATTAGTTATGTGTTTCGTTATACGAGATTTCGCTTTACGAGTATGCCAGGTGGAACCTAACTGCTCATATCTTCGGGACCTCCTGTACTGTTCTTCACCCCTTCAACCACTTCACATTTCATCCACTCACCTAAACCTGGCATACCAAGCCTGTTAAACACTCATTACTTTTACCAATTCTTTTTTCATGAAATCAGCCAAGTCAAGTGACTGGATGCTGAGGAAATATTCCAAAAATCTTTTATTTTTAGCAAGACTAATGTGCTATTTGACATCCTTTATACATAAGATCCCTTGTGTCTGGTAAGGGGCCGTTCAAAAATTGCGTAATGCCTAAGGGGGGGAGAGGGGGAATGGCGAAGTGTTATGTGTGTGAGAGTGAGGGGGAAGGGGGTGCAGCCGTGTGTTACATAATATATTAAGATTTTTTAAAGAAAAACCTGAAGATAATTTGCAGGTATTTTGGGTAGATTTAGGCCTATATTATTGCATAAAAAATATGGAAGCCTACTAATTGGGGGGGAGGGTACTAGTGTACTGGGAATGTGGTACTATACTTGTATTGATGAGTAGTGGCAGGAAGCAGGATCATGAGGAGAGGTAGTGGCGAGGTTAGCTGTGGGCGCGAGCGGCAGGTGAGGCACGTGGGGTCAAGGTCTGTCTTGTCTTAAAAGTGTGTCCTTATAAGTAGAGTGTGGGTATGAATCAAATACTTAACAGCTTGTAGTACGTAGTCAGTATATTTCCAGGGTTGTTATATACAGGAGAGATGTAGCCAGGGGAGGCTGGGGCACTGTGTGGGGCAGGCCGCGTGGGCCGCCCAGAGGCGAGGAGCGTGAACTGACCTCCGCGGTGAGTGAGGGACTGAGAGAGAACTAAGTGAGACTGAGGTCACGCTTCTACCATATTTATATACGGGGTCAAGGAGAGAGTTGCCATATATACCCTACCTACCGACACCGTACAGTACATTTCCCCGCGCTGAAAATACAAAACGTGTCCTCACGTTTCATAGGGGATATAAAGACATGAACAAAACATAGGATATATAAGGTGCCGTAAGGGGAAAAAATGAAGCTCAATGGGAACAAACAAAAGTGGAGGAAAATAAACCTATAACCAAAATGACGCTAAGGAAATCATGTGAGTGAATCACTCAAAAACATAAATATGGAAACTACACCAGGGAGAAAATATGAGAAAATCACACAAAAATGGAAATATATAAATCACACCAAAGAGAATATGTTTGAGACTCGCACAAAAACGCTAATACATAAACCACACCAAAGGAGAATATACATAAGATAATCACGCAAAAGCGAAAACAGATAAACCACACGAAGGGGAATATAGATGCAGGAGTTAACCACAAACACGACATGAGTTAACAACGCAGACAGGCACACAGGCAAGTCGTGGACAGAATTAAGCAGAACACTATTAGTTAACACGTTGAGCCCTGCCAAAAATGTATAATTTTGTAACACCCAGACCCAGAGTTTTGAGTCGTCCTGTCAGCTGACGGCTGAGAGCCGTCAGCGGGGCTGAGCGTTACACACATAAGCGACGGCTCAGAGCCGTCAGCGGGGCTGCACGGGTTAAGCAACCAAAAATGGAAATGGATAAACCACATGAAATAGACAATATATGAGTTAACCACGCAGGCAAGCACACGGACATGTCGTGGACAGAAAATAAGCTGCGACTAATGCAAAACATAAAGATGGAAACAAAAAATCACAAAAGTACGCAAAAATCAAAGCTGGGCACCGCACCTTTTTTTCAGGTTCCGCACCCCGCGCCTCCGCAACCTTTAGGCGGGGGTTCTGCATTCCGCACCTCTGCAACTTTTGGCATTTTGAGGTTCCGCAACTGTAGTTCCGCACCTCCGAACCTATTTCAAAGGTCCGCACCAGTAGCGGAACTAGGTACGCAACCCAATTTTTTGTTTACAAGTCCACAATAACTTAATAACTACCTATTAATTTAATAAATATTAATAAATAATAAAAGATGGCTTAATAATTAGACAATATTTATTATTTTATATTATATAATGACAAAACACCAAAAAATTCCAATAAAAGGCCAAAAAAAGCTCCGCTACACTAATTGTCCGGGTCTGGCACCTCCTCCTCCTCCTGCCTCTTCAGCTTCCTCATTCCACAGTTGAAAGTCAAGCACCCATTGGGCCACGTCATCGATGACGTCATAGCTATGACCGCGTTCAAAAACTATATACCGCTATGTACGAACATATACACGTTTCTTTACATTTATGTACAACTAATCAATACAATTTATGTTATAGATTACTAAGATTTTTAATAGCCGCTTCAATTTATGTTAAAGCTGCTTTGCCTGCGGCTACAGTCGTCTTTGTCTTTTTTTTTAAGTAGCGGTAGTGGACCTTAATTTTGAGTGGTCCGCAACCCTATAGGTCCGCAACTTTTTGAGCAACGGGTTCCGCAACTAACGGTCCGCAACCAAATGGCGGTTCCGCAAGTTGCGGAGGTGTGGAGGTGCGGACCAAAGTTGCGGACCGCCCAGCTCTGGCAAAAATACATCAATGGTCTTGAGAAACTGTATACAATAGCAAAAGTGGAAATTATGACCCTAAAGATTCCATATCAGTGGTCTGAAGAAGACGTATACAATATAAAAATGGAAATTATGACCAAGATTCCAGATCTAAGGTGAAAAAAACGTATACACTACCCTCCCGAGTTTCACGCTATGCGAGTTTCGCGATCCTCGAGTTTCGCACAGAGTCCTAAATTCTTACCATCCCGACTTTCGCGCATTATATCCCCGAGTTTCGCGTTTTTTAAATTTTTCAATTTTTTTTTATTCGTGTGTGTGTGCCTACAGCGCCGTTAGGCAGTGACCTCCAGGAGTGGAGTGGGATGGTAGGCCCTGGAGGTTAACTTGAGGGCTGTGATGGTTGGTCCTTTTGGCGCCCGTGGTGGCGCAGACAGAATTTCTATAGTGACGCCTGTGATTAGAGGCTCATGCCATCCCCCGTGTCCTCCGATGCACTCGCAATCGAAGGTAGAGTTAATGGGCAGCGTGTGGGTGTTCTTAGGCCACTCAACAGTGCAGAGAAAGATTTTAAGGTGATTTTACAGCCCTCATCAAGGATCGAACTCGGATCACCGAGAACGCCACTCGGAGACTTCTTCTTCTTCTTGTGACCCTTTCTGCTTAGTATCACTTTGTAGGTCATCTGTCAAGCTCGTGCTCGAGCTTGACATATATCTTGACGCTAACCACTCTGCTACCGCCTCCCATAAGAGACGTACGGGACACGTCTTCCTTCCTTCCTGCTTAGTATAGTATTATAATAGGCTTAGTATAGCTTGTAGTTTTGCTTTGTTTTTTTCCATTTGTTTGTGTTTTTCTCTACAGGAGCAGCCGGTGTCGCATAAGATAGGTAACGCCTCGAAATAAGTAGCACCTTACCTTACACCCCGCTGTTCCTTACTATTTACCACAAAATACTCCTTTATAAGTGATTAACCATGACGTGTGTCGTTTCTGGAGGTACTGGAGGAGACAGGAGAGAAGAGAGGAAGGCATTGTGACAGTGTTATTGCCGTATAACACTGTCACACAACCATCAGCTGACAAGATATGTGTCAAGCTCACTCACTCAGACCAAAACAGCATCCGCTGGGTGACTCCCAACTCAAGCTCGATCTCAAGCTCCTCTCCTCCCTCTTCTCTACGTAGTGTTGGCCGAAGCCACCACCCCGGGAGGCGGGTCACAAACCCTAGGCTAACACCCAGTACCCATTCACTGCAGGGTGGACAGGGGCTTGGGGCATTTTCAGGATATTTTTTGGGGGAAAAAGTGAGTCTTATAAGCTGTAAAATACGGTAGGTACACAGCCCTCAAGTTAACCTCCAGGGCCTACCATCCCACCCCTGGAGGTCACTGCCTAACGGCGCTGTAGGCACACACACACACACACATCAAAAAAAAAAAAAAAAAAAAAAAAAAAAAACCGGACTAAATAAGCATTTTTACAGTGTTTCTAATACCCGAGTTTCGCGATCCGCGAGTTTCGCGCTATGCCTCCGGAAGAAAGCAAGCGCGAAACTCGGGAGGGTAGTGTACAATATCAAAGTGGAAATTATGACCAAGATTCCAGATCTAAGGTCCTTCAAACAGTATACCAAAGTAGAAAATGAGAACCACTGTTGTAGTCGAGACCAGGACCAAGACCAAGACCAGACCCTTCGAGACCAAGACCAAGACCAGACCTTCCGAGACCAAGACCAGCCCTCTGAGACTAAGACCAAGACCCTCCGAGACCAAGACCAAGACCAGCCCTCCGAAACAGACCAAGACCAAGAACAGGCATATACAAATATTTAAAAAAAAATATGACTATTATCTGAATGTTTTTGGTCTGTACTGCTTAAATACTAAATTGTATTGTCCTAAGTTGTTCGGATGGGATCACCGCAAGTGCTTGATAAAAGCCGTCGTCGTGCCAGCCTTGTCCGTGATGCTCTGCTTGCAGAAAGTACAAACTGCCGTGTTTCTGGTTTCTGTGTTTCTTATAAAAAAAACTCCTTGTGGTCCTTGAACGCAAATTTGATAACTGCTGAAGATTATCGTGCCTGTGAGACAGGCGGACACGAGGCCGCTGGAGAGCAGGGGCCGGATGTTCGAACGTTCGTAACGCATCTCTAAGATCATCTTTGCACTTAGATTGATCTTGGAACGTTCGTAACGCGTTTAGAGGTATTTTCAAACGATCTTTGCGAACATCCATCCGCCATATTTGTTCTTTTTTCCACCGTAGTGCTAAGGTTGCTGAAGAGCACTCGCACACTGTTCGTAGGGTCGCATGATGAAGGTTTTTCTAATATACAAGCCATATAAAGTTATGTTATTAGTTGTTTATTTCATGTTGAGTTGTTTATGGTTGGTCAGGACGCTGTAGGGGGAATGTGAATTAAAATAAAGGGTGCAATGAATGGTATGCTGCCGAATGACTATAGGTGACTGGAATGAGTGAAGTGCAAATAAAGAAGAAATGTGTCTTGTGCTAGAAGTGTATAGAGAAGATGATATGGGAGAGGAAGATGCAGGAAGTGAAGGAGGAGAATAGGAGACAAGGATGAGATGGAGAGAATGAGTCAAGTGAAGGATACGGATGGACTAGCAATACAGGGAGTTTCGTACACAAGTTGTTTCGTAACCAGGTTTTGTTAGTTGTTTCGTTCACTGATTTTGAGTTTTCTCGTACATACCTGGTGTGTCGTTTCGTAAGTCTAGTCATCAAGTTAAACTCTGAGCTGAGTGTACGAAACGACTATAGTTTCATATAGACTACGAAACAACTTTTAGGTCTACGAATGATCGAATCTACTGGTGTACGAAACAACTTGTGTACGAACTGACTGCATCCTCCTCTCATCAATGCTACGGAGAGGCAAATATAAGATAAGAGACATTCGAGCACCGGTGTACTAGTGCGTGGAATGCATGTATACTGTAGGTGGAAAAGTGAAATACATAAAGATATAAGTGCAGTTTAGACCAATACAATACAACACAACCAATCGGTGGTTTTAAGTATCCTGAACGTTTCGTTCTTATTATAAGGAGTATTTCTAACCCACACAAAAGCTGTCGGAAATGAAAAAATAACACATGGGCATGGGGATCTGGGGGGGCGAAACCCCCCCCCCCCCAGTGAGGTTAGGTTACGTAATCAATGCCCGGGTTAGATTAGTAACTAGCAGGGGGTCTTGGGGGGCGTAGCCCCCCCAGTTATGTCAGAATAGTATTGGTCAAAAGGGAGTACTGGTTGAAACTGCATATTTACCTAAAAGAGTGTGTAGAGGATAAAGGAATGTGTGATTGGTGGGCAAGAATGTCTGAGAAGAGTACGTAGGTATACACTTTAACCCTTAACAAGCTAAGGGTATGCTTTATACACCTAAGCCCTGGGCGAAGGGTATGGTCATTTTGACGACCCTTGCAAAAATCGATAAAAAACTACATCAGCGTGTAGAGAATGTTGTAGCGCACCCGGCCATATATATTTGACCCCCCAAAATATGTCTGGGGGTGGGTGGGGGGGCGGTCCGTAGTTGAAAAATGTGGCGCGAACTGCATCGTATGGCTAGATTGGTGTCACGCGGCGAGATTTCCCGGGCGAATATCCGCCCGTATACGCTATGGGTTAGAGCGTAATATCGCGTATATCTCGTATATCTCGCATGCGCTCGCATATCTCGAGTTGCCATGTTGTACTACACACACACCAATTTGTAGCCGCCTGGGTTAAAGCCCGCGGTTTTGGTATGCCATTAAAAACCCAACTCTTAAGAGGCCGCCCGCAGCCCACCAGAGAAACCTCTTAAGAGTCCACCCGCAGCCCATGGGTTAATAGTAAAGTATTGGTCAATAGGGAGTATTGGTTGAAACTGCATATTTACCTAAAAGAGTATGCAGAGGATAAAGGAATGTGTGATTGGTGGGCAAGGATGTCTGAGAAGAGTAGGTACACTTGAATGGTAGAGTTTTGGTCAATAGGGAGTATTGGTTGAAACTGCATATTTACCTAAAAGAGTATGTAGAGGATAAAGGAATGTGTGATTGGTGGGCAAGGATGTCTGAGAAGAGTAGGTACACTTGAATGGTAGAGTATTGGTCAATAGGGAGTATTGGTTGAACTGCATATTTACCTAAAAGAGTATGTAGAGGATAAAGGAATGTGTGATTGGTGGGCAAGGATGTCTGAGAAGAGTAGGTACACTCTACTCCAACTCTAAGAGATGGTATGTGAGTAAAGCGAAAGTATTGAATGAATGGTTCAATGATGGAAGCTGGGTAGTGAGATGTTATTATAGGCAAGTTCACGACCACTGAAATTGTGGGGTTAAGGCACATAAAAATCAGTAGAATGCAGGCTTTCATTTCAACCTAACCATCTATTGTAATATGTCAAGTCGGTATTATTTCGGTGCTGAGCTGGGGGGAATCACCCCGCTCAATCACTAACCTAACCTAGACATATAGTCAACAGGCCAACCTAAACTTAACCTAACTGTTCAGGCTGTTAGTGGTATTAATCCGTGAATCAGAAACACGGTTAAAATAGGAACACTCGCCGACGAAAAAAATAGGAACGTCGGCGAGAATTCCTATCGGCGACAGTTTCAGGTATTGTCTAGTTACTTGGATAATGTATCCCATTAATAATACCCACCCTAAAATGGGTGGGTATTAGATTGGTAGTGGGCTTTCAAAAGTCTTAGGATTCTTATCTACATCATCGTGTAGATTTCTTCATCTGAGTATTTGAACCCCATTCCCATGGTACAATTGAATAATAATGGCGTTACATGTACGTACTACCGAAAATCTACCGTTATTTCAGCCATAAACGGTTAAGTTAGGTTAAATCATATTAGGTTAGTTTAGGTTAGAGGTGGGGTTTGGTTTAGTCGTCTAAGCTCGGTTAAATCAGACTAGGTTAGGTTAGGTTAGGTTAGAGGTGAGGTTTGGTTTAGTAACATGATATCAAGAAAAAAATAAAAATTATCAATATCAAGACTATCAAGTATTATCCTGATCTTCACAAATCCCTTCAAATACCTCTAAAACGTAATTATAAAGTGGGAGAGTTACCCCTTTAACATCCCCTTACCCCACCTAAAGTCCTAAATGACCCCCCAAAAAATGCTAACCTAACTGGTTACCGGTCATTTCACCCACACGTCAATTTGCCCACATGTAAGAGTCAATTCGCCCACATGTACGAGTCAATTCGCCGACAAGACATTTCGCCCACATGTAAGAGTCAATTTGCCCACTCTAAAGTCAATTCGCCCACACGATCCTTGTCACGGAGTCATGTAACTTATATCTTCCTCAGGCAGAAATGGAATGAACCACCAGTAACCTTGGGCGAAATGACTCAATAGTGTGGGCGAAATGACTCCATGGTGTGGCGAAATGGCATGTGGGCGAAATGACCGGATACCAACCTAACCTCATTATAACCTTACCAATAACCTCCTAGTGAGACCTAAGGGCAGGAAAGAAATATAATTTTACCAGTTCATGTTATTTTGAGGTTATAAGTTTGTAATTTGTTGTGTGGGGACGCGCCAGGAGGTTATTAGTGAGCATACGTCTTCACTCTTCAGTCTTCAGATATTTCCCTTGGGGAGGCATATGAATTTTTTACATTCTATGCATTTGTTTTGGCTAACAATCTCGAAAGGTGAAAAATCTTTCCCTCTGATTGCCAAGCGCGTCGCTGAGTTCCATTCCTGTGGTCGGAAGGGAAAACAGAACGAGCTTGAAGATCGCATCTGGGTGAGCGAAACATTGGGACGATCCTTTGAAAATACATTTTTTGTGGTTCGAACCCCCAAAGTCTAAGATGGCCGCTAGAACACCCCCTAAATGATCTTAGGGCTAAAGTTACAAAACATTCGAAACCCAGCCCCAGATTTGGGCGGCGGCATGAAGGAAGCCAGGGGACTAGCCGATGAGGGCGAGGGGGACGGCTGGAAAGGCAGAGGAATGTGCGGGCGAAAGCCGCGCGGGGGCCGGCCCTCCCATGAGGGGGGCCCGTGACTATCTGAGGAGGGATACACGAAGCGGTGTTTTTGCGCCCAAAGCACCGTCTTGGTTTAAAAACCCAAACCCCAAGTTTTGCTGTTTTTAGCGCGGTCTTCACGAAGACGGGACAGAGAACAGGGCTTTTTAAAACGAGAGTTTCGGCCCCCGCGGGGGCTTTATTGTGATGCCGTACAGCAAGCGGGGGAAACCATACCTTCATATAACCACAGTACTATCAAGAAAACCGTGGCAAAGCACCTTGAGGCTGCTTAAGGGGATGATCCCGAGAAACAACAGAAAAAAAGGACTTTGGGGGAGATTCTGGGAAGGCTGGGGTTAAGAATGGCCATTTGGGGACATGAAAAACAACATAATGTGAAAAGAGAAATGACAAAGGTTGTAGATGAAGAAGTAACGAAAAACAGATAATGAAATATATGGCGTTTTACTGATGAAAGCCGCTGTCTTTAACCCCCGTCCACATACCACTCACCACCGTGGCGCTTGCCGTCAAACAGTGTTGTCACTAAAAAGTGGCAGTGTGGACACGATGCCGAGGAAAAATGTGACCTCGGCGTGCCCCCCAACATTAGCGGGTTTTTAATTTTGGGGGGGAATCCCCTCACTCACGGTCGCGCCGAACCATGTTTCAAGTTATCGGCCAGTTTCACTTTAGTATTTTTGCATTGCTATGTACCGTATACCATCAAAACCAAGTAAGTCGCGATTACGAGTAGGACAAAATTAAAGGGGAGAAATGGTCGGGAAATTGCAGCGATTTGAAAAAAAAAGTGAGAAAAATGTTTTTTTACACTATTCTTTTTGCTACTTTTTTTAAAAATACCAAAAAGGTTTCGTATATTTTCTTGTTTATATATGCAAAAATTTCAAAAGAGGGAGTTGGGTCATTTTTTCAAAAACCTCCTGTGGTTTTTTTAAAATCGAGTGAGAGTACACGCTATGCAGAAAACATGATCATTTTGAAATCAAAGCGCGTACCCCGAAAAAAAACCTTTCGTGTGGCAAAACCCCTGGAAAAGGCGTTCCCTCGGCAAGCACCGAGGGGAAGCCCCAGGGTGGGATGGTAGTGGGGAAAGGGGTTTAGTGTATTGCTACACTTTTCCCAATATTTGGAAAAAAAAAGGTTTTAAGGGACAGAACGCGGGTTTCGTACCCCCCCGTTACCGTCCGTCCCCAAAACCCTTTAGAAGGTTGGGGTTTTAAGGTTTCGGTTGGTTTTCATAATCTCGGGGGGGGGGGGGGGGGGGGGGGGGGGTTTCGAGGGGGGGCTGACCCCCTCCCCGTTTGGGTTTAGGTTAGGTGGGTTTCGGGTTAATCCTCCCAGCAGGTAGCAAGATAAAAGAAGGGACACTCTGCAATGGGGGGGGTGGCAAATGTGGGGTGGGGCTGGCGCACTTATTTTCGTACAATTCTGCATTTCCGGGTTTTCTGAGCCTGATTATATTTCCTGGCAAATTTTAAGTGCTTTTTTGAGGACGTCATTGTTATCAATGGAAACGGGCCCTTTAAATTTTGGTGATGAAAAAAGAAAAAAAATGTATTGGGTTCCCGGGAAAAAAAAACACCTATAAAAGAAAAAAAAAAATTTTTTAGGCAAGGACAAACTAATTAGGCTCAGAAAGCCCCCGCGCAGTCCCGTCCTTTTACCATGAAAAATAAATAGAGTTTTTTGGGAGTTTTTGCCCATAATCACGTAAAATATTTTTGAGCTTTACATTCTTTTTCAGATAAAAATGTTGCATTACTCTATTTTTTTGTATCGCAAATTATTAGTTTTTGAAAAACCCTTTAATTCCCTTTTGGGTTTAGTGGGAAATTAGGTCAAAAAATTGGGTTGTTAAGTTGTTGGAGTCCAGGATGGGTTTTAAATTTCCTTTTGGGGTTATTATTTTTAAATGATATGCTTTAGGGAACATACACTTTTATCTTTAATACTCAATTTTTTTTTTTAAAAATATGCTAATATATCTTTAATGGTTTTTTGCAAGTGGCCCCTCTCAGCATATCCCCCAAAAAAATAATACCTTTTCCCCTTTATCCAAAAAACTTGCAAAAAAATTTCCAATTGACCCCGAATTCTTTTTGGTGGCAAAAATATTTTTTTCTGTTGAGTTTTGATGTTTTTGAATAATCTTTAAAACCGTTTCTGTCGCAAATATTTTTTTTTAAAGTGATTTGCGACAAATAAGATTGAAAAACAAAATTCAACATAAACCCAACCTTTTTCCAAATAACCCAACCTTTCCAACATAAGCTATACCTAACCTAAGGCGTTTTCCCGCGGGGATTTGTTGCAAGCGAAATTTTTTTGTTTACAAGTGCACTTTCCCCTTGCTGTTTTTCCCCAGAAAAAAACTTTCCGTCCTTGCCTGAGAGGGGGGCGGGGGCTGAGATGTAAAAAAAAAGGGGCGGACCAAAGTTTCTCGAGTGATTTTTGAACATAAGAAAATAAGAAAATAAGGAAAAACAAGAGGCCGGAAAACCTACCGTGGTAGTTCCGCACCTAACACTACCTACATCCACCTTTCATCCCCAAACCCGAAAACCCATCCAGCCCCTCTTTAAAAACTCCCTAATGACCCGCACTAACTACCTGTCTACTGAGACCCTTCCATCATTCATCACCCTATTTGGAACCCTTTTTCCCTATTTCCCTTTTTAAATCTACGCTTTTTAGCTTTAACCGTTACTTCTTTTTCTACCCTGGTTAAAGCCCTAAAAACTTTTTTCCCACCTCGCCCTTTTTTAAATCCCCCTTATCCCTTTAAAAAATTCTATCAGATTTCCCCTTACTCTGCGTCTCTAGAGTGAGGTAATTTTTAAAAACTTCAATCCTTTCAAATAAAGTTTCGCATCCCTTATCATTTGGTATCCTTCTCGCACTGTTTTTTAACAAGGCTATATCCCTCCTTTTAAAATGGGGACAAAAAAGAACCGCATTGTCAGGTGAGGCCTGACTAGAGCCGATAAAAACTTTAGAATAACTACCCCATTCACTTTTTAACACTTTGGTAGTGAAACCTAAAATCTATTAGCTCTTTTTGGGCCCCAATTTTAAAACATTTTTTCCTAGGTCGGGGGTCTGGGCTCACCCTCATCTAAGATCTTTTTTAATTTTGATCTTTTCAGCGATACATTGCTTATGGGGGTATCTATTTCCAGGGTTTTTTACCAACATCATAACGCTGCACTTATCAATATTAAAAATTCCCCTCTGCCATCTGATGCCCTCGTTTAAATTTTTCTAAGTCTCCCTGCATTGTTTTCTCAGACTGTGATCCAAAATCCTCCCCCACCTTGATCACAGCCCAAACCCCGTGATACACGCTAATCCACTATCCAAGTCGTTGATGTAAATCAAAATATAAGAACCCAAAAAACCCAATTGTGGAACTCCACTTGTCATCAGTCCCCCATTCAGATTTAGAACCATTAATTCCAATGATCGAAAAATCGAGAAATGCCAGGGTCGCGGCTTTTTAATCAAGGTTGGTCTACTGTGTTTTGGGTCCGCGAATAAATTTCTAAAATTTAATTTTGCGTAAAAATTGATCCCGCATCGAATACCAAAAAAAAATGTTCTTTTTTTGTTCTATAATTATATGGAGACATGCATTACGATGGAACGTTCTATAATAGCAAATTTTAAAGCAATTCCGCCTGAGTAGCAAAGCTTTAAAATATTTTTTACATGTATATTGGGGGCTGTAAAATTTGGGCGAGTTTACAGTTTTCAAAACGCACTGCTGCGTCTGGGAAACCCCCTTTTAAAATACAATAAGCAATGCCTTGGAAAAACGAAAAAAAAGAATGCCAAAACGGCTTGTTTCGCGACAAGTAGGTTATAAATTTTGGGGGGGCGACACGCCGCGGGGGGGGGAGTGGTGGCGGGGAGAATTGGGGGGGAGATTTAATCAAAAAAATTGCCACTTCACGCGTCGATCATTGCCTTCCAGGCTTTTTATCTGATTTATACACAATAATAAAAAGGAAAAATGATGCCTAGGGATAGATAGCTTCTAAACATTTGTTATTTACTATATAATATCATAGAGTAGCTTTTCCCCGCTCCTCAACTAAACCTGCCTTTGGGTTTTTTGGTTTATACAATGTTCAGAATCAGGGTTCTATAAATATACATATAGAAGAAAAACGTTTTTAAAATTATATTTTTGCGTTTTAAGTGCAGTGGAAAAGCCCATATTTTTTTTTCCAGTAGACCCAACTTATTAAAAAAAGTTAGTTTAAAACTGCCAGCGACCCCTGGCATTTCGAGTTCCAGTTCTCTCGAATTGAAACCCTTTGTTGCCTATTACTTAGCCAAGCTCTGATCCAATGAAGAACCTTCCCATCTATTCCATGAGCCTTAACCTTATTTAAGAGTCGCTCGTGGGGTACTTTGTCAAATGCCTTACTAAAGTACAGATATATTATATCATAATCCTTATCATTATCTGCCGTCTCATATAAACTTTCCTATAAAAACTCAATAAATTGGTGAGACATGACCTACCCTTGGTGAATCCATGTTGTGAATCATTGATCAAACTATGTTTATCTAAGTGCTCTCCAATGTTTTTTGCACTAATAGATTCCAATATTTACCCACCACTGACGTTAGACTTACGGGTCGATAATTTGACTTTAGTCCTGTCTCCCTTCTTAAATATGGGAACAACATTTCCTTTCCTCCACAATAATGGCACATCGCCTATCTCAACCGATTTCCTAAAAATGTGCACTAACGACTCACTAACAACTTCCTTGCATTCCTTTAATACCCTGGGATACACTTCATCTGGTCCTGGCGATTTAAAATGCTTCATTTTATCTATACCCTCTTCACCATTTCCCTAGTTATCACAATATCTTTGAGTTTCTCCTCATCGCTTCCTTTGAACATCTGTTCACTATCAGGTATCGTCTGTGTATCCTCCTCGGTAAAAACACTTAAGAAATAATCATTTAGACTTTTACACATATCCTCATCCGTATTTAAGACCTCACCCTGTCCTGACCTCAACGGCCCCCAAATAATTCCCTTGTCTTGGTTTTATATACCTGATAGAACCCCTTTGGGTCACTTTTCGCCTGTCCTGCTACTTTAATCTCATAATTGTTCTTAGCAACTCGAGTTAATTTCTTCACTGTCCTTGCCATCCCGTTATAACTGTTCCTTTGCTTACCAATTATGCCTTGAACCTTAAATAAATGTTTCTTTTTACTCCAATGTTGTGTTTTAAATTAGTGGTCATCCATTTTGGATCAATCTTTCTGGACCTTATTTCCCTATAAGGAATATTTCTTTTCTGTCCGTCAATTATATTCCTTAACAATAAGGTATAGTCCTCCTCAGCCCCGACCTCACTTCCATGTCTAACCGCTCTAATTACCTCCTCAGCCCCGACCTCACTTCCATGTCTAACCGCTCTAATTACCTCCTTAGCCCCGACCTCACTTCCATGTCTAACCACTCTAATTACCTCCAGGTGCCTTCCTAATCCTTCATAATTGGCATTTCCCGCTGTCATCGGCCCGGTCCTTACGCTGGAAATTTCTTCCCCTGGCCATCCCACACCTCTTTTAATACCTCCCAGGTGTCTTCTTATCATTATAATTGGGCCCTTCTGAATTAGGTATCATGTTTATTGCCACTTAATGTACCAAATTCCATTTTAGCTAGAATCTGCTCTCATATGTCGCTATTATCTAAATTTCAAACACACCTCCGCTCTGTAACTAATCGTCTCTATTTATCAGCATAGATCATAGATATTTATTCTCCTAGTAGGCTCCTTGTTGCTTGATTAGGAAGTTAGCCTGGATTATAATTTAAACAATTCATCTGCGTCCGCTGTCACCTGGATTAAATCCCATCCATATTCCTAAGATTACAGCCCCACCACGCATAGTCGATTATATCTGCAGGCTTTGTTTATTTCTTCCCATATAGGACTGAATCTTCTACATAAGTTTGGAGGCCTTACACTACCCAAAACCATATTTTCTCAGTACCCTCCGTAACCTCTACCATTAGACTCATGCATGTCTCTGTTTTTAACATTATACCAACAACTGCATGCATCTCTTGCATAAAGCGCAAACTTTCTCCCCCGCCTGCCTACTCTGTCTTGTGAAATAACTTATCACCCGCTATCTCGACTTGTCCGGATTCAATCCTTTCCTGCATATCCAGCCATGTTCTGTTAATGCTAATTATATCAAATCCTTTACGCTATTTTTCCTCTCAGGAAATCTATCTTTTAAAATACTCCTACAGTTTGTATAGTAACCTTCAGACAACTCCTCTTCTTGTTTTGTCCATTTTCCCCTTTATCTTTACTAACCCCTCTCTCCGTTCTCTTCTACGAATCACGTTTAGTTCCCTGCCTTCTGAAACTCCTCCTAGTGTCGCAATTTCCCTTACCCCAACCGGTCTACTCCCGGTTCACTATCTTAAAAGCCTGCAAGTGCACCGACCTCCCTTTCAAAGGATTCAGCCAAGATCTGAACTCCTTCCTCGAAAGTGCACCCCGTCCCTGAGGTAGAAGTGGTTATGCCCGAAAAGAGCCCCCATCTGTCGACAAAGGGCCCAACCATTGGCTTTGCAATGAAGTGCCAGCCGGCATTCAAAGCATGCCGTGGAGTACCCGTGGTCAACGAGCGTCTTGGAAGGACACCACCCACACCAGGGACCCACCCCTGTCCTTTGTTTAATACTAACTTTACCTAGCACAGCTTCCTTGAACCGCCGTAGCATTTCCTCACTTCTTACACACTCAACATATTTTTCCCCAGCACTAGGCAGACGATGGTCTTTTTCCCTTGAACCTCCATGGCACTCAACTATCTTTGTCACTAACATAACCTATCCCCTTCCACTGGGTAACTCACCGCTTTCTGCGCATCCCTTCCTGTTACGAACCTGCTGCGGAATGCCTGACCTGACTCACCAAATCAAGATTTTAACTTCGGGTGTTATGTATCGTCTACCGATCCTTACCTCCCATATCTTCTCTCTTGCAGCCCCGTAGAGTACCTGAAATGCGTTCGTGCACACAACATGTTCATTTGTTTAACATTTCTCCCTTAGGGCGTGCTCCCACTATATGTTCACCACCTGCCATTCCCATTCCTTGTGACTTTACTAGGACCACTCCGTTAGTAGTAGCACGAGGCACGTCTCCCTCATGGTACCTTTCCAGGTGCATCCCTTCGCATTGCCCCTCCACTCACTCCTCCTCCCACTTAAGAGATCGATCTCTATCTCTGTTCCCCACGCTTTTCAATCGTTCACCCTCACTTACGAGATCCTTTTCAGGTCATCGATCGCCTCCAGAACAGACGTTAGCAACCACCACCACACCCTTCACTACACTCGACCCTTTCCCTCTCCTCACCACACCTCGCTTTACCTCACCTCCTTCACTACTACCACCGACCACTCTCCACACAGCAGAAGCACTCAGAGTCTTCTCTACCCGCCTCGCCAAACACTCGCGGCGCTAATCCCTTCTGCAGCTGACTCTTGACTCAGGTCCTGAACCGCACTAGACAAACTCCCAACGCAAGCTTGTTAGGAGCACATTCTGGCCTCAGCCAAGTCACACCTGCTATGCTGAATCGGGGAGTTTCTATTTCTTTACCTAAAGTGGCGCTCATATTGTCAATAAAGCAGCACAGAAGCTTGGAACATAGGATGCCAAGGGACAGGATGATATATGGCCGACGGAGGCTGTTCACAGTGTTGTTGTGTAAAGACGTTTGAATGCTATATTAGGCACATGTAAGATTGTGCCGGTATTTTTATCCTTAATTACAGCCGTCAACCTCACTTATCTGATTCAAGATTATGAATAGATATTAATAAGTCGGGTGATTGATTTTTACTATAAATTACACTGACTGTCACATTTTTTGAGTACAACCACCGCCACGTAAGCCAACGCAAACGTGCCCAACAACATTTCGCTGCTGTCCGCATAATTCCTTGCGGTCGGGCATCATCTTCCCTGGTGATTGAGACAGCAGTCAAATTGGCAATCGACATTTTTTTTTCGCGTTGCAAGTCGAAAATTTCACTTGCTCCCCCGCAGAAAACGCCTCTAACATAACCTTCCCGTCCCCTCACCCCCAAAAAGGTGATTGCCTCAAAACGGTTAGCAGATTCATTTCAACCACAAATCAAAACTCACCAGAAAAATAATACACAGTTCCTTTGTGTAACGGAATAATAGAGAATTGTGCTTGCTCTGCAATCGGCACACAACACCATATCATGCAGGACAAGTCAGAATATGACTCATGATCACCACATACCATCAAGAGAGTTGAATTTGTGGCTTAACACTAACTGAGACGTTTTTTTTGGCCTGATTCGGAATGTTGTTTTTCTTATATATATATCTGAAGAGACTGACTGGATGTATATTGACACGCATCGCACCACAACATAACACTATAGGTAATGTTAGGCAACAGAACGCAGGCCCATCTGGCTATATATTTCGGTTGCGTTGACAAATTTGGCTCTTTGCCGTCCTCAGTCCCAGATACTCCGCCTCTACCCCTTCCTGCGACCTCAACCCCTTTCCTCACGCTCCCCTTGGCTACTCATGTCAGACAACTAATGTCCTCCCCTTCCTCCCCCCCGAACCTTCTACTATCTCTCCCTTCTCAGTTCTCACACCTCACTTTCTACTCTCCTCCTCTAAGAAACCTGTGCCTCCCAGGTCTCTCCTCCTGACTCTCCTGTTGAGACCATGGCTATGATCGAGAGTACTTCGCTCAGTCTCAAGCATGACCTCCTTTGCTCTCACAAACCTGCCTCATCATCCCACCTTCTGTCTCAACCCTCAGCTGAGATCCATCCTATTCCCTCCCAACCTTCCGCCTGACCCCTCTTCCTCCTTCTGACTCCCACTTCCCCCTGAGGCTAATCTTCCCCACCTTCCCCATCTTTCTCCCCGCTGCACCCTTCCCCCTTCCCTCTGTCCCCCTATGTCCTCTCCCTCTTGGTTCTTCTACTACCTCTGACCGTCCTGCTTGTTAGTCTCTTCTTAACTTACCCCTTCCTCCATGGCTGTACAAATATTCCCTTTTGTCCTCACCATCCCATCCCTGTACCTTCGCCCCCATGACCCTACTGACTGTACTTCCCTATAACACGTTGGATCCCCCACCTGATATCGCCTGATCTGCTACCTCTACTCCACCGCTACCATTCCGACTATCATCACCCTCTAACCTCTCACTCTGTCTGTTTCTTCATTGTACATTCTCACTTCCGATCCCATAGACAAACGCTTTGTCTCCTTATTTTCTTGCTATAAAGGCTCAAGTTCTATGCATCGCAGAAACTTTCTTTACTCTCCCCCTGACCCATTTCCCAATTTATGATCTCCCCCCCCAAATACCCATCCTTCCCTCGGTTCTAACCGACTGCTATACACATTCCTTCCTTTCCCCTTCCCTCACCGTTTCACACTTTTTTCTCTGTGACCTTCCCCCTTCATTATGCTTTTCCACTAGATGCCATAGAACCGTCCGATTGTCCCTGGCCTTTTCCCTTTTTTGCATTAAATTCAATCAATTGACACCTGGCTTACCCTTTCGGCTTCGTGTTGTTATTGTTTATTTTAGCTTCATAATTCCTTTCGTTATTCACCTCAAATGATTAACACTTGCTGAAATGTGTGCTATACTAATTTGTGATATTGTTACCGTTATCCTGCCGAACGGTTGGAGAGGTTATGTTTTCACCCCGATCTGTCTGTCTGTCTGAACTGTCTGTCTGTCTGTCTGTCTGCGTCTGTCTGTCTGTTAGTACAACAGATTTCCCCTTCAAAAAAAAAAAAGTTACGATAGATTTAGACAACTCGTAGACCTAGTCTATTTGCTATAATGGGACGAACTGATTTTGATTTTGGATGAAATCTATTGACAACTGTTGCATGGCAACGCATTGATTAAATATCGTGCCGGAGGTATGCGCTCATACTGAGTGCATATCTATATATATATATATATATATCTATATATATAATATATAATTTCTAATATATTATTATTATTATATATATATATATATATTATATATATATAATATCTATACTACTATATATTGGTTAATATTCGGGCGGAGGTAATGGCGCTTCTACTGGTACCCCCCCCCTAGTTTGCAATGTTTTGCGTTGATTATTATTTCGCTTCCTACCAACTTGTTTGTGTTTTTGTCGTAGAAACCAGTCAATACCAAAAACGGTCTTCGTACCAGACGGTGGCTTGTACGACCAACACGTCTTCAATGTTTCACCATACCGGGGGGGTGGGGAGGTTGACCTTCGTGGACACAAGACATCAGGTTGCCCGCGGCAAAACATGAATCAGAATCATCCCGGGATCGCGTGGGACAAAGCAAAGCCGTGAAAATGAACCCAGAGAACGGAATGCCGCAACAATATTTCGGTCCAATCAAGCAACCTTAGTACAGATGTAAAATTTTTAACCACAGATAATGAGTCAACAGGTCAAATAGACACTACACAGATGTGCAAGCACACGATTGGTCACGTTTCCAAGTGCATGAAAATAACAATATCACTGTAATGACACTGTATGACACAGTCGTGTCACTGTATGACACACGTGTATCCCGTACGAACAGGACTGCAGAAGATCCGACAGGGACAGGAACAGGCTCACGAGTACGCCACGAGGTGCACGTGAAGGGCGTGCGGGAGGCACGGGAGTGCGGGCGTGGCAGAGGCCGCACGTGACATCAGAGGCGAGCGTGCAGCCACGAGCGTGGCAAAACGGCGTGCAGAGACTGCATACAACATCAGAGACGGGCGTACGGGCGGGACATAAAACAGGCAGGCACCGTCAGAGCTGGGCACTAAATACATTGAATGTATTTAAATACTAAATACTAAATACATGGGAGAAATGTATTTAAATACTAAATACTAAATACATAGGGAGAAATGTATTTAAATACTAAATACTAAATACATTTTACGAATGTATTTAAATACTAAATACTAAATACATCAATTGTATTTAAATACATTTGTAGATACATTTTAAATACACACAAATTTTAACATGTCCGAAAAAAATGAATTTCCTTAGGATTTAACATAAGAACATAAGAGCATAAGAAATAAGGAAGCTACAAGAGGCCGCGAGGCCTACACGTGGTAGTTCCTGTCACCTAACACTACCTACATCCACCTTTCATCCCCATCCAAGGACTATCCAGCCCCTCTTTAAAGCTCCCTAATGACTCCGCACTAACTACCTGTCCACTGAGTCCATTCCAGTCATTCACCACCCTATTTGTGAACCAGTTTTTTCCTTATTTCTTTTTTAAATCTACACTTTTCCAACTTGAATCCGTTACTTCTTGTTCTACCCTGGTTAAAAGCCGTAAGAAATTTTCCTACCTCTCCTTTATTAAATCCCTTTATCCACTTAAAAACTTCTATCAGATCGCCCCTTACTCTACGCCTCTCGAGTGAGTGTAACTTTAATATCTCCAATCTCTTCTCATAACTAAAGTTACGCATCCCTTGTATCATTTTGGTCATCCTTCTCTGTACTGATTCTGCACACATTCTAAAAAATTCTAATCCATCCTGTAATATGTAGACCAAAACTGAACCGCATAGTCTAGATGAGGTCTGACTAGAGCCAGATAAAGCTTTAGAATAACTTCCGCACTTCTACTTTTAACACTTCTGGTAATGAATCCTAACACTATTAGCTCTATTTCTAGCCTCAATACATTGTTTCCTAGGTCGGAGGTCTGGGCTCACCTTTACTCCAAGATCTTTTTCACCTTTTGATCTTTTCAGCGATACATTGCGTATGGTGTATCTATTACCAGGGTTTTTTTCTGCCAACATTCATAGAAAAAACCCTGGTAATAGATACACCATACGCAATGTATCCTTAAATTTTGCACTGATTCGCAATGATTTCCTTAGATTTTGGGTTTCCCTAGAAATTTGCTTCTTAGGCCTAAATTTCCTTGAAATCAGGACATTTCCTTGCCAGTGGAAACACTGGTTCACTGTAACATCAGTGTTGGCAGATAGTTGGTCGGGTTTATGGCCAAATTAACTGATAAAAAAGTATTAAATTTTTTATATTAAATGTATTTAAATACAATGTATTTAAATACTCATAAAAGTATTTAAATACTGTATTTAAATACATGAAAACCAATGTATTTATAAATAGATTTCTAAATACACAAATGAATTTAAATACGTATTCAAATACAAATGTATTTAAATACTGCCCAGCTCTGGGCACCGTGGGCGGATAGGATGGGCGTGCAGGCGGGCGGCACGTGACATCGAAACAGGATAGGGCACCGTCAGGGGCGTGCGAGCGTACATGAACCGCACGTGACATCAAACATGGGCGGGCGTCGTTGGCAGGAAGCCAATGAGTGTAGGAACAGCATGGGCGGGCAGGAAGTCGATGAGATGGGAATAGCAAACAATATCGGGGAGCACGTGGCGACTGGATTATATAGTACGTCGCATACCCACACTAAGGAACACACAGACAGAGACCAACACCGCTGCCATCATTCTGTACCAGGAAGGTAGTACTATACATGTATTGATGAGTAGTGGCAGGAAGCAGGAACATGAGGAGAGGTAGTGGCGAGGGTAGCTGTGGGCGCGAGCAGTGGGCGAGGCACGTGGTGTCAAGGTCTGTCTTGTCTTAAACGTGTGTCCTTATAAGTAGAGTGTGGGTATGAATCAAATACTTAACAGCTTGTTGTACGTACCCAGCTAACCATCACCGGCGAGCCAACGTAGGCCGTAGAGCGATGAACGGCGGCCGGCGGCGGCAAATTTTCCTCCGACAGCCCTCCGAAGGCCCGCTGGTATATTATCAGATGGGAAAATTTACTATGTTGAAAATTAATGTACAGAATTTGAAGAATTGAATATTTCTATGTGTAAACATTTTGAAACAACAGTTATGTGATTATCTTGATGTAGTATTACAACAGTAGTGTCAAGCAGCGGCAACTATACGTTAATCCTCCGGAGGCCCGCTGGTGCGTATTTGTAGGTGGGAAATATTCATTTCATATTATATATATTAACTAACACAGTAATGTACATATTATCTCAATAACGGTACCATCACTATTATTAGGCCTGTTCAAGCTATTAAAAATTGTTATAGAAGTTTTTTTTTTAAGTTTATAGAAATTATCATATACCCTCCCGAGTTTCGCGCTTGCTTTCTTCCCAAGGCATAGCGCGAAACTCGGGTATTGAAAACACTGTAAAAATGCTTATTTAGTCCGGTGCGAGGTGTACCTACCGTATTTTACAGCTTATAAGACTCACTTTTTCCCCCAAAAAATATCCTGAAAATCCCCCAAGCCCCTGTCTACCCAGCAGTGAATGGGTACCGGGTGTTAGCCAAGGGTTTGTGACCCGCCTCCCGGGGTGGTGGCTTCGGCCAACACTACGTAGAGGAGAGGATCTTGATCTTGATCTTGATCTTGATCTTGATTTGGGAGTCACCCAGCGGATGCTGTCAGCGAAGCCTTTGGTCCGGCGTTCTCCCACACGCGTAATCTGTTGGGAGAGAAGCAAATGGGAGGGGGGGGAAACACAGCCAGGTGTTCCCCCCCCTCCCAGCACCACACCCATACGGGGTCCCCCATCACTGAGGGGCCCCCTACCTCTCATGCTCTCTCATGCGTGCTCTCCAAGAATTCTCCAAGAATTCTTTTACACTCTCAATCACACGACTGTCACTCCTCCCCTCAGCACACAGCCCCAGCAGGTACTCTATCTCCACTCTCCTGTCTCTCATCTCTCGCCATTCTTCCACTCCGACCTCTCCTACCACTACCTCCAACATCTTTGTTCTAGCATACTCATACCGTTCACATTCCAGCATCAAGTGCTCCACGGTTTCATCCACTCCTGTCACACACATCACACACACCTTGCTGCCATCATTTTTCCATCTGTACATACGACTATTTACCTCCAGCGACTTTGTCCTGGCTCTGAAGAGTAAATCCCCTCCATAGCCACCATCATAGAACCTTTCATACCGGGGCTGGTCCTTTCCCCTGTCCCATTCCATGTTGATTTTCACTCATTCCCCCCAGCATTCTTTTTTCCCTTTCCTTCCCTCTCCTTTTTATTTCCTTTTTGCATACAGCCTTTACTCCCATGTCTCATCACTCCTATCACAAACATTCCCGTTCCCGTCTTTTTCCACTTTTATGGTTTTTCATCCACTTCCCATACATATTCCAGTCCCAAACCTTCTTGCCCATTTCTGTCATCCATTGTTGCAGTCTAGCTCGCCCTCGCCCTCCTTTTGCTATCCTCTCTTGAACGTGCTCCACCCCTGTTCCTCTAATCGTTCCACTCCCACATCCCTAGGGCTCCTAATGCTTTTCTGCCTTTTTTGGGTTCCTGTTATTTCCCCAATTTGCCCAATCCTTCCTGACCACCCCATTTTTTCCAGGCCATACATAATGTAGGGACTCCCACACCCTTCCATAGTCCTCCACCATCATATTGTTGGCCCAAATTTCCCACGCCAAACCTTCCAACCCAGGGTTGGCCTAGCTATCCCTCGTTTATTTTCTCACAGCCTTTATCACCCAACCAAATACAGGAGGCCCCCAAGTACGAGCAGTTAGGTTTCCCCCTGGCATACTCGTAAAGCAAATATCGATAACGAAACACATAACAAAGGGTAAAATATAGGGTTTTTTTTCCGGGACCCCTTCAATTATAAAAAAAAAAAAAAAAAAAAAAAAAAAAAAAAAAAAGTTTTTGAAGCAAAAAATAAACTATAGCAAACAAACAAACACACAGCTTTAAATTTTTACCCATAGAAATACCTATTTTTAGAAAAAGCTTTCTGAAAGAAAAAATAACACAAAAAAATAGCATAACTGCACTTTAATTTAAACTAAAACATCATAACAAGCTAAAAAAACGGTAATGTGGGGACGCTGCGTGATACAAGAAGGTAGTGTAGCGTCCCAAGGTTTGGGGGCCCGACCCTGAATTCCCCCTAAAGGTGGGGCCGCCCATAGTTAATCCCCCTTTCAGGTCCGCCTTTGTAGGGGGACCTGACTGCGGCCCCAAAGGGTTTGGACCCGCACACCGGGTAATTCCCCCAAAAATTCAGGCAGCCCCAATGCTTAATTACCCTTCAGGTCACGGTTGCTTGGGGTGACCCACTGGGGTAACCAAATCCCCCCTTTTTCCAGCCCGGGAGTGGTAGGGCCCCGGGGGGATTTTTGGGTTATCATTTACTACCCAGTTTGAAGTTATCATTGATTTCGATCTCGTATATTGAAAATAGACCCCAATTACACATCTCGTATCATGGGGTTTTTCGTATACCGAATCTCGATAACGGATCTCCCTGTACCCGATATTTTTACCTTTTGTTCTCTTTATTTCATTCCCCCCACCCTCCAAATCGCATCATCAGTCATCCCCATTCACCACCAAAATTGACTCTTTTCCTTTCTGAGCCCAAAGTTGAAGTCCCTTCCAACTCAGTCACAGCATTCAGCATTCCTTTTAGCTATTGTGGTTTTTAATAAGGATCACCACATCATCGCAACATCAGTCACCAACACTTTATCTCCAATTTTCACACCCAGACCGGGACCTTTTATTCACTGCCATTTCCTCAACAATAACCAAAAAGTAGAAAAAGGACAAGCCCTGTCTACCCTCTCACTATTCACCCATCCGTCCGAGGGCAAAACCATACGAAATTTGGGCCCCTTTTTTTTCATACTACGCTTTTTATTTTAACAACCCTCACTCATGCCAATCGCTCCAAAACCTTACATAGCATTTTCCTATCCACTTGTCATACGCTTTCTCAAATCTAGAAAAGGGTAGATATTTCTTCTTCCCTCCTTCCTTGTTCTCTCAATCACTTCATTCTTACAAACATATTGTCCTCACCCTTCTGTCTTTCTGAATCCATTTTGCTCTTTCCCCCCTCACCTTATTTTTTTCCCCAACTTCACCTAGTCTTTCATTCAGTCCCCAGAAAAATTTTCAACCGGCAACACCGCTATTGCTGTAAATTTTTAAAACTCCTTTACTCTTTGTCCTCCCCTTTTGTATGAGGGCACTTCTGTCATTCCCGGGGACCAGGCACCCTTTCCCCCTCCATATATGTCCAAACAACTCATCATCCCCAATACCCCTCACCTCCCTTCTATATAATTCATTCGGGTACCGTTCATTCCCGGGGGCCCTTTCCCCTTTTTTAGTTTTCTTATGTACCCTTCCATCTTCCCCTTTTAATTTCTTCATCCTCATTTCCCCTATTTTCCCCCCTAAGGTGACGTTCCCTAAGTCCCTACAGGTCATTCACACCTCCCAAAATTTTTTTCCGAATTTTTTTACAGCTCGACCTTTCCTTTTCTCCCCTTATGACCTGCCATTTACACTAGTTTTTCACATTTCCTGTAGCTTTCTTTTCTCTCTCAAAAAATTAGTGTTGCCCGGGATTTTCCCATGAAGAAGTTATTACCTGGTTCTTTGTATTTTTATGAAAAATTAAATTTTGGGTTTGGATTTTTTCCTTTATTTTAAAATTGAAATTTAGAATTGAAAAATTTTCTATGACTTCACATTTGATTTAGTGTGAAAAACCTTCACTGTGGAGATACTGAAATGGGGAAAGAACTTTAAGGGAAAGGGGGGGGGGTAGGGGTTAAGGGGGAAGGGGATGAGTTAAGGGGTAAGGGGAAGTGTGCCCCAGCCAGGCAAGGTTCAATGGGTTTTTCTTCGGGGGAGTTTTGAAAAGATTAATATTTTGATTTTTCTGGTAGTCGTGATTTTATGTGGAATTAACCGATAAGGGCTGACCTTTTTGGAAGTGTGGGGAATTACTGCCTAAAAAACAGAAAAATCACCTGGGGTTTTTTTTTTTAAAAAAAAACACAAGAAAAATATATTTTGAAAAATCACCTATTTTTTTCACCATGAAACATTATTTCGTTTTAGATTTTAGACACATACATAAAATCTAAATTTTGGGAAAGGGAAGCTCTTTTGACATAACCCCTCACAGAATCTTTTTGAACTACCACCTTGTCCGTTCAACTGAGCACTATAGGATACTGGAATATAATAAAGTGAAAAATGGAGAGTAAAGAGTTTGGGGTGGGGGTTCACTGTACCATGTGGCTGGGGGTTGGGGAGGGAAAGGGGCGAGAGACTCCCGTGAAGCCTACCATGAAGGTAGAGACGACTCTGTTTAAAAACAAATTATAAAGGGTGGGCAGGCCCCTTTTAGGGGTTGGGGAAAAAGAACAATGTACCCTTTTATATAATTAAAAAATAGAAGATATAATAAAAGGAAGGGGGGAAAAAAACGAGGTGCCGGGTCTTACCTACAATGAAAGGGGAGCGACTGATCCTCTTGGTAGCTAAGGTGAAGTTGGTATGAAAAGGAATGTTCGAATTCTATGATATTGGCCTCCTCCTGAAGAGCTATAGACCCTAAAAATAACTAATTAACTAATGAAACAAGTGTACCTATGAAAGGGCTGCCTGTATACAGGTTCTGTTACTTTGATATAGAAGCATTTATATGTTTAATCTAATTCCGGGGAAAGTGTTTATTTTCGTTCGGTTCACGCATACGACGCGTTTTGTTGAGAGAACTAGGTAGTGGAGTCGAACCATAAATTTGGTCGACTTTATTTAGCAAATAACTCGACTACACACATCCATGTATGACCGTGAATCTTTCCCTATGGTGATATTTTGGAAGGACATTAAGAATCTAGAGTGTTCCTTGATCTGATGGGGCGTAAGGGAGGATGAAAAGTTGACCTCTTATTATCGATGACGCGAAATAAGTGTCCCCACGAATGTTGACTCGTACCCTGAATGTCGGGGGGGGGGAGTGAAAGGAAGGGAGGAAGATAGAATGAGAATGAAGAAGGAGGAGATATTACACGAGAAACTAAAAGATTGAATTCTTACATGCATACCCTAATTGTATGATAAGAAATTCCCATCCTATCTCCTAAGAATAACGGCATTACACTTATACCATTCCCTACCTCCTCCTCACCTGTTTCTAAGTTCTCTGAGATCTAAGTCCTCTGAGTATCTTGATCTGATCTTGAATTTGGGAGTCCCCACGGATGCTGTCAGTGAAGCCTTTGGTCCGGCGTTCTCCCACACACGTAATCTGTTGGGAGAAAGCAAAAGGGGGAAGCAAACTAGGGATTTCTTTTCCCCCTCCTTCCTCTCTCTGCATCACTTCATACGGGTCCCCCCATCACTGAGGGCCCCCCTGCCTCTCATCTCTCTCATGCGTGTTCTCCAAAGTTCTCCAAGTATTCTTTTACACTCTCAATCACACGACTGTACACTCACCACACCAACTCAGCACACAACCCCAGCACGTCTTCCATCTCCACTTCTCCTGTCTCTTCTCTCTCTCGCCATTCTTCCACTCCGACCTCTCCTAGCCACTACCTCCACATCTTTGTTCTAGCATACTCAACCGGTTCACGATTCGCATCAAGTGCTCCACGGTTCATCCACTCCTGTCACACAATCACACACACCTTGCTGGCCACCATTCTTCCATCTGTGGGTGGGGTGGGGTCCATCACCGAACGGGGGGATCACGTACAAGGCTACAAACGCGAAAATTAATTCAAAATTTTCCGCGCCACCGGATGCCACCACGGATGCAGCGCCACCGCTCCTGAACGACATGCGAGCAACAGGGTGCGTCAGCGTCCCCCGTGTTTACCAAGGTAAGAATTTTATTTTCCGTATGTTCCTTGTTTTACTTTTCGCCGTTCTTATATAGTGTCTCATGTCGGCTGTGATGCGTGAATTCTTTTGAGAAGTTGTCATACGAGGGTATAACCGGATTGACATAGTATTGAGTGAAAAAGTATGCATGCTTTCGAACAGACGCGGTGGCATTATTTACAAAAAAATTTTTGGTGGCGCGGGGATCAACGTATGGTGAAGTGCGAATCAACGTACTGAAATTTTTGAAAAGCTATATCGTTTTGATATACCTCACAAACATAACAAACAGTGATTGACTAGGTATATTCGCATGATATTAAATGGTGGTGGTGAACTAGTGCCTTTAAATTAAATTGGAACAGAATGTTTTTGTGTGGCTAAAAGTTGAAGGGTGATTGGTATTAAATTATGATGCTATATCATGTTATTCATGCTATAAGCACATGAACTAACTATTATAATAAGTGAGTTTATTTTATTAGGAATGATTCTAGAATTAATTTTTTTATGGTCTAAAAAAACCATTTAACACTGCATATTTTCGGGGCATGACGGTTCGGTGATCCCCGCATCACTACGATTTTTGGAAAATCTATATATTTTTAAATACTTAGAAAAACATAAGAAAAAAGTGCTGACTATGCTATTAGCAGATATTAAATGGTGGTGGTGACTGTGCATTTAAATTAAATGGAAACAGTGTTTTTTTTGTTGGTGTAAGTTGAGGTTATTTGGTATTAATTATGATGCTATATCATTGTTATTAGCTATAGAAGCACTGACTAAACTATTATATTAAGTGATTTATGCTACTTAGGAATGATTATAAAATTAATTTTTTATGGATATAAAAAAAAACATTTAACACTGCATATTTTGGGGCAATGAGTTTCGGTGGATCCCCCACATTATTGCCAGACTATAGTCCCAAAATCATATGTGGCCATGGCAAAGAATCGCCTCCTACACTGTAAAAATACTAAGCTAAGCTAACCTAAACTAACCTAACCTAACTATGCATGATGTTCTAATGTCATTAACTCTTTTCAGATCTAACCTAACCTACCACCATCACCTGCATCATGCCTCGAAATAGTCAGGAATGAGCGACATAGCAGATGGACCGCACTGAACTGAGATGCTTTAAGCACCGCGGGTGGGCCACTAGCTTGCAGCCTGAAGAAGCTCGCTGACAGATTCAACATCAAGAAAACAACTCTTGCGTATTTTCTCTATTTAGTTCCCTATTCTCCCCAAGGGTCTTTTTGTATGACCTCATCCACGTCTTCTTTTTGTGCTCCCTGGGATGAGGTCATGCAAAAAGACCTCAGGGATAGCTTTAAGGGTCTCTAGATTTATAGATTTAAAATTTATTCATTTTTTTGTTACTTTTATTGCCAAGCAGGTGGCCTTCTAAGTCCTAATTAATTTCTTTTGTTAAGGATGCCTTCAAAGCGCTCCTACTTTATTATTTTTTTTGTCACTTTTGTTGCAGCAAGGCCTTTTAAGTCCTAATTCATTTCTTTTGTTACATGACTCCTTCTATCTTATCGAAGAAGCCTGTCGGATGGGGTTACCTATATGGCTGTTGCTTCCCGTAGCAATAGGGTTTTCAAGCCCTCTAACCAGAATATAACAATTTGCTATTAAATACCATCCACGCAGCCAAGATGTTTCTAAACTTTCCTGCCCATGCACGATGTGCGGTAGGATGGTGTACCCGTATGCATAGTTGTTGGAGCAGAGATCCGCTGCTGCTGGGAGAAAGATAAAATGCGACCAGGGACTGGTACTCATGCCTTCATGAACCGTCATCCAAACTTGTATTGAAGGCTCCGGAAGGCATGTCCATTTGCCATGATTGTTGCCTTCACAAAAGTCAATGTGGAAACCTTCTTTAAGGCTTACACATTAGCTTTGGAGAAGTACACTTCACGCCGGACCGGAATAATACAATTTGGATGATAGTTCATTGTCGGACTGTTAATTTAAGCCAGTCAAGGTTGTGTGTGCGAAGCCAGCCGAGTACCCACGCAGGTAACTCGTGAACGCGGTGACCGCATGACTTTTGTGGGCATTATAAATGAGCTGTGGGGCAGTCCATCCCTCGTGTTTATAATTCCCCAGATGCCGATGGAATCCGGCGATTTCATGAGGAACACGAATCTTTGGTTCCAATGGATATTGCACTCCTAGTGGCTGGATGAATGGTGAATTGCTTCGTTGCATACACTTCAGCATCTCCATTGAAAGTCTTTGTATCTTCTGTAGAGAACAAGATTCCTTCTGATCATGGACAATGCTGGGGAATGTCCAGATGAACATTCAGCCTGTTGAGTTTTGCGTTAATGCATTGTATCGTGATTGTTACCTTGCCTCCGCATAAAAACAACAACTCCAGCCATGGTATGTGAGTGTCTTTTGGTCCCTTTATAATACATTCCTCTGCTGCCCGACTGAAACGACCAAGCGCTCATGCACCCGTAACGAGCACATAACAGTCCACAATTGCCCAGAGTTTTGCTTCTGAGGCATGGAACCAAAGTCCCCACTACCCCCTCCAACATTCTCAGTGGTTTTCCGGGCGACTGGTATATGGCCACTCAATCGTGCAACATCTTCCCAGATGATGTGTTTGTAGGAGGCATGTAACCGAGCGAACCGGCACCACCAGATTTTTAGTGGAATGTTACTCAACTTCTTCTGACGAGGAAAGTTCAGATGGAGAGAGTGGGGGGAAACGACTGGCTGAAGGCCATACCTCAGAAGCTATAACCCCTTCCCGCTGTGTCTCCCAGGCTATATGATGTGCCTGCCACCCCGGTCCCCAGCACGACCGAGCCGGCCACCGGCCCGAGCACCAGCACGACAGGCCTGCCCAACCGCCGGCCCCATCACGACAGAGCTGCCCACCCACCCGGGCCCCAGCACGACGCCCCTGCCACCCGGGCCCCAGCACGACAAATCCTTCCACCCGAGCCCAGCACACAGAGCCTTGCCACCCGTGCCGCCAGCACGATTCACCCTGCAACCGGGCCCGAGCACGACGCACCCTGGGCCACCCCAGACAAACCCTTCCCTCAACAGACCGGACTTAACCCCAGATTGTTCAGGCCGTTCCCTAAGGCTTATCCTCAGTCCTTATGGAAGGGACGGAGAGGGGGCGGTTGCCTGCATTTTACCGAGAATGAGGAGGCAATTCTCACTGAGGTTTGAAGGCAGAGAAGAGGCAGAGCTGGAAAACAAAAGAGGCAGGCGGCTGAAAATGAAACATTGGGAAAGAAGAAGGGTCCCACAGCGAAGAAGTCTGTGCCTGTCCCGGAGGAGAGACACCACTGACGAGGAGGGAAGGTTGATGATGTCCGACTTCCCTGACGACTCCTCCGAGTACTCGGATAGAGGTGGACGCGAGGGCACTGGACGGCAGCATCATACACTTTTGCTGCGAAAACATCACAGGTGGGGGACTTCGTTCTGGTTTCAGCTGAAGCTGGAGGAGGGAAGGTGTGGGCACATTAGTGTGCTATGTTGCTCAGGTGTTTGGCCAGCTGGAGGATGGAACATGAAACTTTCTTTCCTCACGATGAAGTCCGCTAACACCCGAGACCGTTCACCTTCCCTACCATCCTAGATGAAGCTCTGTTGAGCCATAACAGTGGCAGAGGGTGTCCTGGTGACCTCCAAGGTCATCGACCAAGATGCAGCTGACCTGGTGAAGGTGTTTCCCCCCGCTGCATGCCTTCATGATGCACTTCTGAATAGTGAGCATAAAAAATACCTAGACCTATCTTTTAATAAATGCTATTTTATATGAGCTTATCTTTCATTTCATCACCGTAATATAATGGTGGGTGTCTGGCTTAGCAGTATATGTTGATTTCAGGCAAAAAAACACATAATGTTTGATGTAATATGAGTTTTAAAATATCATACGGTGCCCCCCCATACCTGATCAGTGTCCCCCTCGTGGGGACCGGACGAGTTGCCAAAAAATTTATAAAAACCTTAATGACCCTTATTATCTGAGTTTAAGTATTCATGAGGGTACCATAGTGTGCCATATTGTGAAGTTTGTTTTGGGCACAGTGTTCAACTCTCCTCAAGTTAAAAAATGGATTTTTTATGAATATTTTTCCACTAATAGTACGGTCTCCCCCCCACACCACGGGTGGGGGGTCACACGAACGGCGTGAACAGCCTGTAGAAGGATATAGGTTGCCGG
Source organism: Chionoecetes opilio (assembly GCA_016584305.1). NCBI lineage: Eukaryota > Metazoa > Arthropoda > Malacostraca > Decapoda > Majidae > Chionoecetes > Chionoecetes opilio. The sequence goes on from JACEEZ010007658.1 coordinate 624,412, forward strand.
CGAACAACATACAACATCCACCCCTCGTAAACGTGCGTTTTCCCAACTAACTGATTATTTTCACTCAGACACAGCGCCAGGCGCCGTCAAGAATTCCTAAAAAACGGGTCCGACTGCACTAATTTATATTATTCGTCTATTTCGATATAATGAAGGAGTCGAAACATGTTATAACTATGTTCTCATTATGTTATCGACTGGGTTAAGGTGACAATTTAAGGCCTTTTGTGTGTTTTTAACCTTTTTAAGTGGCTTATCGCCGTCGGCAGTTTCGTGTATTGATAGCTGAGAAATTATTCAACTATTTATTCTAATTATGATATTATCCTCTTTTAAACTTCATCATCTACATATTCCTTATTAGGTGTACCATTGAGTATTGTGATATGTGTTGATAATTATATGATGCAAATTATTGAAATAAGGGAAAATATGACCTTGTGTTATCCCGTAATCTTTGCTCGGATAATCAAATGTTATTTTTATATGTAACTACACACATAGACTAACTGATAACCTTTTTCCATGTAAACTCCTTCCTATGTACGTATATCTCATCTTTATTTCTATGTATCTCTGGGTGTTCCTGATTAAGCTGGCAATATTTGAAATAAACTGATATATGATAATTTCTATAAACTATTATAAAAACTTCTATAACAATTTTTAATAGCTTGAACAGGCTTAATAATAGTGATGGTACCGATATTGAGATACTCTGTATATTACTGTGTTAATATATATATATAAAATGAAATGAATATTTCCCACCAACCAGCGGGCCTCCGGAGGATTGACGTCAAGTTGCCGCTGCTTGTCACTACTGATGTATTACTACATCAAGATAATCATATAACTGTTGTTTAAAAATGTTTACACATAGAAATATTCAATTCTTCAAATTCTGTACTTTAAATTTTTTCAACAAGTAAATTTTCCCGTCTGAAAATACACCAGCGGCCCTCCGGAGGGCTGACGGAGGTAAATTTGCCGCCGGCGGCCGCCGTTCGCCGCTCTACAGCCTACGTAGGCCCGCCGGTGATGGTTAGCTGGTCATTTTACCGCAAAATGTAAACACAAACATCAAATCAACTTCATATTTCTGAAAATCTATCACATATAATATAGACTGATATGTATTAATTTTACTGTAACGTATTATATGATGGTGTTCATTTCAATGCTTAATAATTGCTAACACTATTTACAACTTACAGAAAAAGTATAGACTTATTTTGACCGCAGAGTATGTTCGACGAAATGTGCAACATTTTGTATAATTTCACAAAACCCATTTCATCAAACATGTTCGGTGAAAATGCCCTCGAAGTTCGACCAAACAGTCCAACCAAATGGCAAGTTCGACGAAACAGTCCGACGAAACGCACCGTGTGATAGCCGCTTAAGGAAGCATTTTCGGGCGTCATCTTAGCCTCGTGTAAGGGGACAGAAGGCCAACCCTTCTTAGTGCCACCTAACCAATCAGCGCGCGCGACACAAGTCTGTATTTGGCGGGAAATACGTATACCACGCCGAGCTCTCTCTCCTCTCCTCTCCTCTCTCTCTCTCTCTCTCTCCTCTCTCTCTCTCCTCTCCCCTCATC
>JACEEZ010007658.1:628514-671014 GCA_016584305.1 Chionoecetes opilio
TTACTTCGTAATTTTCGTATTAATGCATCATCCAGTGGATGATATTAAGTTAATGCTAGCGTTTTCGCCCAAGGTTGATACTTATATTTATTGGTAAATTTCTAGCGTTTGCCCATACTCTCCCCCTTCCCCGAAACAAGACAGGTATTATTCTAGTGTTTGCCCATACTCCCCCTCTCCCACAAAACAAGCTTGGGGACCTGGGGGAATGCGGGATATTTGGCTGGCGTACAAAATATGTGTCGCAACCACATAGTTTTTGAGTTTGGGGTGTTGAAAAAATTCCCTAGATCTAGGGAAAATTAATTGGATTTCTTCTGAGTCCAGAGACGTGTGAACCTGAGGATCCTCAAAGAATGATGACCGAAGTGTCGAGAACCCCTCCAACCCCCCGCTAGGAGGTTAGGTTAGGGTAGGTTATATTTGGGTTGGTTAGGTTAGGTTAGATTAAATTTGGTTGTTAGATTAAATTTGGTTAGGTTAGCTTAGATTTGGTTAGGTTAGGTTATCGGTGGGTCAAGCCCCCCGCTGGGTTTGGTTAATTTTGGTTAGACAAATTTCTCTAGATATAAGGAAATTACCCTAGATCTAGGGAATTTTATCCCCTCTACACAACTCTTAAATTACATGTTTCTGACGCAAATTTGTGGTAATTATGGAGGAGAGTTTCACGTTCGTTTTCAGAGACACCAACTACTTTTTCTTGGCCTACAATGGGTCTTTTTCTAAGGGTTTTTGGCAAAAAAAAAGGTTTTATTTTGCGAAAACCCAAAAAAAAAAAAAAAAAAAAAAAATTAAAAACCTAACCTAACTTTTTTTTTTTAATGAAACCAAACCAAACCCAAAAACCCGCCCAAACCCCAAACCTTACGGGTTTTAAAAAAAACCTAACCTAACTTTAACCACAAAATTTTTTTTTTTTTTTTTTTTTTTTTTCGTTTGCGCAAAAAAAAACTAGCCCATTAGAACAGCACCTTTTAGGCCAAAAAAAAGTATTTGGGTGTCTCTAAAAGAACGGGGAAACTCTCCCCAAAATTAAACCGGGTTATAATTTGTTCCCCACCCAAAACACCGCATTCCCACAGGCCCCCAACTTTTTTGGGGGGAAGGGGGAAAAGTAGGGGCAAACCCTAAAAATTTCCCAATTCATTTTTAAACCGTTGTGGTTAAAGATTGAACTAAAGGGGGATTTTTCAGGAATAGGAAGTAATTTCCCCGGGATTATTTTTTGAGGCACCAAACTTCCCTACCAATTGGGGAAACATGGGTTTTTTTTTACCCTTTTTGGGATTCTAAGGACATTTTTTCCTTGAGCTTTCCCCCGCAAATCAATAGTTTTTGGAGATATAGAACCTTTTAGGTAGGGGGAGGAATATGTCCTTGTTTACAAAATGCCTCCCTCTTCCTCTTCTTGTGACCTGCATCGCATTTGTTTGGTATTTTATTAAACTTTTTTTTATTATTGGACCCAGTTAGGAGGTTAAAGGTTAGGTTAGGTTAGGTAAGGTTCAGGTTAGGTTAGGTAAGGTAAGGTTCAGGTTAGGTTAGGTAAGGTAAGGTTAGGTAAGGTAGCCACGGGTGCGCCTCCGAAACAAAAGCGATACAGGTAAAAAGAAGAGGAAGAGGGAGGTATTTTGTAAACAAGGAGACATATTCCTCCCCCCACCTAAAATGTTCTATATCTCCGAAACTATTGATTTGCGACGGAAAGCTCAAGGAGAAAATGTCTCTTAGAATACAATAAGGTAAACAAATACCATGCTCCCAATTGTGTAGGGAAGTTTGGTGCCATCGTAAAAATTTACCTTTTTGGTAAATTTTTACTCGGTAATAATGGGCGAGGACTTCGCCGTCATTTTCAGAGACCGACTATTTTTCCTGGCCAAAAGAGGTGCTTTTTCTAATGGAGATAAGTTTTTTTCCAGTGTATCGATCTGACTAGCTAGCTATGCCCGAGTAGCTACACTGCACAAATACGCATGCGCGGCAGATGATGTCACACAGGTAAACATTGGCCACGCACACCCTCACCTTTCAGCACGCATATAGGCGAAACAGAAAATAACACCTGCCCAGATAACTACACTACTCTTAGACTGAAACACTGCTCCCTGGGTGAATAGCTGTTTAACAACGATATATGCCAATTCTGATCCTGGGTAAAACATGGTGGAAACATTGAATGTAGAGTAGTTATTAAACTAGAACATAGAGCATGTTCAGCGAATGTGCCCTTGCTTACCTAAAACACTACCCTACCCGTATACTGAAACATGCTCCCTGTTGAATAGTTGTGTGACAATGTATACCAATTCTGATCTGAGTAAAAGTTGGTGGAAACATTGAATGCAGAGTAGTAATTAAACTAGAACACAAAAACATAAGAAATAAGGAAGCTACAAGAGGCCGTGAGACCTACACGAGGTAGTTCCTGTAACATAGAGCATGTTCAGCGAATGTGCCCCCGCCTACCTAGAACACTACCCTACCCGTATACTGAAACACTGCTCCCTGGATGAATAGTTGTTTGCCATTGTATACCAATTCTGATCTGGGGTAAAACGTGGTGGAAACATTGAATGTAGAGTAGTAATTAAAGTAAAACATGGAACATTTCAAGCGAATAAGCCTTTACCTAACACTACCCTACCCGTATACTGAAGCACTTCTCCCTGTGTGAATAGTTGTTTGACAATGTATACAAATTCTGATCTTGGGTAAAACGTGGTGGAAACATTGAATGTAGAGTAGTAATTAAAGTTAAACATAGAACATTTCAAGTAAATGTGCCCTTGCCTAGAACACTACCCTACCCGTATACTGAGACACTGCTCCCTGGGTGAATAGTTGTTTGACAATATATACAAATTCTGATCTAGGGTAAAACGTGGTGGAAACATTGACTGTAGAGTAGTACCGTAAATGGTGGCGTATAAGTCGACCAAGGGTACAAGTCGACCCCAAGATTATTAGCTCGAGATTACAGGTTAGGCCTATACATGCCGTATAAGTCGGTCCCAAAAATTCGGTAGGCTACTGGTAGGCCAAAGCTTGAATGTGGATACGGTACGGTATACGGTAACCTGTCGCAAAAACACATAACACCACACCACTTTTATGAAGATATGAATCTTTACTATAGGTCCGCCTCTTGTTTTCACTTGAAAAACACCATAGTCCCCTGATAGTACCGATACATACTGTATATTATAGTAAAACATGGTAGTACCTATGACTGGACTGCACTTACTGGTGCCCTCTGCCATTTGCATTCGCCAGTGTTTACTATCTATGTATCAGCTGTTGGAAACAGCTCTGGGTGGAACTGCCGCTAAACGTCTTCTCCAGTTGTCGCTGCTGCTCTGGAATTTGGCGCATATTGTATCTTTGTCTGATTGGAGTTGCGGTAAGTGGTGGACACTAGGGTGCCAATAAAAATCAAAAGTTTGAATTTTTCTTCCTACTTTGGTGTAATGGTGCATCTATGCAAGAAACCATCGTATGCAAAGTTTGACCTCAATCGGTTGATATTTAGGGGTGGCGGATTACAACTTTGTTATTTACCCTTATGCACTGGCTATTAAGAGGGATGTCATCTCTTGAAAGCGGACAAGCCGACACCCCTTCCCAGCAGGGCTGCTGGTCCCCCTCTTGGTGAGTTTTAGCTCCTGGGTGGGGGGGGTATCAGGGGGAGCCACCCCACTCATTGGGGCCCGGGCTTGGCCGGGGAAGGGAAGCCTTCGAGGTCCCGGCTGTTGATGGCGATGGGCCTCCACAACTTGGAGGAGGAACTGGCGCTGTTCCTCGTCTTTGGTCAGCCGGGGGTTTTGAGGACTGGATGAGCGCCACTCCTCGCTCGGCTGTGTCTTGACGATGCGAAGTCCCTCGATTCGGCGGCAGGCCTCGACGTACGATTCCTCTTCCTGCCACTTCCGAGGGTTGGCGGACAGGAAGTCGGTCTTGATATCAAGAGCTTCGAAGAGGCGGAGGGAATTTTTCGTGGCAAAGGGAGGGCAGTTTTTGCCGCAGGAACTGTTGATGATGGGAGGTTTATTCGCTTGGCGGTTCCTCGGCTCCTTCATCGTAGAGAATGGCCTGTACATTGTGTAAATTGCTTGTTTGTCGGAGACAGGGAGATGTGAGTCAAACAGTGACAGGCCAATGAGATCTTCGCTCAAATACCAGAAATGGCGGCTCCAGGGGTGAAGCAGCCTTCCGAATACTTTCGTCGTGGTACTGAAGGATGTCCTTAGCGAATCCAAGATCGTTGGCGGGAGCGTAGGATGGAACCGTCGATTCGAACCATCGCAGGACGTAATCTCGGTTTGCGAACGATGAGAACCGCTGGATCTGACATTTCTCGGGTGTGACGACTCCAGTCAGCTGCTCCCGAAAAAGATCATCTTCAGAGCGTAATGATACGCGCCATCCAACGCGCTCGATTAAGCGCTCCGGGGCTACGGATCGAGGTCTTCGGAAGAGTGCCGCCGAGGAAAAGGATGCTCGCTCAGCGAGTTCCTTATAGTCGTCGGGGGGGCTGCTTTGTCTGAAGCAGCGTTTCAAACCTTGAATGAGATCGTCCCTCTTGGAGACCAGAGTCTCCGGCAGATCTTCGTTGGTGGGAGGGTTTATTGCCGACTGGTTGATGTAAACCGTAGTCCTTAAAGCGAGAGAAGATGGTGATCTCAGGACCAGAAGATGACCCCAAACACGTAGAAAAAGGCCTTCTCAAGGAAAAGTTCGGGGACGTGATGACGGCAAGCAAGTGAAACGAGGGGTCGGCCGATCTTCTGTTGCAAGATGGTGCATGCCCCAATTGATGGCTCCATTTGTTGGCACGGGTTTTGTGTCGAAGACATCGCCAGGACTCGTTCCTGGACCCCCCAGTCTTTTAGAGCCTCGAACACAGCTGTAGCGGCGGCATCACCAGTTCCGGAGTGCAGTTTCGGGACTCCTAGGAGCTTCTCCACTCCTTCTCCTGTGACGAGGATGGCGAGTCCTTTCGGCGCAAAGTGCCATCGTCCTGAGGAAGGATCTTCCCGTCCCAATTACCGGTAAGAGGGTAAGAGGACTAAAAGTCTCTTTGATGTTCTTCGCCAAAGTGGACCTGTACTTCGCTCTTGCCTGTCGAATGGACTCGGGATTCAGCACAAGCTCTTGTGGATCGTGGCCAAGCTACTTGCCATAGCCGCCACAATTCGAAAGGGCTTGGCGGCTACTGACCCCAGTTCTGTCAAGGGCTCCGACGAGATCAGGGGATAGGACGGACTTCGTGCCCCGTGTCCTCAATCGCTTTGGTGGAGAAGCGACCCCGGCGTTGGAAGAAGAAGTCGATGTGTTAGCAGCGTTGGCTGGACTTGATAACTCAGACGATGACGACTCTAGCTCCACCATCTCTTCTCCTTTTGGCGTCTGTTGACGGCTACGTGAGAGAGAGCTTTCACGTCGGCAAACCGATTCTTTCAGCTTCTTGTCCAGACCAGCCATCGAACCCCACCTCCCCTTCTCCCGCTGGGCAAGAAGGAATTCCTTGTCTTCAGGAGTGGGCGATGTCCAAAAGGTCTGGGAGACTTTCTTGGAAGGTCTTCTGTTTTTCGGCAGGCGTGACTCCAGAGTTATTCTTGCTTTTGCTCAGGATCTTCCACTCGTCGAAAAGTCCAGTAATCTTCCTCCTCACGCTAGTTTCTGCGATGGTGGGGATCCTAGCTTGTGTCCAGAAGTCGAGGACCTCCTTTGCAGCCTCAGCTGCACTCTGCTGCACCGTCTTCTCTTCCTTGTGTGCGTAGAAAAATCGTCGTAAAACGTCTCCACGGCTGGGAAGTTTTGCTCCTGTGATAGTAGGAACACTGGCCAAGAAGCCAACTTCAGTTTGCTTTTTTCGTGGTCCATGACCTGAGGGCGAAAAAAGGAAATGTTCAAAATCGATCTGCACCCCTAAATATCAAACCCTTACCTGAAACTTTGCACACGACAGTTTCTAAGTACAAGGCAGAATACCACAAAAGTACGTGAAAAAATATTGACTTTGAAAAATTACCCCTATGCGCTATTGGCACCCTAGTGTACACTGTACAGCGATTGTTAGTAGTGCTGATCCACTTGTTTGCCACTCGATGGTAAAGGTTTGCATTTCATCCTTGCCGTATAAGTCGACCCCTAGTTGGGGAAAGATTTTTTCAGGCTCAAAGAGTCGACTTGTAAGCCGCCATTTACGGTAATTAAAGTAGAACATAGAACTTTTCAAGCGAATGTGCCCTTGCCTAGAACACTACCCTACCCGTATACTGAAACACTGCTTCCTGGGTGAATAGTTGTTTGACAATGTATACTCATTCTGATCTTGGGTAACTTCCACCACGTTTTACCCAAGATCAGAATTGGTATACATTGTCAAACAACTATTCACCCAGGAAGCAGTGTTTCAGTATACGGGTAGGGTAGTGTTCTAGGTAGGCGGGGGCACATTACCTGAACATGCTCTATGTTCTAGTTTAATTACAACCTTTTTTCTGAAAGATTTAGATTCTGTATTCTTTATTCATTTGATCCCATGATTTGAACGGTCACCCTTCTTAGGAACAGGTAGAATGTGAGCAAACTCCCAGCAAGAAGGAAAGGTAGAAGTAGATAGACAAAGATGGAAAAGTTTGACCAGGTGAAGCACAGAAGCACAGTTTTTGAGAACAATAGGAGGGACTCTTGTCAGGACCGTAAGCCTTCCGAGGATATAGGCCAGAGAGGGCATAGAAAACATTACAAAGGATCTTGATAATAGGCATAGTATAGTATAGAGGGGGGGAGGGGAAGGAGGAACAAGCCCTTCACCAACCAGAGTGGAATTTTGAACAAAGAGTTCAGCTTTAGAAATTAGACAGCTGTGGAGCCATCTGGGTGAAACATTGGAGGGAAAGATGAAGAAGAAAAATTGTTCAGGATATTTTTGGATAGGTGCCGGAAGTCATGAGAGGAGTTTAATCCAGGTGTGTTTTACCTGTCAATTATATTGGGCAGGGGATGGCAGGGTCGCTATTATTCCAAAACTTTGGGATATCTTGTATGCCGTTAGCGGGTTTAGTTTAAATATTAGTAATGATACTGTACGTTAGGTGCCTTGTTCCTTGAATGATTAACCTTCCCTTTTTTTCTCAGGTGGAACTGACCAAGTTGCAGTTCTTGCCTTCCATGGGCCATAAGGTGTCCAAAGAGGAGTTACTTGTGGCTAGTAAGTAAAATGTTTTTGCCTGTACATTATCATTATGAAATATAGCATTCACAAGTGTCAATGTTTGTTTGTTTTGTGTATTACCGAAGTAAATATTTATTGTTGAAAAAAAAATCGATCTTCATTTGTTGCTTAACAGCACACCCTTCTTATATTTTTCTAGATAAATTTCTTCATCTTTTGTTGGCTTAAAGTAATCGTCCAGACCCATTTTTTCTTTGCATATGTATGTTGAATGTTCATTCAAAACACCTAATCCACAAAAAATTATTACACGCTTTATTTACGTAAAAACACTACATTTGTAAAAAGCGCGGAGAAAAAATCAGCCTCGTTCCAGCCATGGCGCAAATATTGCTTATGACGTGACGGAGGGGGAACAATCTGCGTCACATAATCTGCCCTCGTCCGATGCACAAACCTCTACATTTCTCGTGGCCGTATTGGTCGGAAACGTGTGCTAAGTTCTCTAGAAAGGCACAGCTTTCTTGCTGCACCCATAAAGGATGCAAGTATATACCATATAGCAAAAAAAATCACTCAGAGATCCAAAATTCTTGTCAAGTACTTTGTGTATTGTCTGCGTTCACATGTTTCTGGCTTGCCGCAGGAGCGTCCCTTCCTTTGTGATGGATGGTGCATCGTCTGCTAGTTGTCAGGAGCGTTCTGGATACTCGGGGAATCAACAGATTTTGATTGCGTATTTAAAAAAAACGCCTGACTGGATGCAAAAAGTGACAACATATTATTTACTCGATAATGACTATATTTTGACTACATTAGATCAGGAATGATTAAATTGTCTGGACGATTGATTTAGGTTAAAATCACATGCACAACCACTTCAAAAGTAAGATATTTATTTACTTGATCATATGACTGAGATGCAGTAAATTCCCATACATGTATGCACTATTATTAAAGATTCCTTTTATTGGAATGTATGTTGCAAATTGACCATAGTACGAGTAACAATATGAAAATCATGACTTTACAGGAAACACCCTTGAGATTGGTGCCCTATGGAGCATAGCCAACAAAGACATCCCCTCCTTTGAGCGATACATAGCCATGCTCAAGATATACTATATGGACTACAGGTGAGAGGTTGCCATGTACGACTCGGGTGGAGTCACAAGTTCAGTATGTGTATAAGGTTGAACTTATTGTTATTTTTCCAGTTACCTGATGGAATAAGAGGTCGAAGCAGGTAGGTAGTCAGGTAGAAAGGGATAATATAGCTTAGAACAAAAATGGTGAAATATGGGTGAAGTTCATCAGTTATAACCTGTTTCTAACACATTGTCTTGCCAGCATATGCAGATATATTTTCACTCATATATTGACCCTCAGAACACCATCTTCATATTAGAACCATTCTCAAGCTCTCTGATGTCATTTTCCTTAGGATATTCCAAACAACAAACTGAACCAAGCACCCTCAGCACCACTCCACTTGGCTGCTGTAATCCAGTATGATGGCGTTATCAGCATTCAGTTAATAACTTGACTCTTTGGCGAAAGATCGCCCCAGTCGCCGGTTTTTTAAATTGCCGGATTCAATGGCAAAAGACTGGCGAAATGGGCTTTTTGGCCGTATGAGACTCCTACCACCACACACGAGCTCGACTAATGTAATCAGCGAGTCCCCTCGATTTGTGGAATATGGTCATTTTTTTGGGACGATCTCTTTTGATTCACCTACCACTCCGTTCGGCACCGCACGACAGCGGTGAATGCCACCTGCGACCTTCGTTCAAGGCCATTCGGCGTCCTACGATGTTGCCAATTTCCAGGTGTTCGGTTCTTCTAGACCATAATTAAGATTATAATAATTATTATAATGGTAATAATTATTATAAAGAGGCCGCGCGAGCACTCTTGTCACAGTTCTTTCCGACAGCCATACCAGCAACAGGGTTCCTGCAAGCACTATTAGTTTGATGACTGGTCTGTATTCTGGGACTGAGAGTGCTGTGAAGTGTGGGGGAGGTGTATTCAGCTTTTTTCCTGTGAATACAGGAGCGAGGCAAGGGTGCGTCCCTGCCCCATCACTTTTCAGCACTTATATGGACCGGGTATTGGGTAAAGTTGTAGATCAAAGTGATTGTAGAGCATCACTCGGCAATACCAAGATCACTGATCTTGTTTTTGCCGATGATGCAGTAATCTTTGCTGAGTCGCTGGAGGTCCTGGTGATGGCTCTCGAGGCACTGCACGAGGAGGCAAAGCCTTTGGGATTTGAGGTCTCCTGGCTCAAGACCAAGGTTCAGGTGTTTGGGGGCTTACTATATGAAACATGTTCATGCATGCGGCGAGGACATTGAGATCTTGGAAAGTTTTACATACCTTAGTAGCGCTGTCCAAAATGACGGCGGGTCACGTCAAGAAGTTTTACGGCGGATTGGCATAGCCCACGGTGTTATGGACTCGCTCAGCACGAGTATTTGGTGTTGTCTGTACCTGTGCAGAAGGACAAAGATCCGGATCTTCAAGTCGCTTGTGATCCCTGTCTTACTCTATGGTTGTGAGACATGGACACTAAATAGCGATTTGAAGAGACGAACCGATGCCTTTGGTAATAAGTGTCTTCGCAGAATCATGGGGTATTGCTGGGATGATTACGTGTCAAATCAGCGATTGCACCGTGAGACTGAATTGAGGCCTATTACCTGCATAGTCCGTCAGCGCCAACTTTGGCTATATGGGCATGTGGCACGCTACCCTGAAACCGATCCTTCCCATCTGGCTGTATCTGTAAGAGACAATCCGGCATGGAGGAGGCCAAGGGGGCGCCCACAAGGCTTGTGGCTGGGGCAAGTTGATGTTTCTTGTCGAGAGCTGCTTGGTATGGGAAATGAGCCTGCATGGGGACTCGCGTGGTGACCCCTGGGAGTGGCGTCGTAGGGTGGGTGAGGCGACGCGCCCCCCGGCGTATGCCCCTAATGATTGCTTGATTGATTAATAAATACAAAAGGAAAGCATTCAGGCCATTGGTGCACGAGCGACACAGGTCACAAGAAGATGAAGAAGAGCCATTTTTACTGAAAGCCTTCCAGTCGGTAGATTCAAAAGCGTCATAAAAGAAGAATGTTTGCATTATTTTACTTTTTAAATACACGTTAACTATATGAAATATATATAACTATATGTCGCCTCCGTGGTGCAGTGGCTAGTGTGCCTGGCTACGAATCTGCGGGCCCTGGTTCGATCCCGGGCCAGGGCAAGTCGGTGACCAGCCTACCCAGCTGTTCTTCCTTCCTTTCGGGGTTGATGAATGGGTACCTGGGGTACCTGGGGAAGGTAACTGTGGTAACCCGGGAGACACACCAGCCCTGTGTCCCGGGGTAACGGGTCCTCACCCACCACAGGCTCTAAGGGCTAATGCCACGGAGATCAGCACCGAATGCCACGCGCAGCTTTGCGTATGCTCCCATCTTTTTTACCTTTTTATGAATCGGCTGTCGAGAGTTGCCATTTGTGGGGGAAAAATTCACAGGATAAGATGCGAATTTGACTTGTAGTATAGTTTAGTTTAGTAAGTAGTAGTTTAAGGCAATATCCAGTTATCCGGTCGGATAGCCGGATATTTCAAGTAAGGCCAGATACCGGATAGTTAAAACAGGCCGGATAGCCGGTAACATCCCTACTACATATCACTGTGGCACATATTCCTGAAATAGATTTTTCCCACCTGGTTGTATCTGTGAGAATCCGGTGTGGAGGAGGGCAAGGGGGTGCCAACATGACTCGTGGCTGAGGCAAGTTGATGTGAGCTCACGGCTGACCTGCACCGTCTCCGTCTGTCCCCTGACCCCCACTGCCCCTGGTGCAGGAATGTTCTGGAGACCATTGAACACTTTCTACTGCAGTGTCCGCGCTTCCACTCCCACAGTGTAGTGCTAAATTCTCAACTCCTCATCCTGAACGTCACCACCTTTGACCTGCCCACACTGCTGGCGGCGGCGGGTGTCCCCCCCTCCCGGCAACACGCTGTCCTCCGCCTCACCTGTGCCTTCCTGAAGAAGACAGGTTAACTACCGCGCCTGTGATAGCATCATAGGACATCACTGGGGCTCATAGTGTTCCCCAAGGGATCCTTGCAGCCCTAAAACAACAACAACAACAACAACAGTGCCTCCCGTAGTTCCGCCCAAGGACCTAAAACGTACTAGAAAACCAGTACATCTTACTGGTGTTTACCAGATAAAGTCTGTAAATGGCTACACCTCCTGGACTTTCGCGATTCCCGGACTTTTGGGGTTCCTGGACCAGGTTAAACCCCTAATAGTCGGAAAATGGAGGGTCGAGTATTTTAACACCACACACGAAAACTAAGAGGAGATTTACTTAAATGTTTCCGATCTTGGTATGTAGTTTTAAAACCATTTTCAATCATTAATTAGTCATTTAAAGCTACTTATGAAAATAAACGACAGCAGTGAAAAATAACATTCAACTTGCATTATTCTAGTAATTCAAGAAAACTTGTTAAGGGTGATATAGGCAAGTTTTTCAAATTTATGTAAGTGAACATTCGTAAATCAAGAATGGATTGTAATACTTTTCTAAGAATTATAGACACAAACAACAAAAGAGAGATAATGCTACGAAATGAGAGAAGGTTACATAGACATGGCATCAATGTAAAACAGACAGGCAGATATTGCCATACTCATCACTGGGCAAGTATTGCTTATAAAGTGAATTAGGGTGATTATTCATTAATATCGTATAACTTAATTATTCATTAAACCGACCACTTTGGCGAAAGTCATCGTCGACTACGGCGAATTGGACTTTCACCATAGTTGCCAATATCAAACAGAATTCGCCAGTTTCTCGTAGGGAGTCTTCATGTTCACAGGTGTTGCGGCAAAAGATCGCCAAAGTTCGAACATGCTTGAAACTTGCCAAATTTGGGCTGCGAATGTCCAAAACTTTTTTGTTGCGCAGCCTGGTAGGTCCTCGTAGATCTAGTCGTTGACATCGCCGCGATCTCGTACAGCATCGAGGGAACTTGTCACCTACTTGAAGGGCCTCGCCTGTTTTTTTATTGGCCGGCGACGTCCTTTAGCGTCCTACCAGCCTGCACCCAGGTGATACTGATTTCCGAATAAAGGTATCCTCCTTGGTCACACAAGGCCCAACCTTGTCAAGGAGCTCCTTGAACATTTTGATGTCCATTTGGAGCAAGTTCTTGAAGCTGCTGAGGTCTTCACAAGCTAGTTCCTCCAGGAGGTGCTACCACTGACCAAACGATGGTCCCCTCAGCAGCCATTGCTTGGTCCAGCATTGCCTCCTCCTCCTCCCCCCTCTCCTCGGTCTCTTAAGTCTCTTCTTCCTCCTCCTTCAGTGCTATGTACAGCTCCAGGTCAATTTCCACTAACTCCCTTTCCAAATCACACAGCAACTCATCTCATCAAAAGTCACGGCAGGGCTGGCCACATCAATGACTTCTGCCTCAATATCAGGGTACTGGGTGCCGGTGGCTGCCTCGGCCATCACCATACATACATACACTCACCGTGCCTTCGCCTAGAAAACTAAATAATACATCAACTGCCCTGATGAGCAGGAGACAAGAGAATTAGATTATCGTATGTAATGATTAAATAAAAATAACATTCAAAAGACAAAAACATAAAGCCCAAACTCATGACAGCAAAATAGACCTATATATTACAAGAGAGGAATAATACTATTTATAAGAAAACCGACCAATCACTATGTATCATGTAAAGCTGTGGGAACAAATCCACATGCATTGTTTTCATTCATATGGGAAGACAGGATGGAATGTGTGTGTGTGTGTGTGTGTGTGTGTGTGTGAAAACCCCCCCAAAGTATTAGCATTACATGATTACAATCTATGTTGGCGATATTGATGCTTTATACACTTAAGTGGATAATAAATAAACACAAACACACAGGACTGACGTACGTTAACACCCTCCTTATCACAACCTGCTTATTGTATGCCAGGGAAAGAGACATATTATTTTCTTTTTCCTTTTGTTGATCATACATTGTATGTATCATTCTGTGTATGTTCTCTCTCTCTCGCTCTCGTTGGTGAGGCGTTGAGGTGTAAACACTCCATGGTGAACATCCCTGTTTGCAGCCGATTTATGGAGGAAATACCAGCTGTGTGAGCCTACCAAGGGTATTTGAGGTACTACATGAAGTTACGGTGGAGCATGTAGTGAAGAAAGTGAACTAGAGGGTGGTAAGGACTTAAAAATATTTAGAAGAAGAAATTGCATCTGTCCTTCTAAACCCCTTCCTGGTCCACACGGCCAGAGTTCACGCATGCGCAGTACGGATACGAGCACACTGCCATACTCCCCTCCGACACCTCACCTCCAGCACCCCTTTCTAGGAGGTTCCCAGAATGCCGTTGCTGTACGTGTCTACACGGGTGCTGTGCTACAAAATGGCTAGCCTTGAGAATGTGGATGCTGTCAGTGCTTTAGCCCCTGGGGAGATGAATAAAATGACTAACCCCCAATTGAAGAAAGCACTCAACAATGATTAACGCAGATACTTCCGCATAAACATCAAATGATAAATTGTTGGTAGAGATCAGAAATGTGAAACATGAACTTCAGAATCTGGCAAGCATCAAACAGGAAGTGAATCGGTTATCTCAGAAGCTGGATGAAGCTTTCAAGACAATAACACAGCAACAGTTGTTTCTGGAATCCATGGATAATAAAGAGCGGCGGAGGAACCTGGTTATAACTGGATTGTCGGAGGAGAACGATGTACAGTACCCTCCCGAGTTTCACGCTATGTGAGTTTTGCGATCCTCTAGTTTCGCGCCGAGTCCTAAATTCTTACCATCCGCGCATTATCTCCCTGAGTTTCGCGCTGCTTCGTAGACGTGTATGTATGGTGTTTTTTTTTTTTTTTTTTTTTTTTTTTTCCCCTTCTTTTTTTTTTTCCCGATAGTGCCGTTTGGCAGTGACCTTCAGGGGTGGGATGGTAGGCCCTGTACTCGAAGGCTGTAATGGTTGGCCCTCACCCGTGGTGGCGCATGCAGGATTTTTATAAGAGTTAATGGGCTGCATTAGTAGAAGCGAAATTGGATTAGCTTTCCATTGATATATTTCGTTTTCTGATAAATGAATTAGCACCATGCATAAATTAGCGTTAACTAAATAAATATCATCATCAATCGGGGTATAAGCACCGCGCCACCCTCAGTACTCACTGATTATGTAAGCGACTGGGCGAGGCTCTCTCTGACGGCCTCCGCTCTCCCGCACACCTCAGTCACCGTTCCTCTCACGCACACAGTAGTAGCTACAGCTTATTATTATTACTACGTTTGCAGTGCTTAAGCTGTGTATTGAACTGCAGTGCGAATTGACTAGTCTTTAAGAATTGTAGACATGGGTAGAGTGATTAAATATACTTTTTAAGCTCACAAGGAAGTGATATATATCACTGGCGTAATAAGCCTGGCAGATCGCCGCCAAGCAGTCATGATGATGTCCTTCCATTTGTGCCGCGGTATGTTATATAGATCTATATTCCCTATTTCCTTACATTTTTCAATGTAATGAAGAATAGATCCAGAGTCCAACATCTGGATGACATAGTCTGACAGATGAACACTATCAATCACTTTCCCAGCCCTCATAAAATGAGATTAATAAGTGTGAGTGTACCGCCACATTTACAGGGGAGGTTTGTTTACATCACTGCACGGCCACTGCCGGCCAGCCATGTGCTTGGGGCACACGACGCTCACGGCTCACCTGCATCGCCTCCGTCTGTCCCCTGACCCCCACTGCCCTTGGTGCATGAATGTTCCGGAGACTATTGAACACTTTCTGCTGCAGTGTCCGCTCTTCCACTCCCAAAGTGTAGTGCTACACTCTCAACTCCTCACCCTGAACGTCAGGGCGAGGAGTTGAGGCGGGAGGCGGGAGGGGGAACGCTAGCCGCTGCCCTCGCCCTGAACGTCAGGGCGAGGGCGGCGGCTAGCGTTCCCCCTCCCGGCAACACGCCGTCATCCTCCTCACCTGTGCCTTCCTAAGGAAGACAGGTCAACTACCATGCCTGTGATAGCATCATAGGACAACACCAGGGCTCATAGTGTTCCCCAAGGGATCCTCGCAGCCCTAAAACAACAACATTTGCTCGAGGCGGACGATAGATAGCGCTGTTGGTGGCAATCGCAGCAATGCACCGCCTCTACCAGCAGTGATCCAAAAGTGTCTTTCTGTTGGTCTGTTTCCATTTTCTACGGCGTATCGTATAACTTTTAGCTTGTATGCGATTGTATTAGTAAATAGTTTTGATGAATTCGCCATGGGTGATAATTTCCAGAACTGAAAACAGCTTAAAGTAATTGTCCAGACCCATTTTTTTTTTTGCATAAATATGTTGAATGTTCATTCAAAACACTTAATCCACAAAAAATAATATTTCACGCCTTATTTCCGTAAAAACACAACTTTTGTAAAAAGCGCGGGAAAAAAAGTTTCATCCCTCCAACAGGCCCGCGAATATTATTGATGACGTCACACGAGGAGTTCACTGAGAGAGAGAGAGAGAGAGAGAGAGAGAGAGGGGGGGATGCTGGAGTCCTTCAAGAATCTGCTATTATTCACTACTTTATCCCCAACACCCACCTACATCCCACAACACCCACCCCACATCCCTGCCGTTGATGTAAATCAAAAATAGTAATGGGCCTAAAACAGACCCTTGTGGAACTCCACTTGTCACCAGTCCCCATTCAGATTTGGAACCATTAATTGTAACCCTTTGTTGCCTATTACTTAGCCAAGCTCTGATCCAATGAAGAACCTTCCCATCTATACCATGAGCCCTAACCTTATTTAAGAGTCGCTCGTGTGGTACTTTGTCAAATGCCTTACTAAAGTCCAGATATATTATATCATAATCCTTATCATTATCTGCCGTCTCATAAACTTTCCTATAAAAACTCAATAAATTGGTGAGACATGACCTACCCTTGGTGAATCCATGTTGTGAATCATTGATCAAACTATGTTTATCTAAGTCCTCTCTAAAGTTTTTTGCAATAATAGATTCCAATAATTTACCCACCACTGATGTTAGACTTACGGGTCGATAATTTGACTTTAGTCCTCTGTCTCCCTTCTTAAATATGGGAACAACATTTCCTTTCCTCCACAATAATGGCACATCGCCTATCACAACCGATTTCCTAAAAATGTGCACTAACGACTCACTAACAACCTCCTTGCATTCCTTTAATACCCTGGGATACACTTCATCTGGTCCTGGCGATTTAAATGTTTTAATTTTTTGTATACCCTCCTCCACCATTTCCCTAGTTATCACAATATCTTTGAGTTTCTCCTCATCGCTTCCTTTGAACATTGTTCACTATCAGGTATCGTCTGTGTATCCTCCTCAGTAAAAACACTTAAGAAATAATCATTTAGACTCCTACACACATCCTCATCCGTATTTAAGACCTCACCCTGTCCTGACCTTAACGGCCCAACTAATTCCCTTGTCTTTGTTTTATAAACCTGATAGAACCCCTTTGGATCCCCTTTTGCCTGTCCTGCTACTTTAATCTCATAATTGTTCCTAGCAACTCGAGTTAATTTCTTCACTGTCCTCGCCATCACGTTATACTGTTCTTTGTTTACCAATCCTGCCTTGAACCTTAAATAAATGTTTCTTTTTACTCCAATGTTGTGTTTTAACTTGGTGGTCATCCATTTTGGATCACTCTTTCTGGACCTTATTTCACTATAAGGAATATTTCTTTTCTGTCCGTCAATTATATTCCTTACAAATGAGGTATAATCCTCCTCGGCTCCGACCTCACTTCCCCTTCTAACCTCTCTAATTACCTCCTCAGCCCTGACCTCACTTCCCTGTCTAACCACTCTAATTATCTCCTCAGCCTCGACCTCACTACCATATCTGACCGCGCCAATTACCTCCAGGTGCCTTCCTAATCCTTCATAATTGGCCTTTCCAGCTGTCATCGCCCTGTCCTGGGAAAATTTCTGCTCCTCCATCCCACACCTCTTATGAATAACCTCCTGGTGTCTTCTTAATCCCGCATAATTGGCCTTTCTGAAATTAGGTATTCGATGCCTATTGCCACTTAATTTTCCAACTTCCCATTTTAAGCTAAATCTGATCTCATAATGGTCGCTATTATCTAAATTCCTATTATCTAAATTAAAAAAGAGAGAAACGAGTATGAAAGATGAGAAAAGAGAGAGAAAAAAAACCCCAGATAGACAAACAGAAGACACATAGAGAGAGAGAGTGAGTTTGTGTGTAGGTGTGTGTCAGCATGTGCAATATGGCATTTTACCCCCCAATCGTCATCAGTTTGACTCCTACGTAGTCACGACCCTCCCATCTATGGACCAATCTCTCAGTCAAGTATACGGTTGGCAGGCGGGGCAATTTTTTTGCTTAAGTCTTTGGAACCAAATATACAGGGAGGTCCCAAAGATACGAGCAGTTAGGTTCCACCTGGCATACTCGTAAAGCAAAATTTTGTATAGCGAAATACATAACTAATGGTAAAATATAGGTTTGGTTTCAGGACCCTGTCAAAGACATGTTTTTCAAGCTAAAATAAACTATACCAAACACAACAAACACACAGCGTCTATATTACCCACACTGTACTACCTTTTCTGTAGAAAAAGCATTCTGAAAGAGAAAATAGCACACAAAATAACATAACTGCACATTAATTAAACATAAACATGCATAACACTCACAAGTGGTAATGTTGTGTGAGAGACAGGAAGCTGGCACGTAGCCAGCTGAGAGTCTCTGTTTTCTCTCTCCGACGCTTGAGAGAAAACAGCGGTGACTGTGTTTGCAGGGATGATTGGGTTAGAGTTCTTCCTCCTCCCCTTGATCACTTGGGGAAGAGGAAAGATCACAAGGCACAGTACAAGCAAAAAAGACGTTGTACTGTAGGGGACGCCGCGTGATACAAGAGAGGGTAGGGTAAGTAAGGGACAAGGGAGGGGTGCGCAGACCTCTTCCACTGCCCACAAACTCGTCTCTGCACATCTGAATCATTGTACATCATACAGCCCAGATGCATACGTGGTAGGGCGCGCATTTTGAACTTGGTAATTTTACTCACCCCAGTTTGAATGTCGCAGCATTAGATTTTCTATCTCGTATATTGAAAATAGACCCTAATTTACTCAGCTCGTATCATTGATTTCTCGTATACCGAATGCTCGTATAACGGGACCTCCCTGTACAGTCAAACCTCGATATAACGGACTAAAGGGGGGGGAGGAAGAGTCCGTTATAGCGAGGGTATTTTCCTAAGGGGGAAAAATATATGAAAAAACCGGAAAAATTGTGAAATAAATGAGAAATAATTACAAACACAACCAGACTGTGTAGCTATGTTGGGAGGTAAACAGTGACTGGCACTACATGCTGAATTTGGTCCGCTCCTACACGTGAAATAAATGAGAAATAATCACAAACACAACCCGAACGTGTAGCTAGTCAAGCTCAAGCTCTAGTGAAAGGTAAACAAATTACTAAGAGCCAGATTCAGCCGTGGCTTCCAAAGGTATTGCTTATTATCATGACTAATGCTCATTATTATATATATATGGTTGTGAACTGCAGTTCTATACACGTGTCACTATTTAGGTCTGTGTAGCACTGCGTGTCACCTTAGATAAGGGTGATTTAGGGTGTTGAGGTGACAGGGAGACGTAGCAGCGGCCACGCCATAATACTAATAGTCACTATTTTAAACAATTCACACCTTCTACCACTAAATCACTAGCAACACCGGCTCCTTCCTTATAATATATCTTAATATGTGATACATCAAAAGTCCTTAAAACCCAAGCATTCCAAAATAAAATGAGAAAATAATACAATAATGTTGAGTTGACAATTCGAGCGGCGATAAGCGGTCTAATATGAAAAAAAAAAAAAAAAAAATGAAAAAAAAAAACGCAAATGGAGTCCGTTATATCCGATGTCCGTTACATCGAGGTCCGTTATATCGAGGTTTGACTGTACTTCAAAACTATTTCCACATTTGATGGCAAGAAACTTTATATCATGATGGGTTTGAATTGCCGGGACTGTTATACAGTATGTATATCCGGATATCCGAATCCGGCCACGAAGATTAGCCGGATATCCGGTATCCGATTATCCGGCCAAATCACTATCCTATACAACCCTAATATGTAGCAAATATGCAACCAAAGCTTCATAATACTCCGTGTTTTTTCAGGTGTAAGTAAACGGGTCCATTATGTAAAGAATAAGAATAAGCAACTTTGATCAAACTACGTGTTTTTTCAGGTGTAAGTAAACTGGTCCATTATGTAAAGAATAAGAATAAGCAACTTTGATCAAACTACAAGTCCCTAGGATGTAAAACCCTTACAGATTCCAAGATATCTTTATTGATAAATCATGGATTGCTAATTGAATATCTTACAAAGGAAATGGACAATGTAGTTATTTACTTTCATGTACCTCCAGAGAGCAGTTGGCAGAATCACCATACATGTATGAACTACTGGGGCTGGACTTGTTATGCCTCTTGGCCCAGAACAAGGTTGGAGAGTTTCACACCACTCTGGAACATCTCCCGCCACCTGCTGTCACCGATAATGTGTACATCAGACACCCTGTAGCCATGGAACAGTACCTGATGGAAGGGGCATACAACAAGGTGTGTGTATTTACCTAGCTGTATTGCTCCTTACAGGTTTGATCTACGCTTACATTACACTTACGTGTTATTGATTTATTAATTTTGTTATTGATTTTCTTTTCCCCTCCAAGAAGATTCAGCCAATCATTGATAACTCCAGGAAGGGGGTAGGGCTTGGAAGATCATATGACTGGCAGCTACTATTACCATTTACATTGGTTAGCTGAAGACTCGTAGGAGCTAGAATATGGGTGTGTCCCCCCAGATCACCCAAGACCATCATGCAGCAATTCTTAGTTTTCAAGCCTTGTAGACTTTAGGGGAGGAAGAAGAAGAAGAAGAAAAAAATACTTTACGGGATTATTTAGCATTCATGATACATCACAGTGTCGCACACTAAATCTGCTTTGTAACTTACTCTTAGGTAGTCTGTATATCATACTCTTGAAGAGGTTAAGTCTCTTTTTATGACCAAGGTGTGTTTAATTAATCCCTACTGACAAAGCAGAAGGAATTTCAGAGTACAGGAACTAGCTATCCAAAGATGATTAGGAAGTATATCTATCACTAAAAAAGATTCACATTGACTACACCATAATAAATTTTCTAGTGATCACTAAACTGAATTTATATTAGTAGCCGAAATGTCAATTTTTGTATTCACTACATAGATGGGAACGTTTATGACAGTCAGATTTAGGCAACAAGTTGTAATGGAAGACCACAAAGAATGGGATGGTAAAGAGAAGGCAAATGAAGGCTTTACACACCAGGGAATGTGTGGAGGGATTGATTATAGGGAACTTCTGAGAATTATGGATACCGAGTGATACATATAAGTGGATGTGTTCATATGTATA
Organism: Chionoecetes opilio; assembly: GCA_016584305.1. Taxonomy (NCBI): domain Eukaryota; kingdom Metazoa; phylum Arthropoda; class Malacostraca; order Decapoda; family Majidae; genus Chionoecetes; species Chionoecetes opilio. The sequence continues at coordinate 649,297 of JACEEZ010007658.1, forward strand.
CTGAAGTCATTTTTCTCTCTTTCAGATATATCTGGCCAAGGGGGAGGTACCAGCTGAAGGCTACAAGTTCTTCATTGAGGAACTGCTCTCCACAATTCGGGAAGACATTGCTGATTGTGTGGAGAATGCTTATGACCGAATCCGCCCCGAGGATATTGGCAAAATGCTTTATCTCTCTAGCACTAAGGAAATCCTCAAGTACTGTGAGACCCGGGGATGGCAGGTGGGTGTTGGTGTACTATCATAGGCTCTGCCAGGGAACTAAAGATCAGTATCAGTTGAAAAGTTGAGGCATTTGTTTTCTTGTTATTTTTTAGGCCTAGCTTGTTTTGCTTTGCTTTGATATTCCCTTGAGATATATGGAAGTTGGAGGTTGTGTAAGAAAAAAAAAGATATATTATGCTTGATTTGGCCTTATTCACACATTAATTTAGTTTAAGTTTATTTTCAAAGTAGTTTCTATAACTTGATATGCAGAGGATGTATTGTATTGTTGTTCCTATTTTGTTTTTTCTTATCACCTTTATTTAGGAAATATGGAGAGAGAAATTGCTGCCACTGCCTACATGATTTACAGAGGGTTCTAATAAGAATGTGTTCTAATTTTTGACATATCAGATAGCTACGTAATGTTAAATTTGAATGCTTGAATAATTATTTTTTTCTCTTGGATCAGGTTGGTGGAGATGGTTACCTCCATTTCAAGAAGGAGGTGCGTAAGAGTGATGATTGGAATCCCCTCACGTGAACTGGCTCATCAGATGATCAACTATGCACAGAGATGGAGCAAATTGTTTAGGTCTTAACTTAAGGTCACTTAGGCAACACACACACTTTTATATTGATACGACATATGTATTGATGATATATACGTCTATAGTAGACTTTATATCATATGCTCTGTAGACTCAGGATGGAAAAAAATCTACTACTTATGTCATTTACTTCATATTCTTAATGTCAATAAAGTGGAGCATCATCTTCAGCTCTTAAAAAATATTGAAGTCCCTCAACACTGACTCCCATTAAAAGTATGTAGAGCATTGCCACATAAACTCGCAACACGTGGATGGAAGGTTATGGGGAACAATCATTTTTGTTCTCTTCCTAAATCTTATTAGAGTTTTGTTGTTCATTGGAACACCCTTGCCAACCTTCAATTTATAATAAATCTGGGAATTTCGAGGTGTAATATATTTTTCCTTATATTTTTTCAAAGGACTTTAAATGAGAGGAATGAGAAGGCAATAAGTAGATTCAGGAGAGGTGCCTTTGATGTAAAAACAAATTAAGTAATCTCCATCTGTAAGAAAGGAGATATAGATTTATATCAGTGGGGTGGATATGTGAATTGGTGTGCACTTAGGGAAAGAACATGAAAATTTGCTGGGGGGGGGTTTTGGGTATGCTGATTTCAAAAATTGCGGGAACCAGGACGTCTCCCCAATGATTCCCGCCAAAAATTAAGAAATTGAAAATGGCCGCCGCAAACACCATTTTTGTCCTAAAATGGCTCAAAGTGTCCCGCTTGCCTTAATCTTAATGTCTATACCTATTTTATGAGAAAGATGATTTTTGACTCCATGAAACCAATAAACATGTAGAGAACTGATTTAATAAATTTTCATGGTGAAAATTGTAGAAAATTGCTCAAAACATTAATTTTCACAAAACGTACTGGTAGGGTATATGATTTGCACCTCCCTTTCCTTAAACAATGTACCAGATTTTTGACGGGAGTATGATGACAAACATTTATCATAAGCCTCGCCTTATCCTCATCCTGTGTGACACACACCCCACACACACAACACAACACCACAACACACCACACACACACACACACACACACACCACACACACCCCACCACCCCAAACACTGCCTGGAGTACCACAAACTACCCTTCCTCAATCAACACGAAGGAAGGCCACCGGAAACTACCCCGGGATCTCCCCGGGTTGTGTTTCAACTCAAAGCTGAGTGAAGCAGCCCCAGGCAAATACGAGGGCATTTATAAACCTCGTTTTCTTTTGTTAGTCAGTCATCTGTATATAGCTGAAGCGTTACTACTCCCCTTTGGAACATAGCAGTAACACCATTCTGTACCTTTAAGTAAGTCCAACCAGTCAACATTAGCCCGGGGGACTCTACTCAAGTCAACTCACATTATTATTTTTTGCTTTCTACCGGGTTTGGTGAAATTATCTTAGTATTCCCTTTTTGTGTTTTTTCTCTAGGGTTATTATCTTGTGTTATGTACATATTGGTCTTTAGATTATAAAAGCATTTTTTCTTTAGTCATCTTTGTTTGTGCTTCAAAGCAAGATCATCTTACTCCTTGCTACAAGGTGATTTATTTGATATTAGTAAATTGTATTGTTATCTACTTCTTTCCATCCCCTTTTTTTGTTATGGTTTCGGGCGTTTCAGTTTTCGCTACTCTTTCCCTCTAGACAACTCAGTCTCGCTGTAACAGTTGGGGGCCTGTCCGGGATGTAAAACCCTTTACGGTTGTTATTTCTTAATCTCACTTCAGTGATTTCATATTTTTCTGTGTTTCACCCCAGTATTTTCTTTTGTTGTGAGAGTTCACGGTGTCTATGTTGGTGGGTTATTACTTTACTGTGCTACATGATTGAGCGTGTGGATAGCTGTGCCTTTAAAAACTCACTACACGAAGGCCTGGTGTAGAGGCCCATTTTCCAGTTCGTCACACTGCTTAAATTACCTTATTGCTCTGTTTGATATTTTTTCCAAGTAGGACACTCCTCCCCGCTAAGCTATACTGACTCATTTTTTCTCACGGAACCAGCGATGTTCCAAATCTAGTTAACTCACTCGATTATTAACTTGACCAGTTCAAAACTCAAAAATTTGAGTACTTATGCCAGATCTTGTGTGCGTTTTGGGTGGGTACTGCATCTCTGGTACTTCTCCACGGGCTCGTTATATCCTTCGAAGTGATACATCTCCAGGGGTCATTCCCCTATCAAATCTCATGTCAGGGTAGTTCAGTTAATACTCGAGTGATTTTCCTGAAATAGCGCCCTTGGCATCTCTCTTCTAACCCTATTGTGGTTCTTAATTTTTTTTTAAAACATTAATCATGGGGTTTGATGCGGAAGATTTTTGCGGGTAATCCCTCTGCTGAAAAATTTAAAGCTGCAAGACTTACTAAAGATAAACTCAAGTATATTCCCCGCTAACTTTGGCATCCATTCACTCATGATACTAAAAAGGAACACTAATGACACTCATATTAACTCATCTTGGTGAAAAACCAATAACTGACCCTCAGCCCAAAAACCCACCACTTCTAGAGGTTTCTTCAGACACAGTACTTCCCCTAGAAGTGGAGAAAGTGAAAATGCAGGCATTCAAATGAAGTTAGACTATAAAAGAGCAGAAAAAGAACATGATGAGAAAAAAAGAGCGTGAAAGAGAGAAAAAGAACGTGATAGAGAACGTGAAAGAGAAGAAAAAGTTCTCTAACGCGAATACCGGTTACAAATACAAGAGCGTGAAAGGGGCAGAAAAAGAGCATGAAAGAGCAGAAAAGAGCGGGGAAAGAGCAAGAAAAAGAACATGATAGAGAACATCAGTTAAAAGTCCTCGATCTGCAGAATAAAGGTCACGCCACTCAAACTCCAAAAAAATTTTACAATTAACAAAAATTTTGCCTCTTTTACCTCAGTTCTCTGATTACGACCCTTTGAAGCTTTCTTTAGAGAGTTCGAATCCTCTGCCACGCATTTTCAGGTACCAAAAGAGGATTGGCCTGGCTTGTCAACCCAAAACTTAATGAAAGGCTTTATCTGTTCTAGACAGTGTGCAGGATAATGCCGATTATGATGTAGTTAAAGATGCTATACTTACAGTTTCGCGGTCACCACAGAAAGATCCCGACAAAACTTCCGCAACATAAACAAAAATACTGGTCAAACTTACCTAGAATTTGCCTCAGAGAAATTCAAGACCCCTTAAAAACTGGCTCAAGTCTGCATCAGTCACCACTTATGACGATCTGGTAAATCTCGTAGCACTGGGGGAAATTTTAAAACGTAAAATATCCTACTCAATCATGTTGCACATTACAGACAAGGATGAGAAAAACCTACTCAAAGCTGCTAAAATAGCAGATGTTTTTTCCCTTAGTACATCGCCCTGTATCCTCGGGAGAGAAGAAGGCTCAGTCATTGTAAGTTCGGTGCAAGTTATGAAAAGGATGGTAAGTCTGTAGATAGTGGTTCCAAGCCAAGTGTGTTCTGCTTTTTCTGTAAGAAAACTGGCCACCTCATAAAGAACTGTCCTGACCCTAGTGTAAAGTAGCTAAAATGGGCCTTTTCTAAACCAGTTACTTCGGTGAACACATAATTCCACTCCCTTTTGTTACTGATCCTTTCAAACCCTTCAGTCACAAGGTAAATGTCTCCCTCGCTCTGACTCTGAGGAGCGCCCTCTCCAGATTATGCGGGATACTGCTTCTGCCCAATCAATCCTCTTAAAATCTGCACTTCCAGGAGTAGAACGGAGTATACAGGGGGGAAGGTGTACCTCAGGATTTTCACCAGACTTTCCCCGACCTCTGGCTAGGGTGTACCTTGATTGTCCGCTTGTTAAGGGAGTATAACCCATTGCTGTCAGTGAGGACAAGTCTTTACCCATTCCTCATACTAACTTCCTGTTACTAACGATCTGGCTGGTGAGTTAGTATTCACCCACCCCTTGTCACTAATAACTCACCATTACCATACAAACCCCACAGCTCACATGGAAAAGGAGCAGCCAAATCTTTTTCCTAACTGTGCCGTTTTCCCGTGCACAGTCCGAAGCAACTGCTCAATACCCCCTCAGCCCTTGTCAACTACCACTCCTCATACGCCTAACGTAAGTCTTGGCAAAGTATTTTCTGAAAAACTACTTGCTGAGGCTCAACGAGACGATGCTACTCTGTCTCGTACCATGCCAGACCATTCCTAAAGATCAGATCACTCATTCCCCTTCTTTCTATTACCAGGACAAAGTTCTTATGAGGGTATTCAAAATGCATAAACTTTCTGAAAGATGCCACTTGGGCTGAAGTTCACTAAAATTGTATTGCCAATCAACTTGAGAGAGCCAATCATGGAGATCGCTCATGGAGAACAAGCCGGTCACATAGGAATTAAGAAAACTTGTGACAAAATACTCAATGATTTTTACTGGCCAGGATTAAAAAAAGACATAACTTCAATGATAAATTCATGTCACACTTGCCAGATTATGGGAAAACCTAACCAAAAAATTCCCCAGTACCCACCTCCAACCTATCCAAGTGCTGAGGAACCTTTTCAAAAGATCAAACATTGACATCGTGGCCCTTGCCCAAACTAGGGGAGGGAACCAATACATCCTCACTATTATGTGTCCAACCACCCATACCCTGAGGCTTTCCCACTTAAAACATTACAGCCAAAACAATTGTGTCAAAACTCACTCAACTGTTCACTACCTTTGGCATACCTAGGGAAATTCAAAGTGACCGCGGCACAAATTTCACGAGCGGTCTCTTTGCAGCAGTTCTGGCAGAGCTTGGAATCACACAGACTCTATCTAATAGGTAATCAAAGACAGATTGCTAAACAACACTACCAGTAAACTTGTCACTATCACTCAATACATTGAGAAACTTAAGAAAACTCTTGACCAAGTCCGCTCATTTGCTCGAAGCAATCTCAAACAAGCTCAAGGGGTAATGAAAAACACTTTGATAGTAAAGCTAAAGTAAGAACATTCAATGAAGGTGACCAAGTCCTTGCTTTCATTCCAGTCTTTGGTTCACCTTTACAAGCTAAATACCATGGTCCTTATAACATCAGTAAGAAGGCATACCATCCTCAATCACAAGGTGCTTTGGAGAGATGTCACCAGACCCTTAAGGCACTTCTCCGCAAGTTTTGTCATGACAAGGACCAAGAATGGGACGAAGCCTTGCCTTTCGTCCTATTCGCCCCTACGGGAGACACCCAACGAGTCCCTTGGTGTTGCCCCCCTTTGAGCTATTGTTTGGTCGTAAGGTTAGGGGGCCACTTAAGGTAATCAAAGACAGATTGCTAAACAACACTACCAGTAAACTTGTCACTATCACTCAATACATTGGAAACTTTAAAAAAAATCTTGACAAATCCGCTCATTTGCTCAAGCAATCTCAAACAAGCTCAAGGGTAATGAAAAAACACTTTGATAGTAAAGCTAAAGTAAGAACATTCAATGAAGGTGACCAAATCCCTTTCTTTCATTCCAGTCTTTGGTTTACCCTTTACAAAGCTAAATACCATGGTCCTTATAACATCAGTAAAGGTCAGTGACAATAACTATATCATAACACTCCCGCTGCCGTAAAAGCACTCACTAATTCACATTAATCTACTGAAATTATACAAGAGTAGAACCAAACCTTTCACCTGATACAAATAAAATACCTGATTCAAATACAATGCCAGTTTTGCACCATTTCTGTACCTGAAAATACCACCACCCTTGTAACAGGTACAGATTTAAAAAAACTCAACCAACTTGGTAATCTCAGAGATTACCTAACCCACCTATCTTCCTCTCACAGGAGAGACAAAACCACCATTATGCTAAACCATAAAGATGTCCTTGGCGATCATCCCAAATTATGTAACATGACCTCCCACGATGTCGAGCTTCTCCCAGGAACCTCTCCTCTTCGTCACCACCCTACCGACTACATCCTCGGAAATGTTTACCAGATGAGGCAAGAGGTGGATTATCTACTCCCGCAGGGACTGGCTATTCCCCCCAGTCTCCGTGGGCGTCACCAGTCTTCTCGTCCCCAAGGAGGATGGACAACTGCGCCTCTGCACGGACTACCGCAGAGTAAACGCTGTGACTGTTCCGGACGCCTACCCTCTACCAAGAATAGATGATCTCATCGACAAGGTTTGGGCAGACTAATTATATAATAAAAATTGACTTACTGAAGGGATACTACCAAAAAAAACCCCTTACGGAAAAGGCCCAACAAATATCAGCCTCATCACACCCTTTGGTCTTTTCCAATACAGAGTCATGCCTTTTGGATGAGGAATGCTCCTTCTACCTTCCAAAGGGCAATGGACTACTTATTACAGGATCTGGGTGGAGTTCTGTATACTTAGACGACATTCTGATATTTACAGAGCATTGGGAGCAGCACCTTCTAAAACTCCCGGGGAAATGTTGACCAGGCTGCGGGGGCACAACTGACCATCAAGCTGGCCAAGACCACCTTCACCGAGCCACGGGGACATACCCGGGACACGAGGTGGGGACAAGGCCAAGTACGACCCCAAAAAAAGGCCAACATCTCCGCCATCTTGGAGTACCCTGCCCCCCACTACTCGGAAGGCCCTACGGGGGCTTTCTGGGTATGGCAGGTTACTAAACCCGGGGATTCTGTCCCAACTTCGCGGCCGCTACCGTCCCTCTCACCCGGCTCACTAGTGGGGCTGTGACCTACAACTGGACGGACGTCTGCCAAGGGCCCCCTTCAACCAACTTAAGAACTTCCGTCCCAGGGGCCCGTGCTCATCGCTTCCCGACTTTGCCAAACCCTTTGCTCTGCAAACAGATGCCAGCGACACCGCCTTAGGAGCTGTACTCTTACAAGAGGTGGGGGGCATTCTTCACCCCTTGATACCACTCCAGCAAGTTCAACATCCCCAAAAGCGGGACACCCCCATCCGAGAAAGAACTCCTGGCAATCGTCTCAGCGGTAAAAAATTTCAGTGTTATCTCCAGCCAAGTCAAGATCCTTTAAAAGTCTACACTGATCACAACCCTCTGTCCCTTCCTAAATCGTGCAAATTTACCAATCAACGCCTTCTCCGATGGTCTCTCCCTTTCCCCCAACCTTACAACCTGACCATCATCCACATCAAGGGCACCGACAACATCATTGCAGACGCTCTCTCTCGCACCTAGAGGCTCACCTTGACCAGTTCAACTCCTACGACTCCACTTCTTCCCGTGGCGTCGTCTTATGGGGGAGTATCATAAGCCTCGCCTTTTCCTCATCCCGTGTGACACACACACACACACACACACACACACACACACACACAACACACACACGCCTGGAGTACCACTAACTACCCTTCCTCATCAACCCCGAAGGAAGGCACCGGAACTACTCCGGGATCTCGCCGGTGTGTTTCAACTCAAAGCTGAGTGAAGCAGCCCCAGGCAAATACGAGGGCATTTATAAACCTCGTTTTCTTTTGTTAGTCAGTCATCTGTATATAGCTGAAGCGTTACTACTCTCTCGAGGAACATAGCAGTAACACCATTCTTGTACCTTTAAGTAAGTACCAACCAGTCAACATTAGCACCGGGGACTCTACTCAAGTCAACTCACATTATTATTATTGCTTTACTACCTGGTGGTGAAATTATCTTAGTATTCTTTTTGTGTTTTTCTCTAGGGTTAATTATCTTGTGTTATGTACATATTGGTCATTTAGATTATATAAGCATTTTTCTTTAGTCATCTTTGTTTGTGCTTCAAAAGCAAGATCATCTTACTCCTTGCTACAAGGTGATTTATTTGATATTAATAAATTGTTATTGTTATCTACTTCTTTCCATCACCTTTTTGTTATGGTTTCGGGCGTTTCAGTCTCGCTACTCATTCCTCTAGACAACTCACTGTCTCGCTCGTAACACATTCCATGAAAAAGGTCACAGATCGCCACCATGAACATATACCAAGTACAGTATGCAGAGGACGTTCCAATCTCAAGTAAAAAGTGTCACTGATGTGATGGAGGAGCTTGGCAACCCCTTTGCTGATTCAAGCACAGACCTCTACCTACAAGCTTGACATTTAAGGCGTATTTTGTAGCGGCAAAATTAGTAAAATTGTACACTTTGTAGCTGCTCCCACTTTTTTATAGTCTTTTCAGTGCACGGCTGCTGGATATCGAGTGCTCCTATTTGTAAAATTTTACACTCGACTCATTAGGTCCATAGACGGAGAGGCCAGAGGTCCCATGTACTAATATGTTAACATTTTTTCCGTTTTCTCGTGCAGGCACCATGGGTGACTTCATTTTTTTGTAAATATTTTTTTTCGTTTACTCCACATAAGAGACCCTCTCAGTAATGAAGTTACTTTCATAGTATCATGAATTACTCGCATACATATCACATACACTTTAATCTTCAAGTTAATCAGGCCCTTACCGAGAGTCATGATGAAGGGCGAGCGACAACCTTCGTCGACTGAGGAAGGGTACCGTAAAAGGGATATTTTTCGGAAGGAAGAGCAGCGACGACGGTCGAAAGTCGGCACGAAGACACGGGTACCCCCGTGTTTTCGTGCCGACCTTCGTCTCTGCTCTTCCTTCCAAAACAAAGCCCTCTTATGGTAAGCGAAGGTCTGCTGTTCGTCGTTCGTCGCTCTACCGCCTTGACTCTCGGTACGGGCCTCACAATCTTCGCATCTATGAATGAATATCTGTAGTACTTGTTTGTCTTATGGGTGTAACACGAGTTTATGCAAATATTGGTACAGGAGATAGACCAAATTATTCTAAGAACAAAATGCTCTATACCCATATGCTTTCTGAAGCTTCCTTTACGTGACATGGAGTGAGAAAGGATTACCGCGGCCGTCATGTAACTCACGGCTAGCGGGAGGCAGTGTATGGAGGGAGGTATGCGATGTGCACTCGCGCGGATGCCCCCCGGTGAAATTATGAATTATTTAATCATAATTTTACTAGTTATGGACAATTACAGTATCTTATAAGTTTTAACTACACAATCGATATTAATAAACAGCTGTTATTTACCAAATAAGCAGTACATGAGAACAGCAGGGCTGTAATAAGCAATAATGTAAAGGGCTACTTGGCATCATGTCGGCGAGGGAGAGGCATATGACACTCTCTCATATAGAGCTCAGTGGTGAGAGCTATAGTCAAATTTTTTTTAAGAGGCGAAAATTCCATTCTATCTTAATGTCTCGTGCTTAAAATTATGCCTATATTTACCTGATAATATGGTTAACTATGATAAAATACAGCTCTTTAGAAGAAGCGTAGTATTCCCTTCTCCTGGCATCAAATATCAGTCAGTAAGCAGCAAGGGGGCAGGATCTTTCACCTCGTTAAAAAAAAGTATAGTTGTTGCCGCCGCCTCAGCTCCCTTCTCGCCCTCATAGGCGATCAGCCTGGGGGGTTGGTCGGTATCAAATTAGGGCGAGAATGCTAATAGTGTTTTTTGGGAAGGTATAAATGCCTAGAGTTAGAAAACATGTGATAGCATTGTGGCAGTGGCAGCTTTATGGGAGTTATCCGCCACAACAATGGGGAACTATCGAATTTTGGATGTCATACATAGCCATGGTAGAGCACGTGATACTTGGCCTTCTACGTGCTTCTCGTGAGGGAAACTGGGATTTGCACATCAATGGCATTAGAACTTTGATCCCATGGTGTTTTGCCTACGATAAGATCAACTATGCCAGGTACCTATCTGCATACTTTGCTGAAATGACAAATCTTCCGGAAAAAAATCCTGATGTACATAGAGCCTTCCAGCAAGGTAATTTCTCAGTGCAGAGGTCCAGCAATAATCCCTTTGGGCGGATACCTGTAGATCAGACAATTGAGGTTACGGTTAACAAGGACACTCAGACTCCTGGAGCACGTCAGGGTTCAGCCTAAAAGCAGGAGCCATCAAAAGGTACTACATAACAGCAGAGAAACCGCAGTAAATTTCTTGGACACCTAAGAGACATGGTGCAGGGTAACCATCAAAACTAAATCATGCTGATCTCCAGCAGCCAAAAAATAAATAAAGATGAGGAAACAGTGTCGGCAGTCGTCAGCCTCATTCAAGCCGGGGCCAACCCATTCTCAGAGAAGCAAGACCTCATAACATTTCTACTGCTAAATCGGCACACAGAGACTTCCCTCTGACCTGATTAAAGCATGTGCTATTGGAAGAGAAGAGTTATGCCACTTTCCGCAATGAGAGACTGGAAAAACGACCCACCCCCAAAAAACTATTTCACGATCCGATGAAAACTAACAAGCTAAAGACATTCACTAATATGTGGAAAAATAAAGTATTGAAAACAAGTGGGAAGGACATAATCTTGAAAGCTGACCGTCTCTGTTTGGTCGCATCATAGTGATGGCAAAAAGGGCGCAATCTCAAGATGGAGGACATCCTCTCTCACCCCCTGGGACCACTACCCTGGGCTCTCTCTACCCCAGACGGATTACTCAGGAAAACAAACAAAGCTTCCTTAGCCACAACTTTGCAGAAGAATGTGACGTAGCAGACCAACTCCTACAAAATCCGGCTTCTGTGATCGATGGAATGAACTTAGTTCAAAGAGTACAGGTGGATCAAGCTACGTTTGGAGACATTGCCACTACAATACTGTCTATGGCATTGCGTGAAGGAAGTAAAAGAAACCGAATAGATGTTGTGTTCGACACGTATCGAAAGAATTCTATCAAGAACAGTGAGAGATCGGCAGGGGGTTTGAAGAGACCGGACAGCAGCTGCAGGGTATCAAAAGCGCACAGATCGTGAGGCAATGGAGAAGTTTCCTGACAGGAATAACTAAAAAAAACCCCAGCTGATTAGCTTCATTGTCAGTGAATGGAGGAAGCCAGTGTACAGGGAGAAACTACATGAGAAGATTCTGTTACAACTGTAGATGACAAATGCTAAAAAATTACTCACGGGGCAGTGAAGAGGTACCAGATCTCCAGTGCCACAGGAAGAAGCAGATGGGCGCCTACTTTTCCATGCTGTCATGCTGCTAGACAGGGTACCAGGCTGTTGTGATATGCGCAGAGGATACAGATGTCTTTATCATGTGTTTGGCATTCCATGAAAAGATGGGGGCCCCCGTTATTCCAGAAATGTGGAACTAGAACCCAGAACTAGTTTAGTTGACATCGGGAAAGTCGCTGCCACTATCGCATAGATGTCTGCAGAGCTTTTATTGGTATACATGCATACACTGGATGTGACACTACCAGTGTTTTCGCAGGTAAGGGAAGGCAAGTGCTCTAAAATTCGTGACCAACAACAGGGAAATCAAAAACAATTTACACAGTTGGGCCAGGAATGGGACCAATCTCAGGTACCACTTGTTCTGTTTTAAGAAAGGTGAGATAGAGAGTCATCAGCTTCCACCCTGCAGGACTGCTTAGTCAAACATGCACAAAGGGCAAACTACCAGGCTGGAATATGGAGAAGATGTCTTGAGCAAGACCCAGGTGTACCAAGTCCCATTGGCAGAGGGTGGAAAATTGACATGGATGTAGCTGAGGAATTAATGGTAGTGGATTGGATGGATGGTCGGCCAGCACCTGAGGCTATCTTGGCCCTACTGGCCTGCAAATGTTCAAGGATGTGTACACTGCCAAAGTGTGGTCTGTCTGGCAAAGGGACTTAAGTGCACTGATATGTGAAAACTGTCAGACTGCGAGAATCGTTCATCAGAATGATGAGGAGAGCACGGACGAAGACGACGATGTTGATGATTAATTTCATAAAAGGTGTGTTCAATGTTTTAGGTAATTAGCGTAGTTATGTACATATATACATTATACAATATACTATGTACATACATTGTATAAAAATATTATCCGATTGAATTGGTATATGTATTTAAAAGCGGATTCTAAATACATTTTATACTTGATCATCTTCCCGATTTACCACGTTTAGAAAATTGCCCTAGGCAGGGGAAAGTGGTTCTTCCCTAGAGGAAAAGCCGATTTGGGGGACAAATACGAAGCTAGGGAACAAATAAGCATACCGTTGGAATCACCGGGAAAAAGCTCTACATTGATAGGCCCATAAACGAAATTTAAAAAATTTTCATAATTATTGGGTGTATTTTGGCGGCCATTTTGGGAAAAAGGGAGATAACTCATATAAAGCTGCCCCCCCCCAAATACTATCACATTTTTTTCTAACTCTAGGCTTTATACCTTCTCAAAAAACCACTCTTAGCATTCTCGCCCAAATTTGATACCGGTGAGCAAAATTTCGGACCGGGCTGACCGACTATCAGTGGAGACTAGCGTAGGCCCCAAAGAAAATAGATTGATAAATACATGTGCGGTTTAAAAAATTATTCTAGTATATACCAAAAATCGGGATGTTGGATATTTTTATTTTTTCTAGTGAAGTCGATTATATTTCCCACCAAACGTGATAATAAACACCTAAGTTTCCTAACGGTCTTACCAGTGGTTACTCGCTGGAGCCCCGTCAGGGTGGCTGGGTTGGGTTTGAGCTGCGAGCTTGCGTGCAGAGTCCCTGCATTCGGCCCAGCGATTCGAGCCCACCAGGTTCGTCCTGGCGTGGTGGCGCTTTGTATAGTCAATAACCTTGTAGTGGTATTTTGCAAAGTGTCTAGATAGGATCAAAGTATCTTATCTTATCTTACCACTGGAAGATGTACAATACGTGATTTTTTGCGGGGTTTGACACCTACTCGAGCCTTTAGTGGGCAGTTTTTATCCCGCTGACAACGATCAACTTAACCCCTTGAGACCCAGAACGTAATTTCCATTGTAATTTGGCTACAATTAAACTAGTTTTAGTTAATATAAGCAATATTTTATAGATATGACCTGTTTAGTATCCTTGTCGACTAACTAATTTGGTATATTGTTACTTTTCGTAATTATATGGCTAACAACATACAATTTTTTATAGCAAAGGAAAGATCAGGGCGTGAAAGGGTTAAGTACAGTGACGGCCGCTAGCAACATAATAAACTAAAGACTAATTTTATATAGATCTTGAACTACGTAACTCAAGTGTTGTATTGCTGCTCCTCACTATTAGTCTAAAGCAGAGGTATCCAACCCAGAATTCGAGAAGAGCCAGTTTCTTCAAACTTGGCAGAAAAGCAGTGCTGATGGAGCCGCAGTGTACATTATGAATGGAAATTACGAACAAGTACAAGTTAATAAGTACAAGAATTCATCTCAATATTTTCCTAGAGACTTAGGACCTAGGTCACATACACTATTATACTGCGGCTATTTATATCAGTATTTTATCTTTTTACGATAATTTGGACATTATTAAAAACATAAGAAAGCTACAAGAGGCCAGGAGACCTACACGTGGTAGTTCCTGTTACTAAACACTACCTACATCCACCTTTCATCCCCATCCATGAAATTGTCTAGCCTATTAAAACTCCCTATTGACTATTTAAAACTCCCTATTGACTTTAAAACTATTGATTAAAAACTCGTGACAAAGAATCCTTATTGAATAAAATCTCCCTATTAACCAAAATCTCCCTATTGACTAAAAGCTCCCTACTGACTAAAAACTCTACTGACTAAAAACTATTGGCTCTATCCACCTTTCATTCCCATCTACGAAATTGTCTAGCCTCCTATTAAAACTCCCTATTTACTATTGACCTATTGACCTTGACCCTCCCTATTGACTTGACCCTCACTTATTTCGCTGGGGGTTTTTCACCTTAAATAATACAAATAACATAATCCCGCTAATTTTATCTGAAGACTCTTAATACGAACCAGTTATAATTAATTCATAAACTGTTCTTTATCATACCTTTGCTTCCATGGATCAGTCATTTTGATAAGGAATATAAAAACTTATCAAAGCGCTCCAGACTACGTTAAAATAGCTAACTTTCCATAATCGATACGAAAGATTAAACCAAGTCATATGTTATGAACACACACACACACACACACGCGCGCGCACACACGCACACGAAATTATACTCTGTACCACCAGTACGTATATAGAAACTTTATACTCCATCACATCGCAAAACTGTATAATGTATTGTTTGTATAAAGCGTTCTGGACAACTTTGGTCACCAACACGCAATTCTTAGTCACCTACGTCGCTCTTATAATCTTGTTCCTCACCTTCGCCACTCTTGCGTTTAGTTGTTGCTCTATTTTCCCATTCAGTTATTTACATCACTTACTTTTTGTTATTCTATGTTAACAGACTCACTTACTTTTTGCCATTCTGTTAACACCCACTTACTTTATATTATTATGTTAACACTGGTGACGTATTAGACTCGTGCCATTTGGTGTATTTGCTGTCTCATTTATTGTTATGCTGTCTTGTGCACTATAATAGACTGACTATTAATTGACTATTAACTGACTATTAACCGATTATAATATGACAGACACCTTGTGTGCGATAAATTAATAAAATCAAATCAACTCTCGCGTCGTGTCCTCACCTGCCGGCAGCTCGTCACCACTGCCCACCGCCACACCTGCTGCTCATACTGTAAATAGAAAGAAATGTTACAATCACAGTTTCAATAGATAGTGCTAGCTTGGCTCCAGGTCCCCCTCACCGCCGTGAGTATTAGCCCCTCAAGGGGGGGGGTGTCACAGGTGCCGGCTGCTCATTGTCGCCTGGTTGTGCAATATGTTAGGCATGGTTAGGATTACGTAAGGCGAGGGATTACAGGCAACATTACAGCAAAAATGGATTACAGTGAGTGTTTGGCAAAAAGGATTACCGTTAAGCTGAAAGACAAAAGGATTACTGCCAATCTGAAAGAAAAGGATTACTGCCAATCTGAAAGACAAAAGGATTACTGCCAATCTGAAAGAAAAGGATTACTGCCAATCTGAAAGAAAAAAGGATTACTGCCAATCTGAAAGAAAAGGATTACTGCCAATCTGAAAGACAAAAGGGTTACTGCCAATCTGAAAGACAAAAGGATTAAATGCCAATCTGAAGAAAGGATTACTGCCAAACTGAAAGACAAAAGGATTACTGCCAATCTGAAAGACAAAAGGGTTACTGCCCAAACTGAAAGACAAAAGGATTAACTGCCAATCTGAAAGAAAAGGGTTACTGCCAATCTGAAAGACAAAAGATACTGCCCCAAACTGAAAGACAAAAGGATTACTGCCAATCTGAAAGACAAAAGGATTACTGCCAATCTGAAAGACAAAAGGATTACTGCCAATCTGAAAGAAAAAAGGATTACTGCCAATCTGAAAGACAAAAGGATTACTGCCAATCTGAAAGAAAAAAGGATTACTGCCAATCTGAAAGAAAAAAGGATTACTGCCAATCTGAAAGACAAAAGGATTACTGCCAATCTGAAAGACAAAAGGATTACTGCCAATCTGAAAGAAAAAGGATTACTGCCAATCTGAAAGAAAAAAAGGGTTATGCCAATCTTTAAAGAAAAAAGGATTACTGCCAATCTGAAAGACAAAAGGATTACTGCCAATCTGAAAGACAAAAGGATTACTGCCAATCTGAAAGACAAAAGGATTACTGCCAATCTGAAAAAAATGGATTAATCTTGAGCTGAGAAAAAGGATTAATCATGAGCTGAAAGTAAAAAGGATTATCGTTGGGCAAAAAGACAGTCAAGGGTTAAGATGAAAGCAAAAAAATATAATACCTTTAACAATGGCTCCCGTCGTCAGAATGCCTTGTGATTTGCTGAGGTCCATCCGGGTATCTATTTTATTCCAGCCATGTAACTTCAGTTTCCTCTTGTTCTTATACCTCGGTTAGGTCAGTACTTGAGGCCAACAAACTCCACCTCCAAAGCAAATTCTTGACTCAATTTAACTCCCAAGCTGTACTGTAAAAGACAAACTCCAGTCAGCGTATCATATCAGCATATGGCAGGGAGGGACATAGTAAAACAAATAATAAAAAAGCTTCCCTATAGTACTCACCCTATGACTGCATCACTCCATCAGCGCCGCCGTGCCCGCGCTGCGATGAGTCTGTCGTCGCCGCTGTGATGGACGCTAACGAGGCATTACTGTGGAAGAGTCTACAGAGTTATGGTGTACCTGGAAAAGAACAGTTAGCAGCATCCTATCGCCCTAACGCCTAGGAAACAGAATCTTCCTTAACTTGTTTCGAAGAGTTGCTCCAGCGCTGTCCCTCGTCCCGCGGCGCGCTGTGCATGCAGGGGTACTTACCTGAAAAACAAAGAAAAATTAGTACATTTGCTTAGTCACAATAGTTCTAAACATTAAAATGCTCTAATGTTCAATAATTCACAACTTATTAATCAATCCTAAGTCCCTCTGTGCCCAGCCTTCCCGCGGAGCCTCAGGCAGGCCAGCCAGGCAGTCTGCCGCCCTGCCACCGACGCGCTGCTACGTGCCAACCGGCTGTTACAACACTATCATGACGCTCAACACTAATCCCATTGTCTACTTGACCACCAGCCATAGACCACTGTATACCTGGACTGTTCACGCGACAATGTTTTGAATTGCGGGGCTGCATAGGGGCCCGCGGGGCGCCCGACAAAGAGATATAGTGGTCTATGGACTATCATATAGACTGGTTTATCAGTATATATGGTATACTGTAATCTTCGTAAATGTTTGTTCTATAATATTATCAAATAAAAAACAGTAAAACACGCTAAAGAAATGCCATTACGAGACTATGAAAAAATATGCATGAACTTAATATTCACTTAACTCTTCGCCATTTAAAACTTTGCGAGTCAACTTTTATCATGAAGAGTATCAATAGAAGCGCAATTTTATTAGCTTTCCATTGATGTATTTCGTTATCTGATCAATTAATTAGAACCATGCATAAATTAGCGTTAAATAAATAAATAAAATCAACAATCGGGTAATTTTCCCGATTGACGATGTTATTTATTTACTTATATATTTCGTTTTCTGATAAATGAATTAGTACCATGTATAAATTAGCGTTGCCTAAATAAATAACCTCATCAATCGGGAAAATTACCCGATTGATGATTTTATTTATTCAGTTAACGCTAATTCATGCATAGTTCTAATTCATTTATCAGATAACGAAATATAGCAATGGAAAGCTAATAAAATTGCGCTTCTATTGATACCCTTCATGATAAAAGTTGACTCGCAAAGTTTTAAACGGCGAAGAGTTGAAGTGAATATTAAGTTCATGCATATTTCTTCATAGTCTCGTAATGGCATTTCTTTAGCGTGTTTTACTGTTTTTTATTTGATAATATTATAGAACAAACATTTACGAAGATTACAGTATATCATATATACTGATAAACCAGTCTATATGATCCGTATATATATATATGAATCCGAGCGGCCCTCCGACTTCGGGCCCTTGTGCGACAGGCCGATATTCCGTGCGCAGTCCAGGTATATAGTGGTCTATGCACCAGCGTAACTTACCGAAACGATGAGCAGAACAGGGCGAGGTGGAGAACGGTGAACTACTAGCTAAACACACGCAAACGCACGCAGCGCACACAACGCACACAACCCCGCACCGCGACGCCACCCACGCACACACACGCGTCACCGCCGCCACCCAGAGAATGATCTTCCGGCCGGCACCCCGCACCGCCGCCCACGCCGCCCAGCGTCTTGGGCTGGGCGGCCCAGTGGGCGTGTGTCTCCGAATCCCTGGCTGATGCATTGACCAACACGTCCAGGGCTCACACCCTCGCGTGTTTCACCAACAGAAGTATTGGTGTAACACCAGGCTAACTTTACCTGCACTAATATACGCCTGTGTGTTGGAAATAATGAACACAGTGACAAGATATTAAGGAGCGAAGATTGTATACTTTGCAAGATCACTTTCGAACACAGTGTAGCTTCCGCTTGACGACAACCCCGTCTTCCCCCATCTTGAACCCCCCCCCCCCCCCATCACCCCTACGAGCCCTGGTTGGGACTCACGCGCAGCTCACAGCGCAATTATCTTTTTCGAAGCAGTTTCGAAGCCGTGTTTCGGGACCGCGTGAGGACCAATGAGAGGCCACCACCGGCCAGCCTCTTGGGCTCGGTAATCGCCCTGTGATCGAATCCCTGACTGATGCATTGACCAACACGTCCACGGCTCACCCTCACGTGTTTCACCACGGTATAAGATCAGCTTAACTTTACTTGCACTAATATGTACCTGCTATGTTGGAAATAATTGACACAGTGACATAAATATCCAAGGCGAAGATTGCATACATTGCCGGATCGTTTTCGGACACAAGTGTAGTTTCTGCTTTACGACCGAACCTTCCCAACCCCCCCATATCCCCTACCTGACCCCCCATCTCCCCCTAAAATACCCCCCATGCCACCACTGGTCCCCTTCCCCACGCTTATGTTCTCTATATGTAGGTTCCAGCACGAGTATATCTTTCTCAAATCTATAATGATTTATATTTGATTTGATTTGATTCTGATATTCGCTTATTTTTGTGATTCATATTACTGTAACATTCAATTCACAGCGAACTATAACCATGAAACAGTAACATGATGCAAGAAGGCAGACAGACTCCACCCCGGTATACCCTGCCACCGAGACTGCCACCTCCACTAGTCGTCGCACTTTTTTCACTTTGTCTGTTCCTTGATGTATTAAATCTTGTTTGTTGTTCTATGTAAAGGTATTCTATGTATGGTTAAGTTTTATATTCATGCTATTTGCTGTCTTTGCTCTATTAAAGCTTGTTTGTTATTCTATGTAAGGGTATTCTCTGTATGGTTAAATTTTAGATTCTTGCTATTTGCTCTCTTTGCTGTCTCGTTTTTATTAAGATGTTTTTTTATGTACTAGAATGACGCCTTGTGTGCTATAAATTATATCAAATCAAATCAAGCGACGGGAGAGCGAGCACTGTGGTGAAGGAGGAACCAGGTTGCGTTTTACCACACACAGTTCGAATCCTTTTAGTCCGACGCTCCACACAGCAGCACGACAATATTGAGTTAGCAGGATATTCTGAAAACTCGAAAGATTTTTTTATTTTAACAAACCTCATAATAATATACTTATAGAGATATATAGATAGATCGATAAATAGATAGATAGATAGATAGATAGATAGATAGATTGATATATAGATAGATATATAGACAGACAGATAGATAGATAGATAGATAGATAGACAGATATATAGATAAATAGACAGATAGACAGATAGATAGACAGATAGACATAGATAGATGGATAGACAGACAGACAGACAGACAGACAGACAGATAGACAAATAGATAGACAGACAGACAGACAGACAGACAGACAGATAGATAGCTGATACACTTTTGCAACGCACCTTTTTCAAGTTTGTTCTCTAATATATTAATCATTGTTAATTTTGTGTGTGTTTCAAGTGTCAGTTGGAGGCGGGCGTGACGAGATAGATAGATAGATAGATACATAGATAGACAGATAGATAGATAGATATATAGATAGATAGATAGATAGATAGATACATAGATAGATAGATAGATAGATAGATAGATAAACAGACAGACAGGCAGACAGATAATACACTTTTCTACTGCACATGTAATAACTTTGCTCTTTAATATATTAATCATTGTACTTGTGTGATTGTTTCAGGTGTGAGTTGGAGGCGGGCGTGAGGAGGTGCGAGTGCGAATCAGGGTGGGCGGGCGGCGACTGTTCCACGCCCACCACACCCACTGCCTTCATGTGCACAGCTTTGTCCGCCTCAGCCTTGTCTTTCTCACCTCTCGGCTACACCACCTCCCTCGCTCAGCCTTAGGTGCGGACAGGATGATGGTAGTGGTGGTAGTGGTTGTTGTTGTTGTAGTAGTAGTTGTTGTTGTTGTTGTAGGAGGAGGAGGAAGAGGAGGAGGAGGAGTAGTAGTAGTCATTATGGTATTATTTCGGTACTGGGCATTATGGCATTATTTCGGTAGTGGGCATTAAGGTATTATTTCGGTAGTGGGCTTATGATATTTCGCATTATGGTATTATTTCGGTAGCGGGCATTATAGTATTATTTCGGTAGTGGGCATAAGAACATAAGAAAATAACAAAATAAGGAAGCTACAAGAGGCCGTGAGACCTACATGATGTATTTCCTGTTAGTAACTCTACGTACATCCACCTCTCTTCCCCACCCATGAATTTATCCAGACTCCTTTTAAAGACCTCAATAGAGTCCGCATTGACCACCTGACGAGCACGCTCGGCTCACAACCGAGAAGTTCCAGGTTCGATCCCCGGGCGGAGCGAAGACAGATGGGTGGTCTTTCTTAAAACCTGAGCCCCTGTCCAACCAGCAGTGAATGGGTACCGGGTGTTAGCCGGGGGTTTGTGATCCTCCTCCCGGGGTGGTGGCTTCGGCCAACACTAACCTGCAGCGGTAGATCACTATATGGCTCTGAGGAATTGCATATCCTCTAAACAAAAAAAAAAAAAAAAAAAAAAAGGCCTCTTCCATTTGTGCCCAAGTTCCAGGAACCAGTTCTTTCAGTTCAGGGTTGGGTTCAGTTCCTGGTTCTGGGTTCGCGTATCACAAACACTGAGCTCTATATGAACTGGAGGGGCGATCTCCTCGAGGAGCGCGTGACTTCGGGCAGCCATATTGAAACACCCGGATCGGCGCAACGCACTATAGTCCCAAAGCCTTAAAGTAGTCGTCCAGACCCATTTTTTTTTTGCCTAATTATGTTGAATGTACATTCAAAACACCTAATCCACCAAAAATAATTGATTTCCAGGCCTTATTTCCGTAAAAACACGACTTTTGTAAAAAGCGCGCGAAAAAAAATATCTTCCCTCCAACAGGGCTACGACTGTTATTGATGACGTCAGAACAGGGACGCCCGCAGACACTCTGTCTGACACCTGTCGGCAAATGTTATGATGAGCGATTGTACTTCGGTGTCAGA
>JACEEZ010007658.1:676014-714910 GCA_016584305.1 Chionoecetes opilio
GCTATTCGAACAGCAGATGGGCGCCTCGTGTCGGACATGGATGGGCAGATGGCTCGTTGGGCTGAGTACTTTGGGCAGTTGTTCACGGTGGACCCTCCAACTGAGCAGCTTCACACCACTGGGTTACAGGCAGTGGATGCCGATCCTCCCATTGACGAAACCGCACCCTCTCTTGACGAAGTCAGAGAGGCTGTAGCAAAGTTGAAGGGTGGAAAGGCAGCTGGTGTTTGTAATATCAGTGCGGAGCTCCTCAAAGCTGGGGGTGAGGCCATGATCCGCGGGTGCATGCTGTCCTGACTGCCGTGTGGCAATCAGTTACCATTCCTCCTGACTGGAAAAGGGGGCTGGTCGTCCCTATCTGGAAAGGGAAAGGGGACCGTCAGGACTGCAACAATTACCGCGGTATTACACTGCTCAGCGTACCAGGCAAGGTGCTTGCCCATCTATTGCTGACACGAATTCGCAGTCATCTGGTGAAGCATCAGAGACCTCAGCAGTCTGGGTTCACGCCTGGTAAGTCAACAACGGACCGTATCCTAGCGCTTCGTGTCCTGGTGGAACGCCGACGTGAGTTTCGACAGGGGATGCTTGCAGCCTATGTTGATCTCAAGAAGGCGTTTGACTCAGTGCATCGTGAGTCACTCTGGGATCTTCTGCGACTTCGAGGGATTCCTGCTAGGACTATTGGTTTGATAACTGGTCTGTATTCTGGGACTGAGAGTGCTGTGAAGTGTGGGGCAGGTGTATCCGGCTTCTTTCCTGTGAATACAGGAGTGAGGCAAGGGTGCGTCCTTGCCCCATCACTTTTCAACGCTTGTATGGACTGGGTATTGGACAAGGTTGTAGATCAAAGTGATTGTGGAGCATCCGTCGGCAACACCAAGATCACTGATCTTGTTTTTGCTGATGATGCAGTAATCTTTGCTGAGTCGCTGGAGGTCCCGGTGATGGCTCTCGAGGCGCTGCACGAGGAGGCAAAGCCTTTGGGACTTGAGGTCTCCTGGCTCAAGACCAAGGTCCAGGTGTTTGGAGACTTACTAGATGAAGCTGTACAGTCTGTTCATGCGTGTGGCGAGGACATTGAGATCTTGGAAAGTTTTACATACCTTGGTAGCGCAGTCCATAATGACGGCGGGTCACGTCAAGAAGCCTTACGACGGATTGGCATAGCCCACGGTGTTATGGACTCGTCCAGCGGGAGTATTTGGCGTTGTCGGTACCTGTGCAGGAGGACAAAGATCCGGATCTTCAAGTCGCTTGTGATCCCTGTCTTACTCTATGGTTGTGAGACATGGACACTAAATAGTGATTTGAAGAGACGAATCAATGCCTTTGGTAATAAGTGTCTTCGCAGAATCATGGGGTATCGCTGGGATGATTACGTGTCAAATCAGCGATTGCACCGTGAGACTGAATCGAGGCCTATTACCTGCATAGTCCGTCAGCGCCAACTTCGGCTATATGGGCATCTGGCACGCTACCCTGAAACCGATCCTTCCCATCGGGTTGTATTTGCAAGAGACAATCCGGCGTGGAGGAGGCCAAGGGGGCGCCCACAAAGCTCGTGGCTGGGGCAAGTTGATGTTTCTTGTCGAGAGCTGCTTGGTATGGGAAAGGAGCCTGCATGGGAACTCGCGCGTGGTGACCCCCGGGAGTGGCGTCGTAGGGTGGGCGAGGCGACGCGCCCCCCGGCGTATGCCCCCAATGATTGATTGATGATAGTTTGATGGCATGTATACAGCAATAAATGGAAGTAGGAGCTCATGAATAATAATTAAATCTTGCAGCGACATCTGAAATCTTGTCATCATTCTCGTCATGCTATAGATACAGTCCGAATCGCCGTTGATGTTTGTGGCTAGAGCGGCATAACTTGTTTTTTTGCTATATTATACTCAACAACTTAAATATATTCATAAGTGTTATTACAATTGCAATAGAAATGTAATATATCTGGTATAGGATAGTTGGTAGAAAAAACCCTGGTAATAGATACACCATAAACAATGTATCGCTGATAAGATCAGAAGGTGAAAAAGATCTTGGAGTGAGGATGAGCCCAGACCTCCGACCTAGGAAACAATGTATTGAGGCCAGAAATAGAGCTAATAGAGTATTAGGATTAATTACCAGAAGTGTTAAAAGTAGAAGTGCGGAAGTTATTCTAAAGCTTTATCTGGCTCTAGTCAGGCCTCACCTAGACTATGCGGTTCAGTTTTGGTCTCCATATTACAGGATGGATATAGCCTTGTTAGAAACAGTGCAGAGAAGGATGACCAAAATGATACAAGGGATGCGTAACTTTAGTTATGAGAAGAGATTGAAGTTATTAAAATTACACTCACTCGAGAGACGCAGAGTAAGGGGCGATCTGATAGAAGTTTTTAAGTGGATAAAGGGATTTAATAAAGGAGAGGTAGGAAAAGTTCTTACGGCTTTTAACCAGGGTAGAACAAGAAGTAACGGATGCAAGCTGGAAAAGCGTAGATTTAGAAAGGAAATAGGGAAAAACTGGTTCACAAATAGGGTGGTGAATGAGTGGAATGGTCTCAGTAGACAAGTAGTTAGTGCGGAGTTATTAGCGAGCTTTAAAGAGGGGCTGGATAGGTTCATGGATGGGGATGAAAGGTGGATGTAGGTAGTGTTAGGTGACAGGAACTACCACATGTAGGCCTCGCGGCCTCTTATAGCTTCCTTATTTTCTTATGTTCTTATGTTTCTTATGTATATATGTCATATCACACTAAAAGAGTCTTAAAAAGGCCCGTCTACACTATCAGTGGGCACCTGTGGTTTTGGAGCATGGTAACGGCGAGTACCCGGAAAATGATAGTGTAGACGCGAACAACTGAAGCACCATCCTGACCGAGGCAGTTCATGATCGAGCTATATATTCGTGCGTGGCCACGTGAGCTACATCCCCAGCAGTGTTGCCAGATGCACCGAGACGTCTCCGTTGAACTAGACAGTTAATATCCATGCCAGACGTTCCGGTGTATGGGTTATACAGTGTGAAATTAGTAGGACGTTGATAGTTATGGAGCATATGATCTGCAAATCCCTGGGATGTACCTGGTACGTATGTACGATGTACCGTATTATTCCACAGGGTTGATAATAGCCCATGTTATCTGGCACAACTGCACGCCAGTACCTATCACTCAACCAACACGGGCAGCAGCTGCCCGTACACTGGGTAGGGGAGAACGTAGGGGACTCAGTACAGTGTGAACTGGCAAACTGCTGGTCGGTGGTCTCTGCCATCCTTCACCACCATCCCTCAAAACTGATGAGTTGCGTGCTCGAGCACCATAGGTGGCCACTGATAGTGTAGACGGGCCTAAAATTAGAGAACCTATCACAGGGCATGACTACGAACATTTTGTCAGTCTGTCTCAGCCAGTGTTGCCAACCGCAGGGCGATTCAGCATCATATGCCTTGTAGGGCCGTAGGGCGATTTTACAGAAAATTAGCAAAACGTAAGGCGATTTTGAATTTTTGGTATGAGTTATGTATTTAGTTTGTAATAAAAGATAAATAATTAAGCGGAAAGGATCAAAATATGTTCAAAACAGTTAGTAGTTTTTTAATTTTTTCTTAAACACTGGAAAAACTGATTAAATGATAACTAATGAGTGAATCTGACAGCTAACAGCGCATCAGCTGCTGTGCCGCTGGTGTGGTTGTAATTTGTAAAAATTAACAAGGATATGACAGGTCTAGCTAGATGATATGAGCGTACTGCCCTTCTCTGTG
This sequence comes from Chionoecetes opilio, assembly GCA_016584305.1. Classification (NCBI taxonomy): domain Eukaryota; kingdom Metazoa; phylum Arthropoda; class Malacostraca; order Decapoda; family Majidae; genus Chionoecetes; species Chionoecetes opilio. The sequence goes on from JACEEZ010007658.1 coordinate 679,772, forward strand.
GAACCGGGTGGAAGCTGGGTACCCACTTGTTGCATTTCTACGTATCATAATCATTGTTGCGTATCATTCAGTGGTACGGTACGCTGCAATAAGGTATATTTTACCGGTGTGTCATTACCAAAATATCCGTATAAAGAACAGCATGCGTTGCCCTATTGTATGTTATTAGAATTCATATGATACAAAGATTATGGAAAAGGCTATCGACAAATGTCTATTTTCATCCTGAGCCGTAGGGCGCTGAAGGGAAATGTAGGGCGTTTTCAGTGTCTGTTTAGGCCGCAGTGGTTCTTAACCTGGGTTCGATCGAACCCCAGTGGTTCGGTGAGCCAGTCTCAGGGGTTCGGCGGAGGCCCTTCGAAACACATTGCAATTTTGCTATTATTGTAGTGCCGGATTATGCACCACAGTAAGTTTTACGCAAAATTAACGTAAATTGAAGCAACGCGGTGGAGGGAGAGTTATAGCCGTGTTTTTGTCGTCCAAGCACCGTCTTGGATACGAAGACCGTTTTTTGTCGTGATTGGTTTCTGCGACAAAAGCACAACAAGCTTGGTAGGAGCCGAAATAATAATCAACGCAAAACATTGCAAACAATATCACAAAGTAGTATAACACACATTTCAGCAAGTGTTATCACTTTGAGATGAATACTGAAGGTATATTATGAAGGTTAAAATAAACAATAACAACACTGCGCCAAAGGGTAGCCAGTCATCACAAGCACCAAAAATATGGCCAGGATGGGGCCTGTGTTTCTCTTGCCAAACTATTTACCTTCTGTGTTATGAGTGGTGACGATGAGTGTCAATATACATCCAGTCCAGTTTTCAGATATATTATATATGATAAACAACAACCCGCATCACCAAAAAAGTAGTCGAAAACGTCTGAGTTATTTTAATGCCACAAATTCACCTCTTGATATATGTGGTGACCATGAGTGTCATTATTCTTACTGCCCTGCCTGATATGGTGTGTGTGCGACTGTAGGCATGCAGATTTCTCTATTATTCACGTTGTACAAGGAACTGTGACTATTTTTTTCTGGTGAGTTTTGATGTGGTTTGAATTAATCTGCTAACTGTTTCTGAGGCAATCACTTTTTTTTGGGGGGTGGGTGGGTAAAAGTCAAGTTAGGTTAGGTATAGCTAATGTTAGATACAGGTTAGGTTATGTTAGGTAAAGGTTAGGTTATTGTTACAAACCCGCTCCCACAGCCGCCCAACTAACTTTCCTTCCTTACTGGGCTGGCCTCAGACGCGTGGAAATGATCGGGCTGAGTCCGGTTATGTGTCTAATCGGGACCAGAAGCAATGACTCCCCTAAGGCCTTGAGCACGGGTACCCCACACTGGCACATCACCACCACGGCACACACACACACATGCACATGCGGAATAACACAATCACATCCTTTCCAGACTATAATTGTACTAGGTAACACTACAGAAACAGCCTCACGCCCATTGAACACAGGCCCAGCCACTTGACGACTGTCGAAGCCCTAACTGTTCCTCCACTGCAACTGCAGTCACTGTTATGCGTGTTATACCATACCAGAGTCACCACATCCTGACGATGCGGGAGAAGACACCTTCCCACAGCTGCGCCCAGGTCCCTCGCACATACACAGGGACACAGTCAGTTGCCTACCTTTCACCCAGGCGCCCTTTAGCCCCAGGGGACACTACCTCTACCCTGGGATTACCTGTAACACCACCGTAGCCCCTGTTCCCTGGCGATGCTTTCCTGGTCTCGCTATGGCCCCTCGTGGTCTCCTTGATCTTGATCTTGATCTTGAGACAGAGTCGTCTCGGAGCACGGTCGTAACACTGCCCTCCCCTCACAAAAACTGGCCGACCTCGGCCAGCCAAAACTAAAAAAGAAACAAAAATCAAAACACATGGCTACATGCACATATAACAGAAAATCCTCAAATGAAGGGCAACTCGCACCATCATTAAACAAACCACCTTTTACCAAACGTTACCACTCCAAAGCTTCACAACTGCAAGTCCCTCCATCGCCATCCACCAGCCGCCACTGCAGTGCTGGAAAGTCATACCAGGTCGCCCTCCTCTTCCATGCGAGACACACCAGTAGGAACACATCTGCAACCTCAACCAGGCGCCACAACACAGCGGCCGCCACAGGCTACAGGGGTACTTCCTCTACCCCTTGGCCCGCCTCAGAGGTAACCACGGCCCAGGAGCCTTCACACTCTACTGGGCAGCTCTAACCCGCCCGTGCTCCACTGCTCCAGTCTCCGCGGGAAAGGCTCCACGACTTCCCGACCGACCATGCCCTCCACTGCAAGGCGCCGGTGACGGTACGACAGGGCTCACTTCTCTGCCCCCTCCTGGTTCCTCTTTAGAGTGAGCTAGCCCTCTGGTCCTTCCAATATGAAGTCTTCCATTCACCTAGGGGTACGTCGGGGGCGCTTCGGGCGTGCGCCTCCCAAGCCTGTTGCTTGGACCTCGTTATCGCCCACATCAACTGGTACCGAGGTAGGTTCCTCTGTTGCCGCCTGCTCGCTGGGTTCGAGGCCGGTTAGAGGAACCAGCCCCATGTCGCCCGCGTCCTCTTCCTCCGGCCAGAAAACGCGTTCCTCGTCATCCTCACTGCCACACGGCTCTGGCGTCGAGACGTCTCTCTCGGTGCCATCCTCTCAACTGTAGTGGCCCGGACCATAGTACCTCCAGAGCCTATCAGCATGGACTACCATTGCTCTCCTTCGGGGTGGCCTGCGGATCCGGAAGGTGACATCAGAAATCACCTCCACCACTGTGTATGGCCCCTCCCATGGACTCTGCAGCTTAGGAGACTGCCCCTTCTTCCTTCTTGGGTTGTACAGCCACACCTACTGCCCTTCCTGGAATACCGGCACTTCAGTATGCCGGTCATAGCGGATCTTCATGGCCTCTTCCGCTATCCGGAGATTACCCCAGACTTGGTGGTGTATTTCCTCCATCCGTTCTTTTAGGGCAGCGGCGTAAGGTGTGGTAACAGTGGGCATCCCCTCGTCCGGCGGCCGTCCGGTGATGAGGTCCAGTGGTAACCGCAACTCCCGGCCACACATAAGCCTGGCAAGTGAGTAACCGGTGGCCTCATGTTCTGCCGACCGGTATGCCATGAGTAGTAGGGGAAGCTTCAGGTCCCAGTTCCCCTGTCCTTCCTGGCAGCTCTTCGCCAGCTGCTGGGCCAGTGTGCGATTATAACGTTCCACCATGCCGTCTGACTGCGGCCGGAGTGGAGTTGTACGTGTCTTCTGCACATCGAGCAACTGGCAGCACTCCCTGAACACCTCAGCCTCGAATTCCCTCCCTTGGTCCAAGTGTAACTCTTCAGGCACACCGAATCTTGATAAAAATTCATCCACCAGAACTTCGGCAACCGTGGTAGCCACATAGTTGGGGAGAGAGTAGGCTTCTGGCCACTTAGTAAAATAATCCATCGCCACACACACATAGCGATTTCCTCTGGCCGTCTGGGGCAAAGGACCCACTATGTCCACTGCCACCCTCTCCATGGGTGCTCCCACCTGATAAAGCTGTAATGGTGCCCTAGCACGTACATTGGGGCCCATCTTAGCACTGCACACGTCACAGGACTGGCACCACTCCTGCACGTCCTGGCGCATACCCAACCAATACACACGCTGCCGCAAACGCACAAGAGTTTTCTTAACACCGAAGTGCCCACTTGTGCTGCCACCATGAGCCTCACCCAATAGTTCTGCCCTTTTCTTCTTGGGGATAACCGTCAGCCAGAATTTCACTTTTCCATCACTGGTCACCCACTGTCGTTCCAACACTCCCCCCAATAATCGCAACGCATCCCATTGTCGCCAGAAGAATTTGGTCACTGGGCTGGTCACCGCCACACGTTCCCAAGGTGGCCTAACACGACCCTCCTCTAACCACGCCACAACTGGCCCAATATCAGCGTCCTGTTGCTGGGCCAGCTCAAGGTCCTGCCTCCACGAGGTGGCACTGAAATGGAGGGAAACACGGTTACATATTTGGTTTGGCTCACGTTGGCTGCAGTGTTTGCAGTCCACAGGGCAAGGGCGTCGACTCAAACTGTCGGCATTACTGTGCACCCGGCCCGGACGGTGCTCAATTTGGTAGTCATGCTGCTCTAGCTTGCCCAACCACCTGGCAAGCTGCCCTTCAGGATTCTTAAGGGTTTTCAGCCACTTTAGAGCAGCATGATCGGTCCTGACCGTGCACTCGGCACTGTACAAGTAAGAGTGGAAGTGGTCCATGCTTTTGACCACCGCCAACAGTTCTTTCCTGGTGACACAGTAGTTCCTTTCCGGAGCAGAAAACTTGCGACTGTAGTATGCCACTACACGTTCCTGCCCGTTCACTAGCTGGGAGAGGACAGCCCCCACTTCTTTAGCACTGGCGTCACAATCCAAGGTATATGGTTCCGTAGGAACAGGGTATGTCAATACAGGGGCGTGAGTGAGTTCTTCCTTCAGCTGCTCGAAGGCCGCCTGGCACTCATCACTCCACAGGAACCGAGCTCCTTTTCGTGTCAGGTGATGAAGTGGTGTGGCTATATGTGCGAAGCCCTGCACGAATCTCCGGTAATACGTGCAGAGGCCCAGGAAGCTTCGCACCTCCGTTACACTATGGGGAACTGGCCACTCCTTGATGGCTTCTACCTTCCCGGGGTCAGCCGATACCCCATCCCGGCTCACGATGTGGCCCAGAAATGACACCTGTTCCTGGAAGAGGCAGCACTTCTTGGGACTGAGCTTCAAGTTCGAAGCCCTAAGCCTGTCCAGCACTTCTTCCAGCCTTTCCAGCATCTCCTCGTAGGTGCCTCCGTACACCACCACATCGTCCAGGTAGACCAGAGCCGATCTCCACAGGAGGCCATCCAGTACTCGCTCCATCAGCCTCTCAAAAGTGGCGGGAGCGTTGACCAAACCAAAGCTCATGACCCTAAACTGTCACAATCCTTGGCCGGATGAGAAGGCAGTCTTTGGCTTGTCCTCCTCTGCCATGAGGACCTGGTGGTACCCTGACTTAAGGTCCAGGGTACTAAACCACCGTGCACCAACCAATGCATCCAACGTGTCGTCTATGCGAGGCAGCGGGTAAGAGTCCTTGGTTGTAACTGCATTGAGCGCCCTGTAGTCCACACAACAACGCATCGTCCCATCCTTCTTTCGAACCAATACCACTGGGAACGACCATGGACTGCTGGACTTTTCGATGACACCCTGAGCCCGTAGTTCCTCCACAGCTGTCTCGATCTCCTTCCTCCTCGCTGGTGCTATCCGCCGAGGGGGCTGCTTAATGGGCCTGCTGTCGCCCGTGTGGATGAGGTGCTGGGCGAGACCGGTTCTGCCCAAGTCGTGGTCAACCTTCGAGAACACGTCCGCATACTGCTCCAGCAACTGCCCCACCTTGGCAGCCTGCCCTGGGGTTAATCAGCTACCACTCCTCTGCCAGAGGTCCTGCAGATGTGGCGGCATCCCTGTGTTTCTTTCTTGTCGCCCACTCGACTTACCCTGTGCAGTCCACGCCCGCACACCCTGTTCGCGCCCTTGCAGCGTAACTTCCCCTCCTTTGGCCCGCATGGTCATGGAGCCAAGGTACAGCACCGCCTTGCTCTGCTGGAAGAAATCCAGGCCAAGGAGATTTTCGTCCAGGTCGGCTACATAAACGGGTAGTTCCTCCTTAGTCTCGCCGACCTCAATTCTCGCCTGTACCGGTCCCCTTAACTTCGTGCAGTGGCCGGTGACCCCGCACAAATGTTGTTTGGTGGCTGGAAGTTCTGAGGTGTCCACCAAGTCCGCCTGTACGAACGTGCGTTCGGCACCCGTGTCTACCGTCAGGCTACAGGGCCTCCCGTTGACTTGTCCCTGTACCTGCACGGTCTTGGCGCCTGTAGAGCGGCACCTTATCTGGAGTGGGGCCTCTGGTTGATTGGCTGGTGTTGGGTCCCCGCTCCCAGCCAGACAGAGTTTCCCGCGGCCGTCCCGCTGGCAGAGTACCCGTTTTGTAGACACTCACTAGTGCGGTGAGCCTGCCCACAATCCCAGCAGCACGGCCCCAGCAAACACAAAGACGGAGGGCCTCCGGAGGTCCTCCGTATGTCTTACCGGTGGCCCGACGGAAGTGTACGACGTAGGGCCGCTGGGAATTTGCTCAGAGGCTCACCGGCGGGCCGCTCCCAGCGGCCCGCCGTAGGGCATATGACCACTTGCCGCTGTTATATTAACTGATTGAGGAATATTTATGGTTATACTTTCTAAGTATATTGCAGATATAGTAATGTTTTAAGGGGTGTTGCACAACCCATTAGCCGATTAATAGACTAATGGGCTGTTCAACACTTATAAAAGCATTACTATATCTGCAATATACTTAGAAAGTATAACCATAAATATTCCTATGTCGTTATCCAGTAATACGATGAAAAGGAGATCATAATTGCTACGGACATTGTTTATTTCATAAGTACAAAAACATTTGCATTATTGGGTTTACATGCTGGTGTACGTGGAACACTGAACAGCTATGTAGAAGGATATTGGTTGCGGCGAACCACATAACTACATCCACCCACTTGTGCGTTACCCACTAACTGATTTCACTCACTGACACAACGCTGCCGAAGAATTCCTAAAAAAACGTGTCGTACTGCAATTATCTATATTATTCAGTCTATTTCGATATAATGAAGGAGCGAAAACTAGTTATAACTAAGTTGTTATTATGTTATCGACTGGTTAAGGGTGAAAATTTAGGCCTTTTGTGGGTTTTTAACCCTTTGTAATGGCTATCGTACGTCTGGCAGTTTAGTGCATTGGTAGCTGGGAAATGATTTCAAATAATATTCTATTCTAAATCATGATATTATCCATGTTAATAATCATCATCTACATATTCCTTATTAGGTGTACCGTTGAGTATTGATATGTGTTGATAATATGTTGGAAGTTATTGAAATAAGGGAAAATATGACCTTGTGTTATCCCGTAATCTTTGCCGCGGTTAATCAAGTGTTATTTTTATATGATACTAGCTACACACATAGACTAACTGATAACGTTTTTCCATGTAAACTCCTTCCTATGTACGTATCTCATCTTTATTTCTATGTATCTCTGGGTGTTCCTGATTAAGCTGGAAATATTTGAAATAAACTGATATATGATAATTTCTATAAACTATCATAATAACTTCTATAACAATTTTTAATAGTTTGAACAGGCCTAATAATAGTGATGGTACCGATATTTAGATACTATGTATATTACTGTGTTAATATATAGTATATGAAATGAATATTTCCCACTTATACGTCCAGCGGGCCTCCGGAGGGTTGACGTCAAGTTGCCGCTGCTTGTCACTACTGATGTAATACTACATCAAGATAATCATATAACTGTTGTTTCAAAATATTTACACGTAGAAATATTCAATTCTTCAAATTCTGTACATTAATTTTCAACATAGTAAATTTTCCCCGTCTGAAAATACACCAGCGGCCCTCTGGAGGGCTGACGGAGGTAAATTTGCCGCCGGCGGCCGCCGTTCGCCGCTCTACAGCCTACGTAGTCCCGCCGGTGATGGTTAGCTGGGGCTTGTACTGGTACCGGCCACTGTTACTCCCTCTAGGTGAGACGCTTTGGCGCCTCTGCCGAGGGCATTCCCTCTTCCGGTGACCTTGCTGTCCACAGCGGAAACAGTTGCCGTGGAGAGCTCCTGGAGACGACTTAGGGCTAGATGGGGGCGACTGGACGTGCCCCTTCCTGGCCTTAAACATGGTTCTCGGCCTGTGTGTCGGGCCTTCCACCTCCCGACTAGTCCTCAAAAAGGACTCTATTTCCAATCCTCGGGCCAGGGCTTGCTGTAGGTCCTCCACGTGTGCCTGTTGATCTGAGTGTTGACTGTATATCTTTATTTGTAGATGGTTCACCGCATCCACAAATTGGTCCCGGAGGAGGAGAGTGATCATGTCCTCGCTTGCCCCCGGGTACGCCCGACGTACTAGCTGCTCTAAGTCCTGCGCCAAGTGCGGCAAAGACTCCCAGGATTCCTTAGTCTGGCCCTGAACCTGGCCCTAAACACCTCTGACTGGTGCTGGTGTCCTTACCGCCTCTCTAGCACCGCCAAGACGCTACTGTAGGAGGTCTGCTTCCCGGCCGGCAACTGGTTCAACACCTCCAGCGCTGAACCATTCAACGCTCCCACAAGCTGCACCGCCCTCTCATTAGCGGCTCCAGCCCCAGGCCTCGGCCAACAGCTCAAACTGTGCCCGGTAGGCCTCCCAGGACACAGTACCGTCAAATTCTTGGGGACGCTTTCGGACACCCTCACAACGACGACGACGTAGGGATCCCTGTACCTTATGGGATGGAAAACGTGGCGGGGAGGGTGTTGAGGGAGGCGTGGGAACCGCACTTTTCGGTGTCGCACGGGCAGACGGCCCCTGACGGAGCACGCCGCACCTTTGGGCACCCAACACTTGCTCCCCCTCACTGTCTGAACCAAACCACTCGCTGGCACTACACGGTTCCTCCTTCACCAGTCCTGCGGCACCTTCACACATACCCTGATAACCACCCACGCCCCGCCCCAGTTTCTCACTGATGTAGGTTTTCAAGTCAATGGCCAGCTGCCACATTTCCTCCTTCACCTCACTTTTCACCCGCTCAAACTGGTTATCAGTGTAATCTTTAGTGCCCTTTTCTACCCGCTCACGCTCTCGCAATGCTCGTCCCAGACCTTCATTTATCTGCCTTGCCTGGGCGTCGAGCCTTTCACCCACCCGCGTGTTAAAACTGTCAACAGCTTCTGTTTGTCTGGCAATGGCCATCGCCTGTGCTCGTAATGCCCGCAAGATGTCAGCCAGAGTTGGCTGTTCACCACTTCCGTCTTCCATGGTGTGCCATATCCCTTGACGCGCCTGCCGTACCTCTAGACCCGTGCCCGTACCTCTTTGGCCCTCACTCTGCGGCGCCGACCAGAGCACACAACAACATACCAACTTCTAACACCACTGTTACAAACCCGCTCCCACAGCCGCCCAACTAACTTGCCTCCCTTACTGGGCTGGCCTCAGACGCTTGGGAATGATCGGGCTGAGTCCGGTTATGTGTCTAATCGGGACCAGATGCGATGACTCCCCTAAGGCCTTGAGCACGGGTACCCCACACTGGCACATCACCACCACGGCACACACACACACATGCACATGCGGAATAATACAATCACATCCTTTCCAGACTATAATTGTACTAGGCAACACTACAGAAACAGCCTCACGCCCATTGAACACAGGCCCAGCCACTTGACGACCATCATGAAATCGGGTAATTTTTCCCGATTGATGAGGTTATTTATTTAGTTAACGCTAATTTATACATGGTTCTAATTTATTTATCAGAAAATGAAATGTATCAATGGAAAGCAAATGAAAGTTTTCGAGCAAAATATTAAATGGGAGTTGGAGTTGGTGAATATCAAGTTCATGCATATTTCTTGAGAGTCTCATAATGGCCTTTCTTTAGTATGTTTTACGGTTTTTTATTTGATAATATTATAGAACAAACATTTTCGAAGACAACAGTATATCTTTTATACTGATAAACATATATTTAGTAAGGGGAAAATTACCATAAGCTGGCAAACACGGGCGGCAAGTGGAGTTTGTTGGTCCTCCAGCTCGCTCCGACGGGCGGCATTTGGCTTGAAGACGCTAGATCGTGACGTCAGTGCAAGACACCTATCGGTTCGGTTATGTTGAATTTTGTTTTTCAATAATTTTATGTCGCAAATCACTTTAAAAAAGTTATTTGCGACAGAAACGGTTCGAAGATTGATTCAAAACACATCAAAACTCATCAGAAATAAGGCCTCTTCCGTTTGTGCCTAAGTTCCAGGAACCAGTTCTTTCAGTTCAGGGTTGGGTTCAGTTCCTGGTTCTGGGTTCGCGTGTCACAAATGGAACGCAAAAACCCCGTTTTTTTGTTTACAAACAAACTCAGCTGGCGAGGCAAGAGGAAGGGGGGGGGGGAGAGAGAGAGAGAGAGAGAGAGAGAGAGAGAGAGAGAGAGAGAGAGAGAGAGAGAGAGAGAGAGAGAGAGAGAGAGAGAGAAACATTAAAAGTGGTAACTCAGCTATGATGTGAAGGGATCCTATCAAGTTTAAGATCGCAGGACCGCTTTCCTCCACCAGTGCCCCTTGTAGGCCTGTCTGACATCCTCTCCGACTCGTGCATGCGGAAAACCCTTCACGATAAGAGAAATAGGGCCCAAGGCGGCCTTTGTATGTTATGAACTGAAAACTCTACCCAGATTACCCACCTCCCAATGTGGGTAGAGAAAGTGCAAGGGTTTTGCTGAGTCACTACGCGCGTCACCTCGGACCCAGGTTTTCGTGCGCAAATGGAACGCCTGAATTCTTGGGTTCTGTGAACTGGTTCCTGAAATGTCGCAAATAGAAGAGGCCTATAAATAGTTACGTCCACCAAAGTGAATTCGGTGTCAAACTGGAAATTTAGCAAAGTTTTTTGGATAATGGGGAATAAGGTAATATTTTTTGGGGTATATGCTGAGTAGGAGCCACTTGCAAGAAACACTATGTAAAGATATATTAGCATATTTCATTAAAAAAGATAAGTCTGAGAGTATTAAAGATAACGTGTATGATTTCATAAAGCACTATCATTATAAAACTAATAACCCAAAGGAAATTGAACCTAACCTGGACTCCCAACAACGTTAACTAACTAATTTATTTGACATAATTCCTACTAACCAGAGAGTAAGGTTTTTCAAAAACTAATAATTTGCGATACAAATACTATAGAGTAGACTGCAACATATTTGATCATGAATAAGAATGTAAAGCTCAAAATATTTTAAGTGATTATGGGCAAATGCTCCAATAAACTCTATTTATTTTTCATGGTAAAAATGGACGAGGACTGCGCGGTCATTTCCTGAGACACTGACTAGTTTTTTCTTGCCTAAAATTAGTGTTTTTTTCAGATGGAAGTATTTTTATTTTCCGGAAACAGAAAACATTATTATTTTTTTCTCATCACCAAATCCTAAGGTCGCCGTTTCCATTGATAACAGTGTACGTCCATCAAAAAAAGCACTAAAACTTTGCCAGGAAGTAATAGTCAGTGTCTCAGAAACCAGAGAAGTGACATAATTGTACGGAAACTAAGTGCGCCCAGCCCCGCCCCGCATTCGCCAGCCCACACGCCAGCTGCCGAGTGGTCCGCTTGCCTAGCCCTGCTGCCTGCTGGGAGGATTATTACCCGAACCGAACCTAATCTAACCTCATAACAGGGGGAGGGTTCCGCCCCCCTCGACCCCCCCCCATCCCCGGCGAGATTATAAACCGAACCGAACCTTGACCTAACCTCCTAAAGGGTTGGAGGGCCTCTGAAAGGGGAGTGTGTGTCTGTATGCGTATTAACCAACTTTATTATTTCTACAATATGTAGCTATATAGGTTTTTAAGGTTACGCGGAAGTGGATTAATAATGTACAATATACTGAGCAAAAAATAATATAGAAAACGTAAGTGGTAACGGTGGTAGCGACCGCGCAGTTCTCGTCCATAATGACCTTATTTTCCCCGAGTACTGGAAAAGTGTAGCAATACACATAACAGACACCGGCTTCTCATCAGTTATAACACCACATCTCTTCATCTATCTGTTATATGCTGTTACTTCTTCTTCTACAACCATTTGTCATTACTACTTTTACACATTATGTTGTTTTTCATGTCAAGTGAGCCTTTCTTAACCTCAGCCACTCGACAAATTCTTCTCAAAATGATTGTCCTCTCCTTTTCCGTTGTTTCCACGGGATCATACTCTCCAAGAACCTCAGAGGTGTCTTCGGGCGGAACGCTTGGATTGGTAGTCCTGATGGTCATGATGATAGGCATGGTTTTCCCCGCATCTGTACGACATCACAACAAAGCCACGCGGTGCCGAAACTCCCGTTTTCTAATGCTTGTTATCTAATCCCGTCTTCGTAGCAAGACCGCGCTCAAAAACAGGAAATCTTGGATTGGTCTTCGTAATCCAAGACGGTGCTTGGACGACAAAAACACGGCTCAAGTGTGTATGTTTGTGTGTGTGTGTGTGTTCGCCTGCCTCTCTCGCTTCCAAGCAGTGACGTATATGGGGGGGGGGAGGCACTCATGCAGTCATGGCCCGCCCCCTTTTGTCCTAAAGGAATTAAAATTGCTTTGTCACGGAATATCAAATTAGTGCAATGTATCCCTTCTAAGGCCTCAAAATACCCCTAAAAATGACTGATATTAAAAAAACAATGGACCCATTTACTCTACTTGAGGTAACGATAGATTTGAAATCTTCAAGCCTCATATAGTTGGGCAGTGATGTTGATTTTTCTATGTGAACATCTAAAACGACTGGCGCCATGTTGTGACGACAACAACTGCAGAGCAAAACAGCTGTGAACTTGTGAAGTGGCCGCTCCTATGTACTACCTACTACCACACCAACTTGCATTACCCCTACTACCGCAAGATGACCAGTAATCCTCCTTCAAGTGATGTGGTAGGTATTCACTGTGTTTGTGAATATATAAGTTGTAGTTTAAAAGGAAGAAGTGGATAGACAGGGATAAGTGGCCCGTGACACTAGGCAAGTGATTACTTTTGGGATCGGCATTCCTTATAGGGAGCTTAAATGAACTTGCAATGACATGTACTACAGCTAGACAGATACACGAACTCATAGAGGAACAGGTAGAAATGTATGGTTTTCTTTCCCCACATAAGCAAAACATACACTCTTCGTCACCCTACTCACCACTTCGTCACCCCTAGTACAACCTTTACTAACCATACATTTCTACCTGTTCCTCTATGAGTTCGTCTATCTGTTTAGCTGTAAATGTCATTGCAGGTTCATTTAAGCTCCCTATAAGGAATGCCGATCCCAAAAGTAATCACTTGCCTAGTGTCACGGGCCACTTATCCCTGTCTATCCACTTCTTCCTTTTAAACTACAACTTATATATTCACAAACACAGTGAATACCTACCACATCATTTGAAGGAGGATTACTGGTCATCTTGCGGTAGTAGGAGTAATGCAAGTTAGTAAGGTTAGTTAGGTTAGTAAAATATACCTCTAATTTTACAAGGCTAGGTTTGGTTAGTAATTTTTTTTGGGGGGGGTCTCGCTATGAGGTTATTAGTGAGGTTAGGTTATAGTGAGGTTAGATTAGTAATATCAAACATATTATATTTTTGAGGGGTCCAGGGGAGTCGTTTAGGAGGGTAGGGGGGTAAAGTGGGCATATCTCTCCCCCCACTTTATAATTACATTTTAGAGGTATCTGAAGGGATCTGCGAAGGTCTGGAGGAAAAAACCATTCTAATAAGGGCGGGAAAGGACTCTAGAATTTTACCTAACTCATTGCGTGTTGTATACATAACATGAAAACCTCCCCAGCCTGTCTCATCCCTATAGGTCAAAAGCTTTTCGTCTCATCAACTCCTCTCCTCTGACTGACTGTCTTCAATCTTTAAATCACCGCCGCAATGTTGCTTCTCTTGCTATCTTCTACCGTTATTTTCATTCTCACTGCTCTTCTGAACTTGCTAACTGCATGCCTCCCCCCCTCCCGCGGCCTCGCTGCACAAGACTTTCTACTCATTCTCATCCCTATTCTGTCCACCTTCCTAATGCAAGAGTTAATCAGTATCGTTACTCTTTCATCCCTCTAACTGGTAAACTCTGGAACTCGCTTCCTGTTTCTATTTTTCCACTTTCCTACGACTTAAATCTTTTCAAGAGAAGAGTAACAAGACACCTCCCGAACTAAATTGGCCCACCCCTCTTTTTATTTTATTCTCTTACTGTCTTCTTTATTGGGACTGGCAACTAAGCGGGCTTTGTGTTACCCATTTTTGTTGTGCCCTTGGCCAGTCCTTTGTGATGTAAAAAAAGAAGAAAAAGAAAAAAAACTCAAAAGGCTGGCATAGTGCATACCCCTCTCGCAACTTATCACAGCTCAGCTAAAGCCCTACAGCTACATATCATTTGCAAGATACTTATCCATGCACAAGTACATACATTAATAATACATCAAAATGGTCTTCACAGCAGTAGTATGAATATTCCTTCATCAAGAAATCACGCCTTGCAGACATCCACCACTGCTTCCTCTTTTTCTTGTCTTTAGGCATAGTTATGAGCACTTTCTCTGGAGTTTTAATTGTGGTGTTTTTGCACATTGGCACAAAACAAGCATAATATGTTATTTTTATCTGGGACATGTTGAATGGATAGGTAGGTACTGGCGGTCTGCTGAGCCAAAACAAGCCGATCAGCTGGGCGAACCTCAAGTAAACTACGTCACAACCAATCACAGCGCGTTCCGCCGTGTTGTGATATTTTGGCCCCAAAAAAGCCATATATTTCATTTATGGTGCATTTCGAAGCAAAAAGAATATGAGTACAGAGATATGTATGTAGCCTATATTGCATCCAAAGCTTCATATAATAATCCGTGTTTTAGGTGTGAGTAAACGGGTCCATTCTGACCCCTCCCGGGCCGTCCTCAGACCCCACAGCTGTAGGAGGCTCGCATCGTTCACCCCACCCCCCAAACACTTTTGGATTCACCCCTGTGCCCCTCCCCCCCTCTCTAAGGACCTATATACGCAACTGGATCCGAGTCCTTAATTCTTTCTTCTTATTCAAATATACACTTGAATTTTGAGGCAATTTTTCTTTCATTTTTATATCAATAAGGATGGACTTTATTTTTTTAATTATCGAAATATCCTACCCTTGAATTTTCAAGCAATTTTTCTTACGACGCCACTCCCGGGGGTCACCACGCGCGAGTCTCCATGCAGGCTCCTTTCCCATACCAAGCAGCTCTCGACAAGAAACATCAACTTGCCCCAGCCACGAGCCTTGTGGGCGCCCCCTTGGCCTCCTCCACGCCGGATTGTCTCTTACAGATACAACCCGATGGGAAGGATCGGTTTCAGGGTAGCGTGCCACATGCCCATATAGCCGAAGTTGGCGTTGACGGACTATGCAGGTAATAGGCCTCGATTCAGTCTCACGGTGCAATCGCTGATTTGACACGTAATCATCCCAGCGATACCCCATGATTCTGCGAAGATACTTATTACTAAAGGCATTGATTCGTCTCTTCAAGCCACTATTTAGTGTCCATGTCTCACAACCATATAGTAAGACAGGGATCACAAGCGACTTGAAGATCCGGATCTTTGTCCTCCTGCACAGGTACCGACAACGCCAAATACTCCCGCTGAGCGAGTCCATAGCACCGTGGGCTATGCCAATCCGCCGTAAGACTTCTTGACGTAAACCACCGTCATTATGGACTGCGCTACCAAGGTATGTAAAACTTTCCAAGATCTCAATGTCCTCGCCGCACGCATGAACAGACTGTACTGCTTCATCTAGTAAGTCTCCAAACACCTGGACCTTGGTCTTAAGCCAGGAGACCTCAAGTCCCAAAGGCTTTGCCTCCTCGTGCAGCGACTCGAGAGCCATCACCAGGACCTCCAGGGACTCAGCAAAGATTACTGCATCATCAGCAAAAACAAGATCAGTGATCTTGGTGTTGCTGACGGATGCTCCACAATCACTTTGATCTACAACCTTGTCCAATACCCAGTCCATACAAGCGTTGAAAAGTGATGGGGCAAGGAGCAGGGACGCACCCTTGCCTCACTCCTGTATTAACAGGAAAGAAGCTGGATACACCTGCCCCACACTTCACAGCACTCTCAGTCCCAGAATACAGACCGGTTATCAAACCAATAGTCCCTGCAGGAATCCTGCGAAGTTGCAGAAGAACCCAAAGTGACTCACGATGCACTGAGTCAAACGCCTTCTTGAGATCAACATAGGCTGCAAGCATCCCCTGTCGAAACTCACGTCGGCGTTCCACCAGGACACGAAGCGCTAGGATACGGTCCGTTGTTGACTTACCAGGCGTGAACCCAGACTGCTGAGGTCTCTGATGCTTCAGCAGATGACTGCGGATCCGTGTCAGCAATAGATGGGCAAGCACCTTGCCTGGCACGCTGAGTAGTGTAATACCGCGGTAATTGTTGCAGTCCTGACGGTTCCCTTTCCCTTTCCAGATAGGAACGACCAGCCCCCTTTTTCAGTCAGGAGGAATGGTACCTGATTGCCACACGGCAGTCAGGACAGCATGCAACCCGCGGATCATGGCCTCACCCCCAGCTTTGAGGAGCTCCGCACTGATATTACAAACACCAGCTGCCTTTCCACCTCTCAACTTAGCTACAGCCTCTCTGACTTCGTCAAGAGAGGGTGCGGTTTCGTCAATGGGAGGATCGGCATCCACTGCCTGTAATCCAGTGGTGTGAAGCTGCTCAGTTGGAGGGTTCACCGTGAACAACTGCCCAAAGTACTCAGCCCAACGAGCCATCTGCCCATCCATGTCCGACACGAGGCGCCCATCTGCTGCTCGAATAGCACTCGCCCAAGATGGAGACTTGGAACGGAGCTTCTTCAGGGCTCGGTAAGCGGGTCGGAGGTCATTAGCGTTCAAATGACCCTCGACATCCTCAGCGAGACTCCTGACATACCTCTCCTTGTCTCTCCCCAGGAGGGTTCTAGTCCGGCGTGACAGAGCCCTGTGCTGGTCCTGGTTCCCACCAGCCTGGCAGCGCGACTCTCCTCGATTTTTTCCAGCGTCTCCGTCGAGACAAAACCACGCCTTGACCTCGGGCGCTCCCCAATACACTCCTTGGCAGCCTGTAGAGTTTTAACTTGAAGGTATCCCACAGTTCTACAGGGTCCTCGAGGGCACCGAGCACATCAAACCGATTTGAGACTGCCACCGCATACTCATGAGCACATGTCAAGTCCTTCAGTTTCTCAAGATGAAACACAGTATGGTTACCTCTTGAGATTCTTCTGGACTTGACATGAAGCTTAAGTGTAGCAGCAACAAGTCTGTGATCTGTTCCAAAGAACTCAGCACTCCGGTAAACTCTGCAGTTCTGGAGGATCCTCCAACGAGTACTAATGAGGACGTGGTCGATCTCCTTAGCTACCCCTCCAGCACTACTATACCATGTCCAGCGGTGCAGCTCTGGTCTCTGGTACCAAGAACCTGCAATTCTCAACCTTCTGGACCTTGCAAAATTCAGAAGCAGAGAACGGTTGGTGTTTCTGGTACCGGAGCCATGGGGACCAACACATAACTCGTAGCCATCTCTCACAGTGCCAGTAGTGAGAGATGTTACTGCTAACCATATATTACATATCATATTATTGCATATTGTTACAAACCCGCTCCCCGAGCCGCCCAACTAACCTGCCTCCCTTCCTTGGCTGGCCTCGGACGCGTGGGAATGATCGGGCTGAGTCCGGTTATATGTTTAGTCGGGACCAGAAGCAATGAATCCCTAAGGCCTTGAGCACGGGCTCCCCACACTGGCACATCACCACCACGGCACACACACACACACACACAGGCACATGCGGAATAACATAATCACATCCTTTTCCAGACTATATTGTGCTACACAGAGACCACCTCACGCCCACCACGGGACACAACAGCTACTCCTCATAGGCCCGGCCACTTGGCGGCCGTTGCAGCCCTAAATTTTCTTCCGCTATCACTGTCTGTCACTGTTATCCGTCTAATACCATACCAGTCACCACATCCTGACGATGCGGGAGACGACACCTTCCCACAGCCACGCTCACGCCCGCGCACACATACAGGGACACAGCCAGCTGCTACCTTTCACCCAGGCGCCCTTCAGCCCCAGGGGACAATACCTCTACCCTGGGCTTGCCTGTGAAACCAACGTAGCCCTACCCTGTTCCCTGTGGTACCTGCGGCGTCTCCTCCGGGCCTCGCGTCACCTCCCTCGTGGTCTGGTCTCGGTCCCGGCCTGGGTCTCCCAACATCACTGCATCCCCCGATCTTGAGACAGAGTCGTCTCGGAGCACGGTCGTAACACTGCCCTCCCCTCACAAAAACTGGCCGACCTCAGCCAGCCAAAACTAAAATGAAACAGAAAAATCATAACACATGATTACATGCACATATAACACAAAATCCTCAAATGAAGGGCAACTCGCACCATCATTAAACAAACCACCTTTTACCAAACGTTACCACTCCAAAGCTTCACAACTGCAAGTCCCTCCATCGCCATCCACCAGGCCGCCCTCCTCTTCCACGCGAGACACACCAGCAGGAACACAGCTGCCACCTCAACCAGGCGCCACAATACAGCGGCCGCCACAGGCCACAGGGGGACTTCCCCTACTCCTTGGCCCGCCTCAGAGGTAACCACGGCCCAGGAGGAGTCTTCACACTCCACTTGGCCTCCGCAGCTCTAACCCGGCTCCACAGTTCCAGTCTCCGCGGCAAAGGCGCCACGACTTCCCGACCGACCATGCCCTCCACTGCAAGGCGCCGGTAACGGGGCGACAGGGCCCACTTCTCTGCCCCCTCCTGGTTCCTTTTTAGAGTAAGCTAACCCTCTGGTCCTTACAATATGAAGTCTTCCATCCACCTAGGGGTACATCGGGGGCGCTTCGGGCGTGCGCCTCCCTAGCCTGCTGCTTGGACCTTGCTATCGCCCACATCAACTGGTACCGAGGTAGGTTCCTCTGTTGCCGCCTGCTCGCTGGGTTCGAGACTGGTTAGAGGAACCAGCCCTATGTCGCCCGCGTCCTCTTCCTCCGGCCAGAAAACGCGTTCCTCGTCATCCTCACTGCCACACGGCTCTGGCGTCAAGACTTCTCTCTCGGTGCCATCCTTCCAACTGTAGTGGCCCGGACATAGTAGCTCCAGAGCCTATCAGCATGGACTACCATTGCTCTCCTTCGGGGTGGCCTACGGATCCGGAAGGTGACATCAGAAATCACCTCCACCACTGTGTATGGCCCCTCCCATGGACTTTGCAGCTTAGGAGACTGCCCCTTTTTCCTCCTTGGGTTGTACAGCCACACCTGCTGCCCTTCCTGGAATACCGGCACTTCAGTATGCCGGTCATAGCGGGTCTTCATGGCCTCTCCCGCTATCCGGAGATTACCCCGGACTTGGTGGTGTATTTCCTCCATCCGTTCTTTTAGGGCAGCGGCGTAAGGTGAGGTAACAGTGGGCATCTCCTCGTCCGGCGGCCATCCGGTGATGAGGTCCAGTGGTAGCCGCAACTCCCGGCCACACATAAGCCTGGCAAGTGAGTAACCGGTGGCCACATGTTCTGCCGACCGGTATGCCATGAGTAGTAGGGGAAGCTTCAGGTCCCAGTCCCCCTGTCCTTCCTGGCAGCTCTTCGCCAGCTGCTGGGCCAGTGTGCGATGATAAAGTTCCACCATGCCGTCTGACTGCGGCCGGAGTGGAGTTGTACGTGTCTTCTGCACATCAAGCAACTGGCAGCACTCCCTGAACACCTCAGACTCGAATTCCCTCCCTTGGTCCGAGTGTAACTCCTCAGGCACACCGAATCTTGAGAAAAATTCATCCACCAAAACTTCGGCAACCGTGGTAGCCACATGGTTGGGGTGAGGGTAGGCATCTGGCCACTTAGTAAAATAATCCATCACCACACACACAGCGATTTCCTCTGGCCGTCTGGGGCAAAGGACCCACTATGTCCACTGCCACCCTCTCCATGGGTGCTCCCACCTGATAAAGCTGTAATGGTGCCCTAGCACGTACATTGGGGCCCATCTTAGCACTGCACACGTCACACGACCGGCACTACTCCTGCACGTCCTGGCGCATACCCAACCAGTACACACGCTGCCGCAAACGCACAAGAGTTTTCTTAACACCGAAGTGCCCACTTGTGCTGCCACCATGAGCCTCACCCAATAGTTCTGCCCTTTTCTTCTTGGGGATAGCCGTCAGCCAGAATTTCACTTTTCCATCACTGATCACCCACTGTCGTTCCAACACTCCCCCCAATAATCGCAACGCATCCCATTGTCGCCAGAAGAATTTGGTCACTGGGCTGGTCACTGCCACACGTTCCCAAGGTGGCCTAACACGACTCTCCTCTAACCACGCCACAACTGGCCCAATATCAGCGTCCTGTCGCTAGGCCAGCTCAAGGTCCTGCCTCCACGAGGTGGCACTGAAATGGAGGGAAACACGGTTACATATTTGGTTTGGCTCACGTTGGCTGCAGTGTTTGCAGTCCACAGGGCAAGGGCGTCGACTCAAACTGTCGGCATTACTGTGCACCCGGCCCGGACGGTGCTCAATTTGGTAGTCATGCTGCTCTAGCTTGCCCAACCACCTGGCAAGCTATGTCGGAGAGGCGGGCGTCCGTTGAAGAGCTGTGCGCCAGGGCATTGCCATGGCCCCCTCGCGCCCCGGGTCTCTCCAGCGCACTGAGGAATTTCGTGGAGCCAGCAGGGGTGTCACTTGGGGTAAACACTGCGGGCGCCCGGACCCCGTCGGAGGCGCTGCAGGCACAGGAGTGGTGGGGGGGGGGGCAGAGAAGGGGGGAACGAGGTGTAGGCCGCGTGAATTTTGTCAACGAGTTCCGAGTATTCGTTGATGGTGACCGGGCCCCGTAAGCCCGCCAGCTGCACGCGGACTGGGTGGGGCATGAGGCTGGTGTGGCGGTAACGAAGCATATCCTCGGACAATGGGAAACCCGCAGCCCTGTTAAGGTTCTGCATACGGGAGAGGAATGCTGAAGGGCGACGTCCGCCATATTGGAGCGTGTCGAGCTCAGCCACGTAAGCCTTGCACGACCTTCCAAGGGCGCGGACGAGGGCAGTTTTCAACGCCTCATATTTCCCGTCAGCCGGGGGAGCCGTGAGCACTGAGGAGATGCGGGCAGCGACGTCCGACGGGATCACCCTGACAAGCGCCTGAAACTTGTGGAGATCCGTGATGTCAGAAGAGCCCTGAAGCTTCAAGGTGTATAAACCACGTGGCAATGTCGTAGGTGAAAGCCGGGAGGCGGAGGAGCACACTGTAAGTATCCATCGTGTCGTAGCTACACTCGAGGTCACCAATTATAGTACGTTCTTTAGCTAGACATTGGATAAACCAAACACTAAGTTCGCACACAAGTTTATTACGGCGGAAGTATGTATAAGTACAGCGGAGGGAGGCCATGAGGAACACAGAGATGAGATGGTGTGCTCTCTCTGTGCCGGCCGGGAGATAACTGCTGGTTCATGGTCGCGAAGGCTGGGAGCGCGAGAAGGTGCGGGGGAGTTTGGGTCACGGCAGAGTCAGGTCAACCACAGCTGTGTGGCGTGACCTTTAGGGGTAATTAGGCAGGTGGCGTGACGGCCAATATTGGAGTCACTACAACATATTAAATGTAGAGAAAATTGGAAGTGGTGGAACATGGTAAAAATTTCACCGATTCGAGAAACCTATCACACTCTTATGCGGTGTGGATCATAACAGGTTTTTCTTCAAGAACACTTAAAATCATGAAGGTTTCCAAATGTAATTGTTAACATTTTTACTGTTTGCCACAGAATACTCTGCAATAGCATGGACATAATAATTTCCTCATATATTAAGTGAACATATACATAATTGATAACATTTTTGCCCTCCAAAAAATGGCATCTTTTTAATGCCGACTTTCATACATTCTTATATCTTGGAACTTAATAATATAATTAGTATGTATTCTAAATTAACACATGGGCAACGTGGGCTGGAAGAGTAGGTAGCAACATAATTATATATATGATAACACGCTGCTATTGTGAGATATGTAAAGCACCTGCGCGTATACATGTCATTCATTCACTATCCACAAGGCTGTCTTCAGACGCCATTGCATTTGTGCACCCAACCCCTCTGGATTCTCCACATGCAGCTGAACATTCCAGGCCATGCTTTATGCAGGAGCAGCGTCTAGTGTCACAATTAACTTTACAGTTACAGCGCACAATTTGTAGCAGTGATTCTGTGAGGCAGCTGCCAAGTCTGTTGTTTTGGGTGCAAGTCGGCCCCGATTTAAGAACCCATCCCCACTCCTTTGGATTTAAAGTGTTACCCATTCACTCCTGGCACTGGAAATACGTACGTGCACTGTGGTAACGGGCAGATGCAGCTGTTGGAGGAAGGGTATGTACTTGAACAGAATAGCTGCCTCGCATCGCTTTCTCACAAAACAGTTTGTAACGTAGAGAGTCCAATTCCTCGCCTGTGTCACCACCATACAGACGACTCACTAATTTATCACCAGCAGCTGTGACTTCTGCCATGGAGGATCGTCTAATGAAAACATTTTTATGTTCTTTCATGTCACTGTTACTTCTCAATTTACGAAGGGCCGATTCTTTTCCAATGTCAAGCATACGGGAGGTTGTATCACAGCCAGTGATAGCATGTATCACGGCAACAAATCGCAGGTATCTGGGCCAAGTTTCCTCTTTACCAAGTTGATGTCCCATATTCTCTTCATCTTCTTTGATATTTGTCGTCCTTCTGACCTGAAAAGCAGTGGAAATGCCGTCTGGTTCGGCTGCATGTATAACAGCACCAGGAGGTCGGTGTCGTATCCAATAAGTGTAGTAGGACACTTGGATGCCGAATCTACTGCTATCGTTGCAATTAGTACACCTGCGTCACCAGCTGCATGAACTGTTTTGATGCCTGTAGCTTCTAACTCAGCATCCGAATGAACCTCTGCTTGTTTGTTGTGTTAGCCAGGAACAGTTCTTTCTTTGTTTTTACGCACGTTCCTTCAACAAAATTCACTTGCGCACCGACCATCCCTCTGGACCTTCGCTTATGTGTAATGTCTTTTGTAGAAGGACCTGCTTCATAACCGTCAACTACAACTGTGGGATCTCTGTACTTCTCGTGAACATTACCGTCGCTTGCTCCATGAGAAGGCGACACGGCGGCTGAGTGTAAGCAAAACCATATATGTCAGTGAAGTACGTCAGCGTTCGGCTGACGTGACGATGCTTTCTGCTATAATAAAAGAACAAGCAAAACCATATATGTCAGTGAAGTAAGTCAGCGTTCGGCTGACGTGGTGATGCTTTCTGCTTCAATAAAAGAATGACAACAATGTACTTTCGACAAAATCAATTACACTTTCTTATTTTAATATCTTATCATAAAAGTTTGAATCAAATAAAGAAGGTTGTGGCGTGTAATTAAGGATAATATAATCGTCACAGCTGTATATATTGCTTCATATGCATTCGAACAGCTGGAGTTAAAGACTGGTATGTGTGACTTGATCGAAAATCAACAACTTCACACACCTTTTACTTACTCTTACCCGATTTGCTGACAATACCATTGGATATTAGGGAACACTGAGACCACTATTGGCTTCCTGAGGAAATTTTGCATCGCATTAGTATACATTTATAACTGTAATATTAGTACAAGTAAACGAAAACAAGGGTCATGTAAAACAGTCCATAAACATTTTCTTCCACTTATTTGGCTTCAACTCCTCATTGCTCGGCTACTTATGATCACATTAAATTTCTAAGCACGCTTCCTGAATCTGCACACTTCTCTGACTATGTCGGTATAGGATAAGTCCCAGTGTGAAAATATCTATAGCAGCGTTTCTCAACCTTTTTACCCTTATGGAACTCTTGCAATAATTTTCATGTCTTAAGGAACCCCTACATAAACAATCTTACAAATCATTACTAATATGTTTCTTTCTCTTTTATACACTTAACGTTCATAAGGAAAGCAATATATAGTTTTTATCTTCTGATAACTGGTTTAAGCAATAAATAAGTTACGTTTTTCTTAAGTTTATTCACAATGCAAAAAAAAAAAAAAAAAAAGTACATAACTGAAATCAAACTATTTGTTCAAGAGGTACGGAGGTTTTAATTCACTTATAAAAAAATCTACTCTATCTGTAAACACACACAAAAAAACTTAAATAACCAATATCATAACACATATCAACAAAATGAAAACAGCTAATAACTACTACAATAACTTAATCGTTTATTGATAATGTTGAAAAGGCATAAGATAAATGAAGGCAAAATGTCATATGAACAAATATATGAGTCAAGGAAATGCTATTTTTGAAGCCATTTTAGAAAATGAAATTTGCTTCTCTAATGTGAAACCTGTGGTTGTCTTTTGGTCACGACAGAAAGACACGACTTTTGATCACGTTTTGGTCACTTAATTCGTCACGTACAGCTACCGTCCACTGACCACTAAAGGCGGTTTCACACTGGCGTCGTATAGACGTCGCTAAATATATTCCCTATGATTATGATACTTTCAAATGATATAACAGGTTGAAGACTTTTAGTATAATACCCAAGAATTTTCCAAGAATATGCCGTACGTGTTTAGTAAAATTAATAATATGAAACACAAAGATGACAAAAAAATGCATTTACATGTGATTAGCCTACTTGCAGACACCTACTCATTAGCCTACTGTAGACGGACATTGTTCTTCTCTTAAGTCTATCCATAGTGGTGTTCTTCAGGGTTCTGTCGTATCACCCATTCTCTTTCTATTATTCATTAATGATCTTCTAAGTCTAACTCAAAGCCCTATCCACTCCTACGCTGATGATTCTACCCTGCATTTTTCAACGTCGTTTATTAGACGTCCAACAAGGAACTAAGTGATTCACGGACAGATGTCACCGAGCGCCTAACTTCTGATCTTTCTATAATTTCTGATTGGGGCAAAGCAAACCTTGTTTTGTTCAATGCCTTAAAAACCCAATTTCTTCACCTATCTACTTGACAAAACTTACCAGATAACTATCCCCTCTTCTTCAATGACACTCAACTATCTCCTTCCACTACAATGAACATTTTTGGACTGTTCTTTACTAAAAATCTGAACTGGAAATCTCACATCTCATCTCTTGCTAAAACAGCTTCTAAGAAGTTAGGTGTCCTGTGGCGTCTGCGTCCATTTTTTTTCCCCTCCCAGTTGCTTGCTCTGTAGTACAGGGGTCTTATCCACCCATGTATGGAGTATGTCTCACATGTTTGGGGGGGATCCACTCATACAGCTCTCATATTAAATCACCGCCGTAATGTTGCTTCTCTTGCAATCTTCTACCGTTATTTTCATGCTCAATGTTCTTCTGAACTTGCTAACTGCATGCCTACCCCCCTCCCGCGGCCTCGCTGCACAAAACTTTCTACTCATTCTCATCCCCATTCTGTCCATCTTCCTAATGCAAGAGTTAATTAGTATCTTTACTCTTTCATCCCTTACATTGGTAAACTCTGGAACTCGCTTCCTGTTTCTATTTTTCCACCTTCCTACGACTTAAATCTTTTCAAGAGAAGAGACACCTCCCAAACTAAATTGGCCCACCCCCCTTTCTTTATTATCTTACTGTCTTCTTTTTAGGGACTGGCAATTAAGCGGGCTTTGTGTTACCACTTTTTGTTGTGCCCTTGGCCAGTCCTTTATGATGTAAAAAAAAAAAAATAATAATAATATTTATCACTTTCTCGCGGAACCCCTAACGACCCCTCGCGCGGTTCCAGAGAACCCCGGTTGAGAAACGCTGATCTAGAGGGTCAAAATAGTCATTTGATCTTGGTTTTGCTTACATCTCAGCCGCTGCGTGGCCTTCTCATGGAGCAAGTGACGGTGAGCGTTTTCTGCGTGGGTACAGCAAGAAGGAAGTGACCGCTTGCAAGTGAAAATCTATCTTGCTCCCCCGCAGAAAACGCCGAGCGTTTTCTGAGGGGGTACAGCAAGAGGAAAGTGACCGCTTCAAGTCAAAATTTCTCTTGCTCCCCCGCAGAAAACGCCTTAGTAGACCAAATCTGCACCGTTGAGTGGCCTAAGAACACCCACATGCTGCCCATTACCACTCTACCTTCAATTGTGAGTAGCCTACATCGGAGGACACAGGGCGGCGGCATGAGCCTCTAATTACAGGCGTCACTATAAAAATCCTGCCTGCGCCACCACGGGCGCACGGCCAACCATCACAGCCCTCAAGTGAACCTCCAGGGCCTACCGTCCCATCCCTGGAGGTCACTGCCTACACGCGCTATAGGCCTAAACGTAAAAACAAAAAACAAAAAACATTATAACGTAAGCCTCAGAACAGCCTAATACAGCCAACATAAAAGTTTAAGAACAGCCTAAGATTGCCGTCTCAGAACAGCCCCCTAGAAAGCAATTCAAGAACAGCCTTAAAAACAGCCTTATAACAGCCTAAGAAACACCTTAAGAAACATTTTGAGAACAGCCAAAAAATGGTAGGCTAGAAAAGCCTAAGAAACTGTATCAAAATAGCCTGGGCAGTCTCAGCATAGTATTATAACAACCTGTATCTATAATTATGTACGTTAAGGTGGAGTGAATTTTTTTTTTTTAAATTATGACATGTAATACCCCCTAAAAGTAGATATGTATCACACATATCTTGCATGTAAAATTTGGCATTCTAAAGTCAACATTTTCTGCCCCCTACCGAAATTGCAAATTGCATAAGAATCGATTTTCTACTTCTACTCACTTTATCTTCATATTTTCACACTTTTTCTTACAATATTTTATTATTTTTGAAACAATTTGGTGACAACACACATTTGGCAAGTCTCCCCAGCCGCTCACAACCACCGGTCTCTATCATCTCTCTCTTTCCTTGGTCTAGGCTACGAATCAGTAGGCGGTAGGCCTGGAGAAAGAGAGGGTGAGTGAGTTAACTCTTCAATCATTCATTCAAGCCATTCATCATGTTCGTGTGCAAAGTCTTGCAAGGTTCCAATTTCTGAACTGTCTTTTCTTCAAGATCAACGAACCACACGCAAGATGATGATAGAGCCACTTGACAGCATAGCTACAAAGAGGTTACAGGAGCGTCTGAAAAAAAAGTCAAAAGGAACAAAACCAGCTAGCCCAGTATCACCTTGAAGCTAGTGACAGTTCATTGACAACAAAGAACGAAAGCAGCTTTAGCAGTTCTGCAGAAGATGAACCTGACCAAGGCACAGATAGTGACACTGAAATATTATCAGCTAGTGCTGCATGTCCTTCGCATGCATTACACCCTTCTACTCCTGCATGTACTTCTCAAGCAGCATCACAGCAGAGACGTCGGCTAGAGAATACTGCAAGGGCTTTGGAGAGACATGCAGTTTCAGATAGAGCAGTGGCAGAGATTGCATCTGCAGTCTTGGAAGACTATGGCATAATAACATATGAGGACTGCAGTGATGTCATCGACAATAGGAAAGCTAGAAGATAACGGCAGAAGTATCGTGAAGCCATCCGTGCAGAAACAATAAGTCTTACTGCTCAAATACAGGGCCTATATTTTGATGGCATAAAGGATTAGAAACTGACTCTCGAAACAATACATGGCACAGCTCACCGGAGAGTGAATGTAGAGGAACATATATCACTGGTACAGGAGCCTGGCTCCAACTATTTCGGTCACATCAAAACTGAAAGTGGCATTTCTGCAAACATAAAGCTGTCCGTTTTCCATTCTCTTGGTGAAAATAGCATAGACGTTCAGAAACTGGTGGCAGTTGGGTGTGATGGCACTGTGGTGAACACAGGGAAGAAGGGCGGCGTTATAAGACTACTTGAAGAACATCACAAACGTCCTCTGCAGTGGTTTGTTTGCCTTCTCCATGCAAATGAACTCTACCTCTACGTCATTTGTTTGTTGATATACATCTGAATGGATGCACGACAGGTCCGAGAAGTTTCTCAGGGCCAATCGGTTCCTTATTGGCAAATTGTGTGGAAATGTCAATTGTTGCTTTTGAGCCAATAACGTGTGAATTTCCGGATGTCAAATTTGAAGATCTGAGTTCGGATCAGCAGTATTTTCTGGATATTTCCCAAGCAGTAATTACTGCCAATTGCTCTGTCTCTTTGTCACATCATCAGCCAGGAATACTCGTTATGTCCCGCTGGGTCACACTGGCCAATCGAGTTCTGCGTCTGTATGTTGCGACAGAAAGGCCTAGCGGTAATCTTAAAACAATTGCTGATTTCCTTCTTAAGGTTTAAGCTCCAGTTTGGTTCATAATCAAGTCCAAACCTTCATGCAAGGATGGCTCTAAGCACCTTTGGATGCAGATTAAGAAGTCACGTTACCTGTCACAAGATCTGAAACATGTAGTTGATCCAGTGATTCAGCGAATGTGCTACTTTGGCCATTCTGAGAACATTTTGCTGACCATGGTAACCGACGAACGACAACATATCAGGGAACTGGGTGTTCGACGAATCATGCGAGCTCGAGCCTCCAAGACACGTCAACGTGGCATTAGATAATTTCAAATACCATCTCTCAATCTCAATGCCGAAGATTACATTGATTTGATTGAGTGGCAGAAGTGTGTCCTGACTGAACCTCCAATCACAAAATCAATCTCCGATGCTAACTTGGAAAGTTTGGTTCGTAACGAAACAACTCATGCCATTGAAATTCCACGTTTTCCATATCATACACGAGCAGTGGAAAGGTGTGTAAAGGCAGTCACAGAGGCATCAATAGCTGTTGTTGGACAAGAAGCAAGGGATGGTTATATTCGAGCAAGAATACATGCTCGAGCTATCATGCCAACATTTAACACTTAAGAGGGAATATCGCACCACACAGTACCTTTTCAGATTTGTTGTAAAAGAGTTGTGCTTGCTGGCTTAAGCTGCACAGATTGGATCATATGCACAATCCACATATTGGGTTAGGCCTACGTACAATTAAATTGCATAATTATAATGTATAATTGTATATTTTACTCTATAATATAATGAGTGCCAAGGATTTGTGCCACTTGTTTCACAGGTTGGCAAAACACAGATGGAAGAGGGCAGAAGATTTATTCCTATTTCAATAAAAATTTATATAATTAATAAGTAATACCATTGGCTACTGTTGGTAAGTATTACATCCAATAAATCTGTTATTTGATTTTTGACCCCTATTTTCACTCCACCCTAATGTACGTATCTGTATATATTCTCTGTTAAGTGAACGTGGGCTATAGCGTGAAATGAGATCAGCCCAAAGTGTCCGAAGTATAAATAACCTCAACAGTAGAGTGCACATACATCTTTTATTGGTAACGTCTCGTAAAAATGCACTTTCCATCATCTGACTGTAAAGAAATAATCCAAATGGTAGAACAAAGTTTGCAGGAAAAAGAAAGGTTAACTTTAGTAATTCATGCTAACACGTAAATACACGTGCAGCAAAACAATGGTTCTATTTACATATGTTAATTCTAAAACATCCAAAAACCTTAGCAAGCATAGGCAATTCAAGAAATTAAACATTGCAAATCATGTTGGAAGACAGCAAATGGATGAAATGGATATGACATAAATATGTTTAATTTCCCATTGTTAGATAGGGGGTCTCACCAGAAAAGGTTGCACCGCTCGGGAATCGAACCCGGGACCTTTCGCTTGCCGGGCGGCTGTGCAACCCGTTACACCACGGTAACCCTCTGGTGACAACCCACACATCTCCCCCCTAAGGCTGCCTGCCGCAGGCCTTACCGGGGGAATGTGCATCATGCCGATCCTACTCACTGCGGCATGTTAGATAGGGGTCTCACCAGAAAAGGTTGCACCGCTCGGGAATCGAACCCGGGACCTTCCGCTTGCCGGGCGGCTGTGCTACCCGTTACACCACGGTAACCCTCTGGTGACAACCCACACACCCCTTGACAAGCCTAATAGTTATTTTACATACGATTAAGCAAGCTTTTTAGGAATTGTCTCCTAAATCTGAAAGATATGGGACGTATCAAGTATTTGTGAAAAAAATGCAGACCACGAGGTCAGGCAGGTGCGCGGCTCCGCACCTGTCATTGCCGCCGTCAAAATTGCAGCAGACCTTTAGAAGGGACAGCTGCGGCCTCTGACCGATGAGAGGGGGGGAAGAGGGTGCTTATTAATAGATGATATAAAGCGGCGACAGAACAGGAATGACAGGAAAAAAAGTTCAGCAGGTGTTTGGGGGAGACATGCTGTGCACAAGTGGCAGGGTCCAGCGCTGTCACAGCAGCAGCAGCCTACTGTCAACTGTACCTTGTTCTCCGTAAAATTTAATATCATTCCATTAATTCTCTCTCTCTCTCTCTCTCTCTCTCTCTCTCTCTCTCTCTCTCTCTCTCTCTCCTCTCTCTCTCTCTCTCTCTCTCTCTCTCTCTCTCTCCTCTCTCTCTCTCTCTCTCTTCTCTCTCTCTCTCTCTCTCTCTCTCTCTCTCTCTCTCTCTCTCTCTCTCTCTCTCTCTCTCTCTCGAATTAATTATTAAGTTTATCACCTTATTTTATTTCTTTTTATCACACACATCCACCTTATGATGTTTGCCTGTCTGTATTACTTTAATCTTCTCTAGCTTTCTTTTATCATTCAAGCCAGAACCCGAGCTCCATACTATACAGCACAGCCAGGCCGCATATTCCCGTTTTCTGGAACATTATCAATCGCGTTTACTCTTGAACACGTCAGGTTAGGTTACGTAACGTCGGTGTCGACTTTTGGCATGGTGGAAAGCTGCGTTAGAATGTTAGGAGCACTATAGTTTTAGAAGAAGTGGAATTCGCCTTGGCTTTTGGCATGACGGAAAGCTGTGTTAGAATGTAATGAAGCACAAGAGTTCTAGACTATACGCAGGGCCGGATTATCCTATAGGCTAGTATAGGCTGCAGCCTAGGGCCCCTCAAGCTTGGGGTCCCCAAACCTGGGGTCCCTGCTAAAAGATTTCCATACATAATTTTTTTTGAAAAATTATATTTTGCATTGCTGAATAATTCATTTAACTTAAAATAAAATTACAAATAATTTGAGATAAAGGACCCCTGTTTGAGGCTCTTTATTTGAGATAAAGGGCCTCTGTTTGAGGCCTTTATTTGAGATAAAGGGCCCCTGTTTGGGACCCTAGCTGTAAATCATGGGGCCCCAGTCCATGTTTGTTTATCATCGTGCTAAACACAGTAAAACACTTATTTGTGAATGTAGCGTATATATTGTTTTTCAGCTCACTTATTTTGCTATACAATGTAAAAAAATTCGGGTGCTGCGAGTTAGAGGGTGGCTCTGTCTGAGGGGCCCCACAATTTAATTAGCCTAGGGGCCCCAAGAGGTCATAATCCGGCCCTGACTATACGATAGATATCCCAACACCAGTACACCTTCTACAGTGGTTCAATCAATCATTGGGGGCATACGCTGGGGGGCGCGTCGCCTCGCCCACCCTACGACGCCACTCCCGGGGGTCACCACGCACGAGTTCCCATGCAGGCTCCTTTCCCATACCAAGCAGCTCTCGACAAGAAACATCAACTTGCCCCAGCCACGAGCCTTGTGGGCGCCCCCTTGGCCTCCTCCACGCCGGATTGTCTCTTACAGATACAACCCGATGGGAAGGATCGGTTTCAGGGTAGCGTGCCACATGCCCATATAGTCGAAGTTGGCGCTGACGGACTATGCAGGTAATAGGCCTCGATTCAGTCTCACGGTGCAATCGCTGATTTGACACGTAATCATCCCAGCGATACCCCATGATTCTGCGAAGACACTTATTACCAAAGGCATTGATTCGTCTCTTCAAGTCACTATTTAGTGTCCATGTCTCACAACCATAGAGTAAGACAGGAATCACAAGCGACTTGAAGATCCGGATCTTTGTCCTTCTGCACAGGTACCGACAACGCCAAATACTCCCGCTGAGCGAGTCCATAACACCGTGGGCTATGCCAATCCGCCGTAAGACTTCTTGACGTGACCCGGCGTCATTATGGACTGCGCTACCAAGGTATGTAAAACTTTCCAAGATCTCAATGTCCTCGCCACACGCATGAACAGACTGTACTGCTTCATCTAGTAAGTCTCCAAACACCTGGACCTTGGTCTTGAGCCAGGAGACCTCAAGTCCCAAAGGCTTTGCCTCCTCGTGCAGCGCTTCGAGAGCCATCACTAGGACCTCCAGCGACTCAGCAAAGATTACTGCATCATCGGCAAAAACAAGATCAGTGATCTTGGTGTTGCCGACGGATGCTCCACAATCACTTTGATCTACAACCTTGTCCAATACCCAGTCCATACAAGCGTTGAAAAGTGATGGGGCAAGGACGCACCCTTGCCTCACTCCTGTATTCACAGGAAAGAAGCTGGATACACCTGCCCCACACTTCACAGCACTCTCAGTCCCAGAATACAGACCAGTTATCAGTGGTCTGTATTCAGATCTGGTCTGGTCTGGTCTACAATGGTTGCTCACCTGCAAATGAAGAGAACACTTTGTAAGTGTGAGTTGCCTTTAAGATATGCAGACATACAACAAGAGATAAGGACATATAGACATACACATACATACATACATACAGACAGACACGGTAACAGGGAACAGAGCATGCATGCTGATTATTATATGTTATGAAGATATTCAAAAGTAGCGCTTAATATGAATGTATATGATGCATCCCTTATGTTATGCAGGTGTGCATGAATTATAAGGAATGGTCTAATTGTGTTTATTTTGGTCTAGATGGATTCCGTGTCCAAGAAAACAACCTAAGTATAGACCCCAACATGAATATCCTAGGTTAGTTCAGTCCGAAGTTATGTACATTTTAGTGAAAAATCGTCTAAATTTGGCGGATCTATGCAAATAAGGATCCTTCTAAATATTTAATGAATTTTTTTCTTCTGGTAGGTAAAGTATCGGTACTAAACAATAAGCAGCAAAATGTAACATATGTCATATGTTGTATATCTATACAACCAAATATGGCTCTTCCTCAAAATTCGAGATTTTGCGGGGCGGCCATTTTGAAAAACGGCCCGGAAACCTATTTTTGCAATGGATATGCATCTGGAGACATATGTAATGTTTAATAGTATTCTAAAACTTTGAAAAAAAAAAATGTTTTTGGAGGATCATTGGGGGGGGGAGTGCAGAGGGACCCCCTGTACCAAGGGCGTAGCCAAAGGGGGGGCCAATGGGGCCATGGCCCCCCCCAATTAAACACATCTATTTTAGGAGTGTGGTATAATTTCATCAATTTTACTATATTGAATATCATGTAAAGAACTAATAAATGACCCCCCATAGGGCTCAATATGCCCCCAATTAAGTCATATCTTCAAAAAAATTCTCTGGGGGGCTTACAGCGCCTCCCAGACCCCCAGCTGTTAAGGCTCGCTTCGCTCGCCAATCACCCCTCAACCATCATTGGAAGGTGGCCCCCCCCAATTATTTTTCCTGGCTACGCCCTTGCCCTGTACGTGTACGTATGTACATGCCCGACTATTCCAATCGCCATACATACTGAACTTTATTCTCTCCGAATCTCTCGTTGCCTATCACATCCTCCTCATTTCCCTTGTTCATCGACCACCTATATTTTGCGGTTTACCTCAGTACATACATCTCAATCTCTTTCATAAAAGTTGATAAATACATAATTTCCAGCAATTTTCTCACAATTTCATCTCATGTAATGAAGCTAGTATTTTTTTTCTTGTAATACACCTTAAATAGTTTTCGTTATAATGGTAGGTTTTTTTTACTTTCTTTTGTATTACTCACTCCATCCGACATCTGTTCTGCCTCCTTTCTTCACTATCGCACACGCACACGATAGCACATCAACAGCAGCATCCATCATGTAGCCTACTACCATGAGTAATATTTTTGTTTATCTCGCCCTCATTATCATTCTTGTCTTCTAGTTAAAAGCGTGGCTAGACAACTTCATAACAATGCAGTCAAGGAATGTATCTCAATTAGGGAGTCCATTGTTTGTCGTCACATGCAAATATTTTGCAATTCATCCAACCAGTTAGACAATAATTGTATTTTATCCCACAAGTCAGAAAACAGTTTGTGATTACCCTGTCCTTCAGTTCTAGAGTATACTCACTCACCCTGCAGCGGCAGTGTCCGGCCTGGCCTGGCTGGTGCGCACTTCACTTCAGGGACTCCAGGGTTGCTTGCAGTGAAAGTGTTGTTTGTAAACGTCACCTTTTTTATCATTATTATCTAGACTAGTTTTTTTTCTTATCAATAAGGTGTGGACCTTGAGAAGCGAGCAGGTAGGTTGACGAGGTGGTCCATGGCTTGTGCTTGGGATTTTGTTGTACTGATCTCGTGTGGCCCTGATAGAGGTAACGGTATTGTTCAGCAAAACCTGTAGACCAAAACTGCTACACTAATTAATCTGCTGATACAACTTCTACTTATATTCCTACTACAACAACTACTACTACATTACTACTATTTCAACTATACTACCACTAATAATATTTATAATTATGATAAAATGCTGAAAAAAATGTACTTAAACATTGAACGTTTAGACTCTGATAAACATTCCGAAGGCGACTTTGTATGTATTTACGTCATGACTTATTGGTGTTTTTGCTCCTGCGTAAAAGGTGTTAAAAATCCACAACACCATGTAAGTATGTGTGTGTGTGTGTGTGTTCACTTTAATTAACCTTTAGAGAGAGAGAGAGAGAGAGAGAGAGAGAGAGAGAGAGAGAGAGAGAGAGAGAGAGAGAGAGAGAGAGAGAGAGAGAGAGAGAGAGAGAGAGAGAGAGAGAGAGAGAGAGAGAGAGAGAGAGAGAGAGAGAGAGAGAGAGAGAGAGAGAGAGAGAGAGAGAGAGAGAGAGAGAGAGAGGACGGAATAAATGTAGAAAATAAGAGAGGGAGGTAGGAAGGGGATAAAGGGGAAGGAGAGTAGGAAGAGAAGGAGGGAGGGCGGGTGGAAGTACATAATGACTGTGTGAAGAAATAAGTGACCGATGGGACTGTACGGGAACGATAGCACTTACATAAGAACATTAGGGAGCTACAATACACGTGTTGAAACCTGTACATACATCAACTACTTCCAACTTTCATCCCGATTGATAAATTCATTTTGTCTTCTCTTAAAACTCCCTATCGCCTCTGCACTAACGACGTGATAACTGTGTATTCTTATCATTTACTAGCCTGCACAGTCAGGAGGCAAAACTGTCATACCCCGATGTCGGGTGCATAACTGATTACTCCAGTATTATACTACCTGAGTGGGTAACTATAATTATTACGGTTAATTTTGTTTGAGTTTGGATTCTTATTCAAACACTCCCTATTCAAGAATTCAGGCTTAAATTCGTCA
>JACEEZ010007658.1:720747-793247 GCA_016584305.1 Chionoecetes opilio
TGCAGAATCATTCTTTCGTGTGGGCACTTCTTTTATCAATTTCCTCCTTTGTAATATCTGGTTCAATCAGCCGATTTTTCACTCTTCTCGAAAAATTCAGGTGTACTTTAAAATAGAAAAAATCGGTCTGAGGATTCCACCTTATACCTACTAGTACCTTTTCATCCTCTGTATCTATAATGCTTGAATGGAGAGATGACAGCTCTCCTCTACCCGATATCACCCACTCCTTAATTTTAAACCCTCCTCTTTGCAGTACAAAGTCTACTTCCTACATTAAGACGCTGGCTTCTGCATAGTCATCAACACTTGTTAGCAAGTCATCTACATACGAATAATTTTCGATAAGTTTAGTGGCCTTAGGGCAATCAATTAACTTTTGTGCAGTTTTTCGAAGAGCTATCATAGCAATCGCTCCCCCAGGCCTATCACCAAATGTGACCGTAGTTAGGGCATACTGGTCAGGCTTGCGTTTGGTGTTCATCTGACACCACATAAATCTATGGCAGTTTTGATCCAACAGTGATATCTGAACTGAATTGTACATCTTCTTTATATCCCCCATTATTCCTATAAATCCCTGCCGAAACCGCAAAAGTACTCCAAGGATATTGTTAAGGCAATCTGGGCCTTTGGCTAGGAATTCATTTAGTGAGAATCCCATGTAGGGTGCTGAAGAATTGAAAACAATTCTCAAAGGTGTCAACCTTGAATCAGCCTTGTGCACCTCATGGTGAGGAAGGTAAAACACAGGTCCTCTGTATGTCAATATCTCTTCATCTTTCAATCTACGTGCAACCCCTCTATCTATCATGTCCTGTATCTGCTCACTATATTGGTTTGCATAATCGTTACCTAGTTTGTTTAGTCTCCGCTCTGTTGATAACAATCTGGCATATGCTACAGAATAGTTATTTGGTAGCTCACTTGAATCCTTTATCCAGGGATATTCTGCCACCCACCTCTCATTATTCTCATCATAATGTAATCCTTTTTCGATCAATTTTGCTTCCCTTTCCTCCTTCAGTGTAAGATGGCCTTTTAATGAGCATTTCCCACAACGACAGCCTCCACACTGAGGCGAACAAGCAACTCCTAATTCTTCCGTCTTAAAAAATAACTCCATAGCCTTATGAGTTTCTGATCTAGCCTTGACTACAAAATCATCTACTCCCATGCAGCGCACGTGATTCACTGTAGCACTGAATCCCTCTAAACCCTTTTCCCACTGACCTAAATATCCTCGAACACAGTAACCAAATTGACTCTTTATCAATTGCAGATATCTTACAGTTTTCTCAACTATCGGAAGTAGTACACTATAGTCTGCCCCTATTAGTAAGTCAATTTTGCCATTGGGTTTCTCTATTTGCGAGGCACCAACTCCTAGCACAGTGGCTATTTCTGTCATATCTACTTTTCTAACCTCAGAAGTTATTTCATCGAGCCCTACTGCTTCAATCACCCACTCTTTCCCATTCACGTCAGTCAAAGGAACCTTGTACATCCTGCTCTCTATCCTCTCAGTTACATTTCCCACCTTTGTTAAAGACATATCTGTACCCCTTAAACCTAACTTCCGAGGCGCATCATGGGTAATCATAGTCAAGTTACTTCCGGGGTAAAAAAGTACAGAAAGATCAAGAAAACCACTCCTAGCTGTATTCATCATTAACAATATACCATCTCTGTCCAAAAAATTACTGGATGTCCTCATAACTGGAGCTTCCTTGACAAACACTGAATGCAGTATGGGATGATGCATTCTACCACAAATATCAGAACCACTGACCTTAGTACTACATGGAAACCTTCTGGTGCAGTTTTTACCCATGTGTGAAGGTTCCAAGCATATGAAACAAGCTCCTACTCTTTTCAGGTTATCCATTTTTGCAGTATTATCCAATCTACTAAACGTGTCACACTGATTAATTTTGTGGGAAAGACTACCATGGTACCAGCATCCCTTTGTGGTAATTTTGTGGTCAGAGCCGAGGCCACCATATGTTCTACTACGAGGTTGATTCTGACTGGCAATATTCATCATGATATGCGCCATGCTGTTAAAACAATCTAGCAATTGTTTTTGTCCACTTTCTTGACTTTGTGTCAGTTTACTAATTACTTGCGTTAAACTACCTAGATCTTCCGTCTCCTCACGAGACGCTAAATGGACCGTACCCCTGGCATCTGCTTTGCCAAGCCTCAGCTCATCATCCATGTATTCTATCACTTGTCGCTCCTCACTCAAAAAATTTACGAACTCTTCAAATTTCTTATCATCACTTATTCCTCTAGCCCTACGTGTCCACTCTCGCTTTAGATCTGCTGGGTGCAGTCGTTCAACCTTTGTTAAGCTATGAGCATTTACAATTTCATTTACCTTACCAAGTTTTTTCAAGTCCAACCATGCTTGTTCAACTACATTAATCATATGAAGCAATTTTGCCTTGTTTCCCACTGGCACTGGTTTAAGGGCACAAATGTCACCAAGCACTGCATCAACTATCTTTGCTGAGGAGCCGAACCTTTCAGTCAGTCTGTCCCACATTTGGTCAAATTCATCTAATCTGCCTATAGCTTCTCTAGCTTTCCCATGTAAGAATTGCCTAAGTATGAAAGGGTCTTTGCCATGACGAGCTATCACAAGCCTCGTGTAATCCTTCACAAAAGTAGGGAATTCCCGTGCATCGCCGTTAAATATGGGAGGCTCTACTTTCTTAATCAAGACATTACAATTATCTTTACTCGTCCCATGTTTCTTGTTACTCTTACAATTCACTAATTTACATTGAATGTCACACTTCACTTTCTGCAAGTCACCAATGTATTCCAAATGTTCACTTTGTGAATTTTCATCCGCCTCCTGAAGTATCTGCTCGTTTATGTTCTCTACTTTCTCAAACAAATCACAAATCTCACAAAAAATACCATCTAAAACTTCAGTAGGACTATTTTGAAGCAGGAGGTCGTTAAAAGTTCTTACTTTGGTGGTGAACCTCCCTGTGATGACTCCTCGTTGCTTCTTCAATGACGGAATGTTCTTCCCATCTGTGTCCTGTCCCGTTGAGTTGCCCCGCCCGGATCCCGCCTTGCCCTCTTCCGTATCAGGCATTGTTGTTGGATTGATTCGTTAACACAAAATCCTTGGAGATTAAAGGCCATGCGTTGCATTCACATTTATTAATATGATCCAACCTGCAAACATGAAAAACCAGAACACACAAAAAAAAAATCAGTCCCTAAACCACCTAAGACAATAAATAATAATAAACCATAATGCACGAGAAAATAAACCAGGCCAATGGCCGTTTGACTTAAAATTAAGGGGACACCACACAGGTGATGCCAAAATTTCCCAGGCTGCTTTTAGAGCCAAAATCTTATCTCCAACGTGTTTTTCGTGAGCGTTTACATTCTCTGACCAAGTTTCATTACTATTGGATTTTTAAAATATTTTTTTAATATAATTTATTTTTAATTTTATGGAAATCTACTTAAAATCGAAAAATTCTTTGTTTGATGAGATATTTAGCTTAGGGTATTCTGTAAACACTCAACAATAAAGTTACGAAGGGAAATTCTCATATCACTCCGAAAAAGGTTGAAAATGCCACTGAAAATATGTAATATTTAGAATAAGAAAAATCTATAATAAGAAAAATTACAGAAATTCCGCCTGTCATTGTAATCAAAATCCGCTCCGTCATTTTACACATATGTATGCAAGTATAAAGTGTGCAAAATTTGAGACCTGTATTACAAAAATGGCAGGAGGAGTAGGCCGTGAAAGTAAAAAAAACGTGTTTTGAGAAAACAACGAATATACCTTATCTTATTGAATATCAAGTTACTTTAGTCTAACTTCTTATTTATCCATTGTCTAATGTATTGAGGTGATAGAAAACGTTCGTATACATTCCTATTTCATGGGAATGTTTTTTTCTTTCAATTTATACAAATAATTATGATGGGGATGCGGTCGCCAGGATGGGACGCGGGGGGGGGGGGGGGGGTAGAATACATTGGAAAAAAATAAATAATAAAAACAAATACTACGTTGTAGTTCTAGGCCAAAAGAACAATTTTAGCACAGAAATGAAAAATTTCAAAATTGAGTGATTCTGGTCCTCAGTTGTGTGGTGTCCCTTTAAGCCATGAACAAAAATACCAAACAAATGCTCCACTTACAACATTGGCCTCCAAACAACTAGCAGCTTCAATAGCTTCACTGATGAGCAAACATGTACCACATAACCAAACAGAACACGACCAACCAAGCCCGGTCCACCCAGTTTCCTCAGTGACAGACTGCAAATGAAAATAATACTCTAATATGCACAATGACAAACAATGTAGAACAGTAAAACAATGCTTCGTTGGTATCGCCAAAATGACCCATGACTGCAGTACACATTGTGCATTTAACACTATACAGTAAACTATGTACGTATAATACACACACACCTGAACACGAATACGTACATTTAACACTTTACAATATGCTATAAACGAATAATACACCTGGCTTTCTGGCTTACGCTACACTCTACTAAATAACTAAACCTAAAAATATACACACGTTCTACACACAATAGTTCAATAAATGCAAGAATAAGTATGCCCAAACATAAATGACAGCATTAACCTAAGACGTGCGCACAGGGGGTTTTCTACAGGGTCATACTGTGCGCATGTATGATGCTTTTGGGACCCATTGCCAATTTCGATAAAAAGTACATCAGCGTGTAGGGAATGTTTGCGTGCATCGGCCCATATATATTTGACCCCCAAAAAAATGTCGGGGGGGGGAACGGTCCGTAGTTGAAAAATGTGGAACGAATGGCACCGCGCGGCTAGATTTTCATCGAGCGGCGAGATTTCCCTGCCGAATTTTCACGCGCCCAGGGGATAGAACGAGAGGGAGGAGGGGCTGGGTTACCGCGTTAGAGGGAGGCAAGGAGTGAGTCGTGGAGAGAGTGAAGGCAGTAAACATATGCAGCTGTGTGATAATTAGAGAGAACTGCAACTCCGAAATGCCAGTGGTCGCTGGCAGTTTTAACTCACAATTTGGTGAAAAGTTGGTCAACTTGAAAGAAAAATATGGGCTTATTCCACTGCACTTAAAACACAAAAGTATAATTTTAAGAACGATTTTCTTCTATATGTATATTGTATAGAAGCCTGAGTCTGTAAAACATGCATTTAACCAAATAACCATGTAGGTTATAGTTGAGGAGGCGAGGTAAATGTTACTCTATGATATTATATAGTCAATAACGTATGTTTAGAAGTTATCTATACCTAGGCAGTCATATTTTCCTGTTATTATTGTGTATCAATCAGATAGAAAGCCTGGAAGTGCAATGAGTCGACGCGTGAAGTGGCAATGTTTTGATTCAATCTCCCCGCCACAATCTCCCCGCCCACCACTCCCCGCCGCGGCGTGTCGCCTCCACAATTATAACCTACATTGTCGCAGCAACAAGCCGATTTCGGCATTCTTTATTCTTCGTTTTTCCAAGGCATTGCTTATTGTATTTTGACAAGCGTTTGCCAGACGCAGCAGTACTGTCTTAGAAAACAGTGTGAACATCACCCAAATTTTACATGCCACAATATACATGTAAAAAATATATTAAGCTTTGCTACTCGAGGCGAGTAATTTGCATTAAATTGCTATTATAGAACGTTCCATCGTAATGAATGTCATCCATATAATTAGTAGAACAACAGAAGAACTATATTTTTTGGTATTCAGATGCGGTGCATCAATGTTTATCGCGAAATTAATTTATGAAAAATATTAGTCGCGGAGCCAAAACAAAGTAGACCAACCTTTGAGTTAAAACTGCCAGCGACCACTGGCATTTCTCGAGTTTCAGTTCTCTCTAATTGTGGAGGCGCTCCAGGCGTATGGATGTCTTGGGATTTTGAACCTTATGTCTAGGAGGTGTCTGGTGTTCGTTGCCACCAAGAGGTCTACAATAACATGAGTCAGGAATGGAGAGAGAGAGAGAAAGTGAGACATGCGTATGTCGTACGTATAAATGGACTTCAGAATTGCATTTTTACCGTACGTGGTAAGTACCGCGGTGGTACTTGCACGAGTGCGGGGCGAGCGTCTGTGGGAGTGTATAAGTTGACTATGTAATAACTATTCAAACGTCCAATCGTAATATGTCATCCATATAAGGTTTGTAGTAACATCAGAAAAGCTATGTTTATGGTTTCGCAGTGCGGGGATCAATGTTCCCGCGGAAATAATTATGAAAGAATATCCGCGGAGGCAAAACAAAGTGAACCACCTTGAGGTAAAACTGCCAGCGACCACTGGCATTTCCTCAGTTTCGTTTCTCCAAATTGTGGAGGCAGCTCAGGCGTATGGATGTCTTGGATTTTGAAACTATATTCTAGGAGGTGTCTGGTGTTCGTTGCACAGAGGTTAAATAACATGAGTAGGAATGGAGAGAGAGAGAGAAAGTGAACATGTATTGTAGTAATAAATGGACTTCAAATTGCATTTTACCGTACGTGGTAAGTACCGCGTGGTACTTGACGAGTGCGGGCGAGCGTGTGGCGGTTGGTTCGAGAGTTGACATGTAGTACTATATCACGCCAATTTTTAGCCACCTGCTATAAACGGCGGTTTTGGTACGCGTTCAAAAGCTTGCTCTTAAGAGTCTTACGCAGTCGCGGGGAATCTTAAGAGTCTCCCGCAGCTCCCGGTATTAAGAATAAAGGAATCTCCCGATTAGGCAACAAAGGTCGAACAACAGCCGTGGCCGGGAAAAACTGCAAATGAACCACGAGAAAGCAACTAATCACCAATCTTCTTCACCAAGCATTGGAAGCAATATATATACGTATATATACATATAATATATATATATATATATATATGATATAGGTGATATAATATATATATGAATTTAATATGATATATATATATATATATATATATATATATATATATATATATATATATATATATATATTATATATATATATATATATATATGAATATATATTATAATATATATATATATATATATATATATATATATATATATATATATATATATATATATATATATATATATATATATATATATATATATATATATATATATATATTATATAATTATTGATCACTGCTGCTTGTACTTCGTGCATCATCCTGAAATTGGTTGATAAATAACATGGTTATGATTATGTTTTAGTCTCTTTATATGTATTGAATATTTTTCTTTACTTTCTCCTGATATATTTCCTCTTTCAAGTTTAAAGTATCCATGAATGATGTGATATATCATGAATAATGAAAACAACAAAGTCTGGCACAGATTTATTCAATGTATTGCAATTGACAGCATGCTAAACACACAAGATATTTTCAATTAGCAGTAAATAAGTAGGATTTCCAATGAAGAAATTGCACATCACAGATGCAGGGACATCACAGCACGTGAAGGGTTAGAGAGGGACATCACATCACGTGAGGGGTTGGAGAGGGACATCACAGCACGTGAGGGGTTGGAGAGGGACATCACATCACGTGAGGGGTTGGAGAGGGACATTACAGCACGTGAGGGGTTGGAGAGGGACATCACAGCACGTGAGGGGTTGGAGAGGGACATTACAGCACGTGAGGGGTTGGAGAGGGACATCACATCACGTGAGGGGTCGGAAAGGGACATCACAGCACGTGAGGGGTTGGAGAGGGACATCACAGCACGTGAGGAGTTAGGGAGGGACATCACAGCACGTGAGGGGTTGGAGAGGGACATCACAGCACGTGAGGGGTTGGAGAGGGACATCACAGTACGTGAGGGGTTGGAGAGGGACATCACATCACGTGAGGGGTTGGAGAGGGACATCACAGCACGTGAGGGGTTGGAGAGGGACATCACATCACGTAAGGGGTTGGAAAGGGACATCATAGCACGTGAGGGGTTGGAGAGGGACCTCACAGCAGGTGAGGGGTTGGAGAGGGACCTCACAGCAGGTGAGGGGTTGGAGAGGGACATCACAGCACGTGAGGGGTTGGAGAGGGACATCACATCATGTGAGGGGTTGGAAAGGGACATCACAGCACGTGAGGGGAATGGAGAAGGACATCACACTACGTGACGGGTTAGAGAGGAGAATCACAGCACGTTAGTGGCTGGAGAGGGACATCACAGCACGTGAGGAGTTAGAGAGGGATATCACAGCACGAGAGTGTAACGGGGGGATTTAATCTTGCTCTCTTCTCTCTTCTTAGCTATCTTCTTATCTTGCTGTTGCGATATTCTGAGGGAGATTCCTGAAGGTCAAGGAATCCCAGGTCGGTCAAGGGGGAGGTTTACTGTGCCTTGTTGACAGAGACTGCATGTGGCCGTATGATGGAGCCAAGTAATGCTTCCATGGGGAAATACCCGGGCCCGGCAGAGGCTTTACATTGCCCTGGGCCACAGATAACTTCTGAAATCCCATTAGTATGTCCTCCCAACACACATATGACTCAGGCTGGTAATCATCATTCGGATGTAAATAATTTCCTTTTTCCTATGCCTCGGTGAGGGTTCGAACCTACACCATCACCAGATTTTGCACCTCAAAGTTAAACCACTGGCGCGTTAGACCGCTGACCCAATTAGGTATACCTACTTGGGTGAACGGTTCTGGTGATTTTATGCATTACAAGAGGGTAGGTACTAGGTAGGGATGAAGGTGGGCGTAACGGTTTTTTTTCGTCACGATCGACATACGACGATCACGATAGCGTCACGTAGCTGCTATAGATAACGATAGCGTCACGATAGACTTACAATAGCACTGCGTTGGGTACAAAAATCGGAGACCTTCCCGATTTTTTAGTGGATGCATTAACTTTTCGTGGCCTCGGCCGAGTGCGTATATGTATAATATGACTTGACCCGGAGTCATATCGTCTATGGAGGACATACTAACGAGATTTCAGAAGATACCTGTAGGCCAAGTGTAGTGTATTGCTCTGATCAGTTACACACCACCATGGAGCATTTCATGCCTCGCAATAAGGACTAGTTTGGTTGATGGGGTTCCCAACCTCCCAATATCTTTCCCCTTGACCAAACTGCCCCCTTCGGAATCCCCACAGAAGACCAATACACAGACGAGAAAGAGAAGAAAAGAGAAATTTGCAAGAGTGACCCCTCCCCCCTTTCTTACCCCTCGGCATTACATTCTCCGACTGCGTTCGCAGCCGTGTGGCCTCTAATCTCTACGCTGATCATCAGAGGATGCGCTCCACGCTAAGGACGACTAGGTAGGCCGTGTATTGGCCCGGTGTCACGGACCAGAAGTTACCCCTGATCTGAAGTTACCAAAACAGCAACTGCGCATCCGCGTACCAGAGGTTACCGCTGTGGATCTTCATTTTAATATTGTTACCCTCTTGGTGTCACTAATAGTTCGAGGATGTCGCAGGTAACATATATACTTCCCTGAGGAGTGGGTTTGGTGAGGCGTGGCCCGAGCGATAGGCTAATTACCACAGGTTATTAAGAAAGAGACAGATAATTACAAAATATATCTATTCAATATGAAGTTTACATATAGCAGTTCATAGAGGATATCGTTGTAGAATAAGAATCGTTATAGTCAAGTCCTCTGGGGTTTTATCTCCGTGCACATAATCCACACACGCACACACAC
Source organism: Chionoecetes opilio (assembly GCA_016584305.1). Taxonomy (NCBI): domain Eukaryota; kingdom Metazoa; phylum Arthropoda; class Malacostraca; order Decapoda; family Majidae; genus Chionoecetes; species Chionoecetes opilio. The sequence goes on from JACEEZ010007658.1 coordinate 730,429, forward strand.
GTCATTCTGTTCACAGTCGTAGTCTGTTAATCTCTGTCGTCTCGGCGTAGCCGCCGGGGCATCCGCCCGGACGTGTGGCTGCCAGCCGTTCAGCAGAGGTGTCAGGGTGTGGCTGTGTGATGACGTGGCACGGGTCAGTGCGTGACACGTCATTGGGCTATATTCAAGAATATTTTACGATCCTTTGCACCGCGCAGCAACAGTCAAAAATTATTTGAAAACACTCGACCCGTTGCGTTCCATTGGTTGCGTTGTTCCATCGGTTGCGTTGTCCATGCCTTGTCTTCTGTCCTTATTCCATCATATTTCTTCCCAGACCATTACAGGTGAGTTTTCAACATAACCGAGAGTGACATATAGCGCGTTTACCGCTCTGGCCCGGTCTGGACTGGACTAGTCCCGGGCGGCCACTGTTTTCGCGAGGCGGATTGGACCGGGCTGGAACGGGCTACACTGGGCCAGGCCAGCTAGTAGGACCAGTTTGGACCAGTGTGTGGAGAAGTGGCGCATGCGCACAACAGTCAGCAGGGAAGACGACCAGGAGCTTCTCGTGCTGCTGATAAGACATGAAACACCATGATGACCGACCATAAGACTAAAGTAATATCACGAAAAATTACAATATTCGCAATTTGCTGAAACAACATCTTGGGAAATTAATGTACCGTCAACACCACTATAGTGGCCACTGCACTAATGTCACCAGGCGCCATATATTACGAATTTTAGCATCACTACAGACTTGTATGTGTCACTGAAGACATGTACCGTAGCTATAGTGTTATGTAAATTATGTAAACTATACGTACTGTGCACGTGATGTGCTCTGTAGTGATGCTAAAACTCGTAATATATGCTCCCCTGCGACATTAGTGCAGTGGCGACTATAGATAGTGCTATTAACGGTAAATGAAATGAAATTTCATCATTCGTTTTTTCAGTCATCCCTGCAACTTGACTTCCCATTGAGAAGTCAAGTAAATAAAACGCGCGCTTTTTAAAAATGTGTGCATTTCTGCCCGGAGGACCGCCCACTTGATCCCACCAGCCAAGAGGAACGACGAATGGGACGGGGCCAGTCTCGATGTATTTTCGGGAGCATCAATCAGTCCAGCCTGGAACGGTATAGACTGGACAGGACCAGGGTGGTGAACGTCGCGAAAACGCGCTAATACATACACTGTGAATGCACACGTGTCATATTTAAGGTAAAATTAGGTGCATGAGGCCTTATATTGTTGTGATAAGTGGTGACGAGGGCGGGCGGCGGTGGTGGTGGTGGTCAGCCATATTGTCTAGTGGCGGCTGGCGGGTCGTTCAAATGTACTCACAAGCATCACTGAGGCCCATTTTCTCTACATCAACGCCTCAGACAAGTGGCGAACACTAACAAAGCTATTATTTTAATGGCAGAAATGATAAATAAACATTTTCTATGCATGTCAACATTTTTCTGAATCAAATTCATCTCGTGACTTCTGGTATCTAGCTAATAACGTCTCAAACAATTTTTCTTCTTCATCTTTTCCTCCTATGCTTCACCCAGATGGCTCCACAGCTGTCTCATCTATTTCTAAAGCTGAACTCTTCGCTCAAACCTTTGCTGAGAATTCCACTCTGGTTGATGAAGGGTTTGTTCCTCCTTCTCCTCCACCCTCTGACTATATTATGACTGTTATTAAGATCCTTTGTAATGATGTTTTCTTTGCCCTTTCTGGCCTAGATCATCGGAAGGCTTACGGTCCTGACGGAGTCCCTCCTATTGTTCTCAAAAACTGTGTTTCTGTGCTTGCACCCTTTGATCTTGTTTTTGCCGATGATGCAGTAATCTTTGCTGAGTCGCTGGAGGTCCTGGTGATGGCTCTCGAGGCGCTGCACGAGGAGGCAAAGCCTTTGGGACTTGAGGTCTCCTGGCTCAAGACCAAGGTCCAGGTGTTTGGAGACTTACTAGATGAAGCAGTACAGTCTGTTCTTGCGTGTGGCGAGGACATTCAATCAATCAATCATTGGGGGCATACGCCGGGGGGCGCGTCGCCTCGCCCACCCTACGACGCCACTCCCGGGGGTCACCACGCGCGAGTTTCCATGCAGGCTCCTTTCCCATACCAAGCAGCTCTCGACAAGAAACATCAACTTGCCCCAGCCACGAGCCTTGTGGGCGCCCCCTTGGCCTCCTCCACGCCGGATTGTCTCTTACAGATACAACCCGATGGGAAGGATCGGTTTCAGGCTAGCGTGTCACATGCCCATATAGCCGAAGTTGGCGCTGACGGACTATGCAGGTAATAGGCCTCGATTCAGTCTCACGGTGCAATCGCTGATTTGACACGTAATCATCCCAGCGATACCCCATGATTCTGCGAAGACACTTATTACCAAAGGCATTGATTCGTCTCTTCAAGTCACTATTTAGTGTCCATGTCTCACAACCATAGAGTAAGACAGGGATCACAAGCGACTTGAAGATCCGGATCTTTGTCCTCCTGCACAGGTACCGACAACGCCAAATACTCCCGCTGAGCGAGTCCATAACACCGTGGGCTATGCCAATCCGTCGTAAGACTTCTTGACGTGACCCGCCGTCATTATGGACTGCGCTACCAAGGTATGTAAAATTTTCCAAGATCTCAATGTTCTCGCCACACGCATGAACAGACTGTACTGCTTCATCTAGTAAGTCTCCAAATACCTGGACCTTGGTCTTGAGCCAGGAGACCTCAAGTCCCAAAGGCTTTGCCTCCTCGTGCAGCGCCTCGAGAGCCATCACCAGGACCTCCAGCGACTCAGCAAAGATTTACTGCATCATCGGCAAAAACAAGATCAGTGATCTTGGTGTTGCCGACGGATGCTCCACAATCACTTTGATCTACAACCTTGTCCAATAGCCAGTCCATACAAACGTTGAAAAGTGATGGGGCAAGGACGCACCCTTGCCTCACTCCTGTATTCACAGGAAAGAAGCTGGATACACCTGCTCCACACTTCACAGCACTCTCAGTCCCAGAATACAGACCAGTTATCAAACCAGTAGTCCTTGCAGGAATCCCTCGAAGTCGCAGAAGATCCCAGAGTGACTCACGATGCACTGAGTCAAACGCCTTCTTGAGATCAACATAGGCTGCAAGCATCCCCTGTCGAAACTCACGTCGGCGTTCCACCAGGACACGAAGCGCTAGGATACGGTCCGTTGTTGACTTACCAGGCGTGAACCCAGACTGCTGAGGTCTCTGATGCTTCACCAGATGACTGCGAATTCGTGTCAGCAATAGATGGGCAAGCATCTTGCCTGGTACGCTGAGCAATGTAATACCGCGGTAATTGTTGCAGTCCTGACGGTCCCCTTTCCCTTTCCAGATAGGGACGACCAGCCCCCTTTTCCAGTCAGGAGGAATGGTACCTGATTGCCACACGGCAGTCAGGACAGCATGCAACCCGCGGATCATGGCCTCACCCCCAGCTTTGAGGAGCTCCGCACTGATATTACAAACACCAGCTGCCTTTCCACCCTTCAACTTTGCTACAGCCTTTCTGACTTCGTCAAGAGAGGGTGCGGTTTCGTCAATGGGAGGATCGGCATCCACTGCCTGTAACCCAGTGGTGTGAAGCTGCTCAGTTGGAGGGTCCACCGTGAACAACTGCCCAAAGTACTCGGACATTGAGATCTTGGAAAGTTTTACATACCTTGGTAGCGCAGTTCATAATGACGGCGGGTCACGTCAAGAAGTCTTACGGCGGATTGGCATGCCCACGGTGTTATGGACTCGCTCAGCGGGAGTATTTGGCGTTGTCGGTACCTGTGCAGGAGGACAAAGATCCGGATCTTCAAATCGCTTGTGATCCCTGTCTTACTCTATGGTTGTGAGACATGGACACTAAATAGTGACTTGAAGAGACGAATCAATGCCTTTGGTAATAAATGTCTTCGCAGAATCATGGGGTATCGCTGGGATGATTACGTGTCAAATCAGCGATTGCACCGTGAGACTGAATCGAGACCTGCATAGTCCGTCAGCGCCAACTTCGGCTATATGGGCATGTGGCACGCTAGCCTGAAACCGATCCTTCTCATCGGGTTGTATCTGTAAGAGACAATCCGGCGTGGAGGAGGCCAAGGGGGCGCCCACAAGGCTCGTGGCTGGGGCAAATTGATGTTTCTTGTCGAGAGCTGCTTGGTATGGGAAAGGAGCCTGCATGGGAACTCGCGCGTGGTGACCCCCGGGAGTGGCGTCGTAGGGTGGGCGAGGCGACGCGCCCCCCGGCGTATGCCCCCAATGATTGATGATTGATTGACCCTGCCTGGTCAACCTTTTCCGTCTCTGTCTATCTACTTCCACCTTTCCTTTTTGCTGGAAGTTTGCTCACATCCAACCTGTTCCTAAGATGGATGACCGTTCTAATCCTTCAAACTACCGTCCTATAGCTTTGACTTCCTGCCTTTATAAAGCTTTTGAATCTATACTTAATAAGAATATTCTTAGCATCTATCTGCTCACAATCTTCTATCTGATCGTCAGTACGGTTTCCGTAAAGGGCGATCTACTGGCGATCTTCTAGCTTTCCTAACTGAATCTTGGTCATCCTCCTTTAGGGGTTTCGGTGAAACTTTTGCTGTTGCCCTTGACATATCAAAAGCTTTTGATAGAGTCTGGCACAAATCTTTAATTTCCAAACTACCCTCATTTGGTTTCTATCCTTCTCTCTGTACCTTCATCTTAAGTTTCCTTTCAAACCGTTCTATTGCAGCTATTGTAGACGGACATTGTTCTTCTCCTAAATCTATCAATAGTGGTGTTCCCCAGGGTTCTGTCATATCACCCACTCTCTTTCTATTATTAATTAATGATTAATTCTATTAATTCTGAGTCTAACTCAAAGCCCTATCCACTCCTACGCTGATGATTCTACCTTGCATTTTTCAACGTCGTTTATTAGACGTCCAACTCTACAGGAACTAAGTGATTCACGGAGAGATGCCACTGAGCACCTAACTTCTGATCTTTCTATAATTTCTGACTGGGGCAAAGCAAACCTTGTTTTGTTCAATGCCTCAAAAACCCTATTTCTTCACCTATCTACTCGACAAAAGCTACCAGATAACTATCCCCTCTTCTTTATTGACACTCAACTATCTCCTTCCATTACAATGAACATTCTTGGACTATCCTTTACTAAAAATCTGAACTGGAAATCTCGCATCTCATCTTTTGCTAAAACAGCTTCTAAGAAGTTAGGTGTCCTGTGATGTCTCCGTCCTTTTTTTTTCTCCCTCCAAGTTGCTTGCTCTGTACAGGGGCCTTATCCGCCCATATATGGAGTATGTCTCACATGTTTGGGGGGGGGGGGGGTTCCACTCATACAGCTCTCCTAAACAGGGTTGAGTCAAAAGCTTTTCGCCTCATCAACTCCCCTCCTCTGACTGACTGTCTTCAATCTTTAAATCACCGCCGCAATGTTGCTTCTCTTGTTATCTTCTACCGTTATTTTCATGCTCACTGCTCTTCTGAACTTGCTAACTGCATGCCTCCCCCCCTCCCGCGGCCTCGCTGCACAAGACTTTTTACTCATTCTCATCCCTATTCTGTCCATCTTCCTAATGCAAGAGTTAATCAGTATCTTTAATCTTTCATCCCTTTCACTGGTAAACTCTGGAACTCTCTTCCTGTTTCTATTTTTCCACCTTCCTACGACTTAAATCTTTTCAAGAGAAGAGTGAGTACCTCTCGAACTAAATTGGCCCACCCCCCTTTTTTTATTCTCTTACTGTCTTCTGTATGTCTTCTGTCTCTACTGGCAACTAAGCGGGCTTTGTGTTACCTCTTTTTGTTGTGCCCTTGGTCAGTCCTTTGTGATGTAAAAAAAATAAAAAAGAGGGAACAACACCATTATGTCCATGTAAACATTATCAAGGAGGTGGTGTCTGAACGACAACACAATATCAAAGATGTGTTGCTGACAGAGGCAGACACACGTACTCCTCCAAAATGATCACATGCTGATAACATATATATTTAATTATTATACATGTACAATTGTACATTATAATCTCTATCCAGTGCCATAACACGGGCATGGGTATTGGTAATGGAAAACGGGGTAGGTGTTGGTGGTGGGGATGTGGATGGGTGTTGATGATAGAGTAGGGCGAATAATGCCAGATTCTTATAGGTTTCCATCATCTCTCTCTCTCTCTCTCTCTCTCTCTCTCTCTCTCTCTCTCTCTCTCTCTCTCTCTCTCTCTCTCTCTCTCTCTCTCTCTCTCTCTCTCTCTCTCTCTCTCTCTCTCTCTCTCTCTCTCTCTCTCTCTCTCTCTCTCTCCCCCCCCACCCCACCCGACCCCGAACTGTAACAACGCCATCTTGATAGAGATGGCGTTCTTTTGGATGGATATTCGCCATTTCTATTCAAGATAACGTTGACTGTAATCGCTACGACAGCTCTGTTACAAATGCAGACGTTTGTTGTTTACATTCGGCAATGACAGATGAGCTGTTCGGTGAATACCTCTTGTGTTATCACATAAGAACACATCAGCAATAATCTCACGGCGGTCGGAACGGGGCTGATTTTTTTCTCGCACTTATTACAAAAGTCATGTTTACGGAAATAAGGCGTAGAAATTAATATTTTTTTGAGATTTAGGTGTTTTGAATAAACATTAAATATATACATATGCAAAGAAAAAGTGGGTCTGGACGATTACTTTAAGTGCTGACGCGAGTTAGTTGTGACCTCACCGTATGGATACAAAAAAAGCTAGCAAGTAATGCTTCACTCCTGTGTTTGTGGAAGGGACGGAGGGGTGAAGCTACAAGAACCCAAAAATGGTTTACAGTATGTCACGCTATAAGAGTGATACGTTACTGAGTGATACGTTGGTTATGAAAACGTAATCATTATTATGACGAAATCCTGGACACTTATGACATTATCGCAGTGGGAATAGTAATTTTTCCTAAAATATATATATATATTGCGTATAACGTCACCTCAACCACGCCCTGTCACCACACTCACGCCCTATCACCACAATCACGCCCCGTCACAACACTCACGCCCCGTCACCATACTCATGCCCCGTCACGACACTCATGCCCCGTCACCACACTCACGCCCCGTCACCACAATCACGCCCCGTCACGACACTCACGCCCTGTCACCACAATCACGCCCCGTCACGAAACTCACGCCCCGTCACGACACTCACGCCCCGTCACCACACTCACGCCCCGTCACCACACTCACGCCCCGTCACCACACTCACGCTCCGTCACCACACTCACGCCCCATCACCACACTCACGCCCTGTCAACACACTCACGCCCCGTCACCACACTCACGCCCCGTCACCACACTCACGCCTGTCACCGCACTCACGCCCCGTCACCACACTCACGCCTGTCACCACACTCACGCCCTGTCACCACACTCACGCCCTGTCACCACACTCACGCCCTGTCACCACACTCACGCCCCGTCACCACACTCACGCCTCTTCACCACACTCACGCCCCGTCACGACACTCACGCCCCGTCACCACACCCACGCCCCGTCACCACACTCACGCCCCGTCACGACACTCACGCCCCGTCACCACACCAACGCCTCTTCACCACACTCACGCCCCTTCACCACACTCACGCCCCGTCACCACACCCACGCCTCTTCACCACACTCACGCCCCGTCACCACACTCACGCCCCGTCACCACACCCACGCCTCTTCACCACACTCACGCCCCTTCACGCCCCGTCACCACACCCACGCCTCTTCACCACACCCACGCCCCGTCACGACACTCACGCCCCGTCACCACACTCACGCCCCGTCACCACACTCACGCCCCTTCACCACACTCACGCCCCGTCACCACACCCACGCCTCTTCACCACACCCACGCCCCGTCACCACACTCACGCCCCGTCACCACACTCACGCCCCGTCACCACACTCACGCCCCGTCACCACACTCACGCCCTGTCACTACACTCACGCCTCTTCACCACACTCACGCCCCGTCACCACACTCACGCCCCGTCACTACACCAACGCCTCTTCACCACACTCACGTCCCGTCACCACACCCACGCCTCTTCACCACACTCACGCCTCTTCACCACACTCACTCCCCGCGTCACCACTCCCACCCCCGTCACCACACCCACGCCCTTTCACCACACACACCTCATCACCACACCAACGCCTCGTCCACCACACGCACTCCCCGTCACCACACTCACGCTCCGTCACCACACTCACGCCTCTTCACCACACGCACTCCCCGTCATCACACTCACGCCTCATCCCCACATCCACGCCCTGTCACCACACCCACGCCCTGTCACCACATTCACGCCCTGTCACCACACTCACGCCCCGTCACCACACCCACGCCTCTTCACCACACTCACGTCCCGTCGCCACACACCCACCCCCGTCACCACACTCACGCCCCCGTCACCACACCACCACGCCCTGTCACACACCCACGCCCTGTCAGCCCACACCCACGCCTTGTTACCACACCCATGCCCTGTCACCACACTCACGCCCTGTCACCACACTCACGCCCCGTCACCACACCCACGCCTCTTCACCACACTCACGACTTTTCACCACACTCACTCCCCGTCACCACTCCCACGCCCCGTCACTACACCCACGCCCTGTCACCACACACCCACGCCCTGTCACCACACCCACGCCCCGTCACCACACTCACGCCCTCGTCACCACACTTACGCCCCGTCACCACACCACGCCTCTTCACCACACTCACGTCCCCTTCATCACACTCACGCCTTATCACCACACCCACGCCCCATGTCACCCACACCCACGCCCTGTCACCACACCCACGCCCTGTCACCACACTCACGCCCTGTCACCACACTCACGCCCCGTCACCACACCCACGCCTCTTCACCACACTCACGCCCCGTCACCACACCCACGCCCTGTCACACACCCACGCCTCTTCACCACACTCACTCCCCGTCACCACTCCTACGCCCCGTCACACACCCACGCCCTGTCACCACTCACGCCCTGTCATAACACTCACCGCCCCTTCACCACCACCTACGCCCTCTTCACCACACTCACGTCCCGTCACCACACCCACGCCTCTTCACCACACTCACGCCTCTTCACCACACTCACTCCCCGTCACCACTCCTACGCCCCGTCATCACACCCACGCCCTGTCACCACACACACCTCATCACCACACCAACGCCTCGTCACCACACGCACTCCTCGTCACCACACTCACGCTCCGTCACCACACTCACGACTCTTCACCACACTCACGTCCCGTCACCACACTCACGCTCCGTCACCACACTCACGCCTCTTCACCACACTCACTCCCCGTCACCACTCCCCACGCCCCGTCACCACACCCACGCCCTGCCATCACACCACCCTCATCACCACACCACGCCTCGTCACCACACTCACTCCCCGTCACCACTCCACGCCCTGTCACCACACCCACGCCCTGTCACCACACTCACGCCCTGTCACCACACTCACGCCCCGTCACCACACCCACGCCCCGTCACCACACTCACGCCCGTCACCACACCTACGCCCCGTCACCACACTCACGCCCCGTCACCACACCCACGCCCTGTCACCACACTCACGCCCCGTCACCACACCCACGCCCCGTCACCACACTCACGTCCCATCACCATACCCACGCCTCTTCACCACATTCACGCCTCTTCATCACACTCACTCCCCGTCACCACTCCTACGCCCGTCACCACACCCACGCCCTGTCACCACACTCACGCCCTGTCACCACACTCACGCCCCGTCACCACACCCACGCCTCTTCACTACACCTCACGTCCCGTCACCACACCCACGCCCTCTTCACCACACTCACGGTCCCCTCACCACCCACCCCGTCACCAACTCACGCCCCGTCACCCACCCACGCCCTGTCACCACACCACGCCTCATCACCACACCAACGCCTCTCAACACACACCCCGTCCCACGTCACGCCGTCACCCACTCCGCTCGTCACCACACTCACCTCCCGTCACCAACTCCCCCGTCACCACACTCACGCCTCTTCACCACCTCACGTCCCGTCACCATACCCACGCCCCGTCACCACCACCCACGCCTCTTCACCACACTCACGCCTCTCACCACCCACGCCCCGTCACCACACTCACGCCCCGTCAACCACTCACCACAGCCTCTATCACCACACCACAGCCCTTCGTCACCACACTCACGTCCCTGTCACCACACTCCACGCCTTGTCCCATCCACCCCTTCACCACACTTCCCCGTCACCACACTCACGCCCCTCACCACACCCACGCCCCTCACCACACTCCACGCCCCGTCACCAACCCACGCCTAGTCACCACTCACGCCCGTCACCACACCCACGCCCTCGTCACACACACTCACGCACCCGTCACCACACCCACGCCCCGTCACCACAACCACGCCTCGTCACCACTCCCACGCCCTGTCACCACACACACCTCATCACCACACCAAGCCTCTTCACCACACTCACACCCCGTCACCACACTCACGCCTCGTCACCACACCCACGCCTCGTCAACCCCCCCCCCGTCACCACACTCCCGCCTCATCACCACACCACGCCCCTTCACCCTCCCCGTCACCAGACTCACGCCTCATCACCACACCCACGCCCCGTTACACCCACGCCCTGTCACCACACACACCTCATCTCCACACTCACGCCTCATCACCAAACCCACGCCCCGTCACACCTACGCCCCGTCACACCCACGCACCGTCACCACCATATCGGTGCCCTCGTTAGATCACCCCATCTATCATGCAAACCCTTGCTATCTTTTTCGAAATCCTGGTTTCCATCACGGAGACGTGCCATTGATTCACCCATCTATCATACTACTTGGACACCAGCAAGTCCCAGTCTATCTTCACGCATGCTCCCTCTCTGCCCTCCCTCCTTCCCTTGCATAGACTAAGATTCGTTGCACACCAGTGCGCGCTGGTCCAGCGTGACTCTCTATTTTCCGTGCTTAATGCGTCCTACATGGTGCGTCTGCCTCTGCTGCTCCTTGTCATCTACGTACACGTCACTTCATCCAGTATCTCCTTATTTTAGTTTCAATCTCTGGCAAGCGTTCTTTCGTCTAACACGAATGTAAGTCACAGCACTTCCTCCTCAATGACTGTGTTCTAATATTCCTAATATATTTATGACAAAACCATACATAGATGTTTCCACAATTCAATATGTGTGTGTGTTATTCACCCATGGTCTTGTCCACGCGAGTTGGAGTCGTGATCGCCAGCTTCACCCTCCCGGAGCGAGCTTTTTTTAAGCTCATTATTACCGATTTTAGGGTAATGATGGGACCTCACACACAACACACACCCATCCCCTTGCTCAAAGGGGACAAAAACCGCCCGAATTTGTCAGTGAAAAATCTCCGGGAGCAGTGAGGATTCGAACTGGCTACCACAGAATAGCAGGCCCGCGCTCCATCCACTTGACCATCGTGGCATGGTGTATATGTGTGTGTGTGTATGTGTGTGTGTTTTAGATTTCAGCCTATAGCGCCTGTAGGCTGCATTACCTCAAGAGAGTATAGATGGTAGGCCCTGAAGGTTAATTTGAAGGCTCTAATCATCTAATGATTAGAGGCGGAGGGGTAGTAGGTTAATGGGGAGGCGGTAGCGGAGTGGTTAGCGTCTCCGACTGGCGTTCTCGGTGACCCGAGTTCGATCCCCGAAGAAACCCAAAACCTTTCTGCACCGTCGAGTGGCCTAAGAGCACCCACATGCCCTGCCCATCAACTCTACCTTCGATTGCGAGTGCATTGGAGGACACAGGGGGCGGCATGAGCCTCTAATCACCATCGTCACTATAAGAATCCTGCCTGCGCCACCACGGGCGAGGGCCAACCATCACAGCCCTCAAGTGAACCTCCAGAGTCTACCATCCGATCCCTGGGTCACCACTGCCTACAGGCGCTATAGGCACACAAAAAAACAAAAACAAAATAATAATAATGGCTGGCCTTCGCCCGTGGTGGCGCAAGCATGACTATTTTGTTTTTGTTTTTTGGTGGTGCCTGTGATTAGGGGTTCATGCCGCCACCCTGTGTCCATCAATGCACTCGCCGTCGAAGGTAGAGTTAATGGGCAGCATGTGGGTATTCTTTGGCCCTTCGGTGATGGCAGAAAGTTTATGGCACCTAGCGGGAATCAAACTCTGAACACCGAGCTCGCCACTTGCAGGCGCTAACCACTTGGCCACCGTCTACCCGATGTGTGCGTGCGTGTGTGTATTTTTTTTGTATTTTTTTTCTTACATTTGTACATTTATAGGCACAAATGTACCTAGCGCCTGTAGGCGCTATAAATACATATATAAACCTCTAGGGCTCAAATGGTAGGATGGTCTAGGGTAGGCCATCGATGTTCACTTGATGTCTGTGATGGTTGACCCTCGCCCGTGATGGGGCAGGCAGGAATTTTATATTGACGCCTGTGATTTTCACGATGCACTCGCAATCGAAGGTAGAGTTAATGGGCAGGATGTGGGTCTTCTTAGGCCACTCGACGGTGCAGAAAGATTTAAATTGGATTTAAGGTTCTCACTCGGGATCGAACTCGAGTCACCGAGAACGCCACTTGGAGACGCTAACCACTCTGCTACCGCCTCCCCAAACCTCCCCATTTACCTAGTTGTATTTCCTTAGTTGTGTTTTACAGGGCCTGAGCTACACTTGTGTGGTTCTATTTCCGTATCTACTTTTATCCAGTCTTCCTTTCAACTGGTGCACATTCTTTGCCGATATACATGCTTGTTACCAGGTTACTGGTACTGGAACAGGGTAGGTTCCGGGTACGCAGATCATTCACCACACGTTAGCACTGGTAGCATGATCGTATGAATATAGGCTTCTTCCATTTGCGACATTTCAAGAACCAGTTCACGGAACCCAAGAGTTCAGGCGTTCCATTTGCGCACGAAAACCTGGGTCCGAGGCAAAGCGCGTAGTGACTCAGCAAAACCCTTGAACTTTCTCTATTCACATTGAGAGGTGGGTAGCTTGGGTAGAGTTTTCAGTTCATAACAAACAATGGTCGCCTTGGGCCCTATTTCTCTTATCGTGAAGGGTTTTCCGCATGCACGAGTCGGAGAGGATGTCAGACGGCATAAAAGAGGCATACATGGCTGGTGGAGCCATGCGTTCCCGCGATCTTAAACTTGATATGATCCCTTCACATAGCAGCTAGCTGAGTTATATCTCTCGTTATCTCTCTCTCGTTATCTCTCATTATCTCTCTCTCTCGTTATCTCTCTCGTTATCTCTCTCTCTTGTTATCTCTCTCTCTCGTTATCTCTCTCTCGTTATCTCTCTCTCGTTATCTCTCTCTCGATATCTCTCTCTCTCTCGTTATCTCTCTCGTTATCTCTCGTTATCTCTCTCTCGTTATCTCTCTCTCGTTATCTCTCTCGTTATCTCTCTCCCTCTCGTTATCTCTCTCTCTCGTTATCTCTCTATCTCGTTATCTCTCTCGTTATCTCTCTCGTTATCTCTCTCTCGTTATCTTATTATCTCTCTCTTGTTATCTCTCTCTCTCGTTATCTCTCGTTATCTCTCTCTCTCTCTCTCTCTCTCTCTCTCTCTCTCTCTCTCTCTCTCTCTCTCTCTCTCTCTCTCTCTCTCTCTCTCTCTCTCTCTCTCTCTCTCTCTCTCTCTCTCTCTCTCTCTCTCTCTCTCTCTCTCTCTCTCTCTCTTAAATTGCCTCGCCAGCTGAGTATGTTTGTAAACAAAAAACGGGGTTTTTGCGTTCCATTTGTGACACGCGAACCCAACCCTGAACCCAGAACCCAACCCTGAACTGAAAGAACTGGTTCATGCAACTTGGGCACAAATGAAAGAGGCCTTAGATTTAAGTAAATAACTACATGCCTGTGAATGGAATACGGAAAAAACTAATGTTGCAGGATGTACAAAAGAATTAAATATTCATTCACACCTTCGCTAACCAGAAGTTGGTATCTCTGTGTCATTTACACGCGTATTAGACCTGACTGATATGCGACGCTCTCTCTCTCTCTCTCTCTCTCTCTCTCTCTCTCTCTCTCTCTCTCTCTCTCTCTCTCTCTCTCTCTCTCTCAACACACACACAGACGTAGTATTAGTATAGGCGTATTAAGAGACGTATTATTATTAGATCTGACTGATATACGATGGTATATCCCTCTCTCTCTCTCTCTCTCTCTCTCTCTCTCTCTCTCTCTCTCTCTCTCTCTCTCTCTCTCTCTCAGTGGCAGAACCGAGGTTGTAGGAATATAGGATTAGTTCTAGGTAAATATAAGCCTTAGTCTTAATTCTTAGTCTACTTCCCGAGGGCCGCACTATATGTTAATAATATCTAGACTCTAGAGCAGTGCTCTTCAACCTTTTTTGATGTCCACCCCTAGTGGTAATTTGGTAAAAGCTGTCCACCTTAATTTTTTTCAATCTCTAAAATCTCACGGCTCTTGACATTGTAAATATACTATATCATATACAGAGCTGGGCACTAAATACATTGAATGTATTTAAATACTAAATACTAAATACATGGGAAAAATGTATTTAAATACTAAATACTAAATACATTTTACGAATGTATTTAAATACTAAATACTAAATACATCAATTGTATTTAAATACATTTTAAATACACACAAATTTTAACATGTCCGAAAAAAATGAATTACTGCAATCTTAGAATTTCCTACTTCTAAGATTGCAGTCCCCCAATCTCTCCTCACAGTGATCACCTCCTCCCCTCGTTTGCCACCGCCCTTCCCTGTTCGCATGCGCACCCTTCTCTCCTACTCCTGCTTTCCTACTCTTAATTTTCTCCCTTTCTACGTTCATTCCTTCCCTCCATGGCTTATACTTTCCCCCCATATCTGTTCTTCTGTCCCCACTACCTCTCCCAAGTCTACCATTCCTCCTATTGTCCTCTGCTCTCACTTTCTTGAACACCTTTCCACTCATTCCTCTAGCACCCACGTCTACACTGACGGTTCTAAATCCCACTCTGGTTCTGGCTTTGCTGTCCTCTTCTCCTCTCTTCATTATCAATACCAACTACCTACAGAATCCACTGTTCTTACAACGGAATTGTACTCCATCCTCTTCGCCTTGAAACGCATACTTTTCTACTCATCCTGTTCTTTCACTATCTTCACTGATTCCTGCAATTCCCTTTCTCTTATAAAATCTCTTCGGTCACTGTACCCTCTTGTTCGGGAGATCCAAGACTGGTTATTCCGACTATCCATACGCCACAAAACAATTTGCTTCTGCTGGGTACCGAGTCACGTGGGTATCTCGGGCAACGAACGCGTTGATTCTTTGGCGCGCTCGGCCACTATGTCCCATTGCCCCCGTTTCTCAAACTTGCCAGCCTCCGACTACTACCCTTCCTTTAAATCTTTCCTATTCGACCGCTGGCAATCCTCCTGGACCACTTTCTCTGCCAATATACTTCGCCTGATCAAACCCTCTATATCTCCATGGTCAAATCCTTACCACTCTAATAGACGTTGGGAGACTGCTCTCGCACGCTTACGCATAGGCCATACCAACCTCACACACTCCTATCTCATGTCACGCTCCTCCCCAACCCTCTGCACACCCTGTCAAGTTCCTCTCACTGTCCAACATGTCCTAATATCCTGCCCCCATCTTACTCCTGCCCGTTCCAGTTCCTACCCTCACTTTTCCTCCCTTTCCCGACCTCCCTGTCTTGCGGACATTCTCCCGGAATCCCCCTCCTTCTCCCTGGAAAATTTAACCTCCTTCCTCCAACAAATCCACATCCTACATCTGATCTAACCATCCTGCTGTAACATTTCGTTCTTTCCCCTTCCCTCATCGTTTCACTATTATTCTTTAACCCCTCCCCTTTATATGCTTTGCCATAGTGCCATATGACCTCTGATGTCTGGCACATTCCCCTTTTTAGGCATTAAATCAATCAATCAATCCTTAGTATTTCCTTAGATTTTGGGTTTCCTTAGAAATTTCCTTCTCAGGCCTAAATTTCCTTGAAATCAGGACATTTCCTTGCCAGTGGATACACTGGTTCACTGTAACATCAGGGTTGCCAGATAGTTGGGAGGGTTTATGGCCAAATTAACTGATAAAAAAGTATTTACATTATTATATTAAATGTATTTAAATACAATGTATTTAAATACTCATAAAATTATTTAAATACTGTATTTAAATACATGACAAACAATGTATTTATAAATACATATCTAAATACACAAATGTATTTCAATACGTATGTAAATACAATTGTATTTGTGAGGGCTGGAGAGTTGGAAGAATGAGGAATAGAAGGGAAAGAAGGATAAATGGGGAAAGAGAAGGAGAAAGAGAATGAAGGAAGAGGCAGAGAGTACTGATGATGGTGGTAGATAGAGAGAGAGGCATTAATGTTGTGCTTACACAACATTTCCTTATCAAGCCGGCAAGGGGTGGCCAGCAGTCACCTGCAGATTTGCTGATCACAGCGGAGGGTCCCTCCCGTCCCCCGACGAAGGGGAATAGGGAGAAGGAGGAAAGGAGAGAGAGAGAGAGAGAAAGAGAGAGAAAGTGAGGGAGAGTGAGAGAAGGTGAGCTAGTGAGAGAAAGTGAGGGAGAGAGGAAGGCGAGGAGAAGGAAGAAGAGTGCTGAACCATCAACCCTCACTTCACACACTCACTTCACACATTAGATGATTAAATGTCAGCACTGAGATAACCTTTGACCTGTACCCACCACACGCCTGGCCTCTCCCTGAACACAGAGGAGACAAAGATCAGATTCAATATATCCTCCGGTGTGGGCACACGCCTTACTGTGTCGCGGTGACCTCTTCTGAAACTAGTGTCTTAGTGCAGCGCGCGAGTATACGTGTATTCATTCAAGGCCTCCTCGGGCAGCGCGCGGCACGTGCAGGGTGTGGCCGAGTTCCCCTCCGCCGCGCCCCTGCGCGCCACGCCCCTGCTCGACGCCCCGACGCCCGCCGCTCCGCTTTACCCCGGGGCAGGTGCAACTGTACGGGGCCACGACGTCCTGCAAGACACCTGCCCCTGTGGTTCCGCCTGGGCCCCCTGGGACCCCGGGGCATTGCGAGACACACGGGGCGGGGTTACAAGGATCGCCCCGCTTTGCCCCACCACCGGGGCGGAGGTGAAACTCTACGCTGCTACGACGCCCTACTAGATACCTCCTTCAGGATGCTTCCCCTGGGTTTCCCCTCCCCCGGGACCCCGGGGCATTACGAGACACCTGCAACAGGATCTTAGGACCTCTTGAGTACCACATACAGGTCTCCCTGAAGGCGACGCAGCAGATGGTGATGTATCCATATGATTGACAGTGCATGACAGGGCAGGCGATTAAGGAGGCCCCTAGGGGACCTGTATCAAGCCAGGGACCCTAGGGGGGACAGGGAGGGTCGCCCCCCGGCATATGCCGGGGCGTTACTAGCCTGGGGAGGTAAGCTCCCCGTAGCTCCGACGTTACGGGCACAGCCCCGTGTACCTCATCGGTACCCAGGAGTTATGCCCAGCTCGGCACCTTCAGGTAGGAGTGCCGCGGTTAATTGTCATGCCACGACCAGCGACCGATTGGATAGAACCGTAACGGGTTGTTGGGCCACTAAAACAGGAACAACACCCCCCCCGTTGAGCCCGCGCACGCAATTTCCTTCCCCCCTTCGGGAGCAGGGTGGCGAGGGGCTTAACAGTATTTAAATACTGCCCAGCTCTGATCATATATAGACTATATCATTCTACAAATATATAGGTAAGAAAAAGCAGTTTTACTCATTTTCTATTTACAGTCTACATATTCTTCTATATAATATCACATGCGGTTCAAAACTATAAAATATACACGAAAAAATAAACATAGCTTAGGAATTCCAGAGCAAATGCATTTTACTTCATGAAACTAAAGTATTATATTATTATTATTATTATTACTTTTTTACGTTGGTGCCTATAGCGGCTGTAGGCTTCTGGAGAGTCGTGATGTCGGTCGCTCTCGCCCGTTAGTGGCGCAGGCAGGACTTTTTATAGTGACATCTGTGGTCTTAGGTAAAGATCCCGTTTTCTGTGATTTTCGGATCCTCAGTCAGGCCCATGCTGCCACCTGGTCCTTCCTCCGTCGCACTCGCAGTCGGAGAACATATATAGCTGCATGCAGGTTTCTTCAGCCACTCGACGATGGATTTGACAGTTGCTCCTTTGACTTGAACTCGGGACCTTCTGCTCCCCTACCAGGCTCTTGTCGACCGCATTAAATATATTCGAAAGAGTTGCCCCCGGCAGGATGCGAACTCGAGACATTGAGCTCACCACTCCAAGACGCTAACCACTCGGCCACAGCCTCCCCAAATTGCAAAAAAGTGCACATAATATAGTGATATAAAAAAATATCCAAAAATTGCACATTACATGCGTTATATTTGGTAATCAAGAAAACAAAGCCTTTTCCTTCAAGAAACAAAAATCAGTGGCCTGGCTACTGTTGCAATCTGTCTGCTATCAGCTTAAATCGAGGCATCAGATGATTTTCAAGTGCAACCCGCATGATAGGATCCAAATTCGGAATGGCATTCCTTTTCTTTGCCTTGATTAAAGGGATAGCTTGAGAAACCTTGCTCACACATATATAATGTTGGCATCTGCACAAACATGGCTGCTGCCTGCTAAGCTAACTCCTTGTATACCTGAGTATCAAACAGGACAACCCAGAAATGCATGGGATGGCCAAATGCTTTGAAAGCTGCTTTTTGAGAATATTACATTCGAAGCTCCAATAAGGCATCATAATGATCAGTTCCATCATCTGAAAAGGAAGTAAGCATCCACATGTTGGAGGTCAGGAATCTTGGAAATATTAGTCAAGGTTTTCCTGCATCAAAGTAAAGTGTCTGGTAATCAAGTGGGACATTCGTACCTCCAGTGTCTGTTCTGTTGTCTGCATACCATTATCATATATTGTCAGCCACATTCTCTCATATAGGTATCAAAGACTTCAAAATCAGACTAACACTGATCTATACTGACACGTGGGCATGATCTAGTCCACCCACCTGTCCACCCCAAGACAGCCGTCCAACCCTCACTTAGTCTCGTCCACCCAGGTTGAATAGCAATGCTCTAGACTCCTAGGGGATCAGTCCGCATCAAAAGACTTAGAGGACTGCATGTTGCCCCCTGGCCGCAGGTTGCACAGGCTTGATTTAGTCCATTCCAAACTTCTACATTTTTATGAGGGAAGCTGTACATTTTTAGAACATATAACATAAGAACATAATAAGATAAGGAATCTACAATGGGCCGTGAGACCTACACGAGGTAGTTCCTGTTACTTAACTCTACCTATATCCACCTCTCTTCCCCATCCATGAATTTATCCAGACTTCTTTTAAAGACCCCAATAGACTCTGCATTGACCACCTGACGACTGAGTCCATTCCAATCATTCATCACCCTATTTGTGAACCAGTTTCTCCCAATTTCCTTTTAAAATCTACGCTTTTCCAGCTTGAATCCGTTACTTCTTGTTCTACCCTGCTTACTAGCGTAAGAACTTTTCCTACATCGCCTTTATTGTATCCCTTTATTCACTGAAAACCTTCTATCAGATCGCCCCTTACTCTGTAACTCTGAGTGTAACTCTGAGTGAGAACTTACTCTGAGTGTAAATTTAATAGCTTCAATCTCTTCTCATAACTAAAGTTACGCATCCCATGAATCATTTTGGTCATCCTTCTCTGGACTGATTCTAACAAGGCTATATCCATCCTATAATACGGAGACCAAAACTGAACCGCATAATCTAGGTGAGGTCTGACTAGTGCCAAATAAAGCTTTAGAATAACCTCAGCACTTCTACTTTTAACAATTCTGGTAATGAATCCTAACACCCTGTTAGCTCGATTTCTAGCCTCAATACATTGATTCCTAGGACGGAGGTCTGAGCTTACCCTCACTCCCAGATCTTTCTCACCTTCTGATCTTTTCAGCGATACATTGCGTATGGTGTACCTATTACCAGGATTTTTCCTACCAACATTCATTACGCTACACTTATCAATATTAAATTCCATCTGCCATCTATCTACCCACTCATTTAATTTATCTAAGTCTTGCAAAATATTTACATCAGACTGTGATCTATTAATCCTACCTACCTTAGTATCATCCGCAAACTTGCTGATATCACTACTAATCCCACTATCCAAGTCGTTGATGTAAATAAAAAATAGTAATGGACCCAAAACAGACCCTTGTGGAACCCCACTTCTTACCTGCCCCAATTCAGATTTAGAATCATTAATTGTAACCCTTTGTTGCCTATTACTTAGCCAAGATCTAATCCAACGAAGAACCTTCCCATCTATTCCACGAGCCTTAACCTTATTTAAGAGTCTACCGTGCGGCACCTTGTCCAATGCCTTACTAAAGTCCAGTTATACTATATCATAATCCTCATCATTATCTGCTGTTTCATAAACTTTCCAATAAAAACTCAATAAATTAGTGAGACATGATTTACCTTTGGTGAACCCATGTTGTGAATCATTTACCAAACTATGCTTTTCTAGATGCTCTCTAATGTTTTTTGCTATAACAGATTCCAATAATTTACCTACCACTGACGTCAGGCTAACGGGTCGATAATTTGACATTAATCCTCTATCTTCCTGCTTAAATATGGGAACTACGTCTCCCTTCCTCCACATTAACGGCACTTCCCCTATATCAATCGATTTCCTTAAAATATGCACTAACAACTCACTAACAACCTCTTTGCATTCTTTCAATACTCTGGGATACTCTTCATCTGGTCCTGGGCAGACATTCAGAGAGAGTTAAAGGGCACGGTGTTTAGCTTAACTAACTTCCTCTATTTGTACGACCCGGAGCTCGCGGGGATTCTGGTACGAGATATGGGAGTGGCGCTACGGTGTCGCTATGGGCTTCGATAGCTGATTGGCTGAGCGAGTACAATGACGTCACAGCCTCGCCAGCGAATCACATAGTATTTCTCAAAAAGTTTCAGCCAATCACAAGGCTTCCACGCTCTCAGCTGTGTTTATAAACAAATTTATCATCCACACCAAAATACTCCACCCTTCTTCCTCCTCCTCCTCCTCCTCCACCTCCTAGCTTCTCCTTCTCCTTCTCCTCCTCCTCTTCCTCCTCCTAACCTTTTTTTATAGCAGTTGGTAGTAGTTGTAGTAGTAGCAGCAGTAATAGTAGTGGTAGTAGCAGCAGTAAGCTACTATTCTTTACATCTCACCCCGACTCACCACACCATACACCACCACGCACGCCTCCGCGACAGACAAGGTAAATATATTCCTTCTCCTTCCTTTTCCTTTCCTTCCTTTCTCCTTCTCCTTCTCCTCCTCCTCTTCCTCCTCCTAACCTTTTCTGATAGCAGTGGTAGTAGTTGTAGTAGTAGCAGCAATAATAGTAGTAGTATAGCAGCAGTAATAAGCCGTGTTTTTATCGTCCAAGCACCGTCTTGGATTACGAAGACCACTCCAATAACACTTGCTGAAATGTGTGTTATACTGCTTTGTGATATTGTTTGCAATGTTTTGGACTGATTATTATTTCGGCCCTACCAAGCTTGTTGTGTTGTCGCAGAAACCAATCCGTTTTCAATTGCGAGAAAAAACGGTCTTCGTAATTTACCAAGACGATGCTTGGACGACAAAAACACGGCTTATTACTGCTGCTATACTACTACTATTACTGCTGCTACTACTACAACTACTACCAACTGCTATAAGAAAAGGTTAGGAGGAGGAAGAGGAGGAGGAGGAGGAGAAGGAGAAGGAGAAAGGAAGGAAAGGAAAAGGAAGGAGAAGGAATATATGTACCTTGTCTGTCGTGGAGCCGTGCGTGGTGGTGTATGGTGTGGTGAGTCGGGGTGAGATGCCACCGTTCACCACTCGGCCCATCACCCCATAACTAACTCATCACGAGCGCATATGGCATTGTAATATGGCCTAATTTCATTTGTATACTTGCCCTGTTCAGTTCTTGAGTCAGAAAACATCATATATACTCAATTTATGAATATTTTTATATATATATATTACGTCCTCTACACCACCCCTTAGGCAGTCTTTAAGTTTAAAGGCCGCTAACGTCTTTAAGTACGTCACAATCTGCCCGCAGAATGTCAAAAGTTGCCCAAAACAGCTGATGGATGTCGCTAGGTCGTGAAGCATGGACGTTAGCCTCTCTGAATGTAGCCCCTGGTGACTTAAAATTCTTCATTCTATTTATACCCTCTTCTACCATTCAGTGTTGTAGGTCTCGAGACTGGTCTTGGTCTCGAGACCGGTCTCGAGACCAGTTTGATGTGGTCTTGGTCTTGATCTTGGTCTCGAAGCTTCTGGTCTCGGAGTTTGGCTCGAGACCAGGTCGAGACCAGGGTTAAAAAGTGCATCGCGGCGTGGGGAAGGTTGGAATTTATTATCATACACGGAGATTGATTGATTGATTGATTTAATGCCTAAAAGGGGAATGTGCCAGACATCAGAGGTCATATGGCACTCATACACGGAGAAAAAATCATGGCTGTTTCGATTCACGGCGCGCCATACAGCGTTGTACTGTCTATAAATACTGCCTGACTAGCTCTACGGTGATGATGCATGAGCTGAGCCCTGCGAGCGCTGATAGAGTGCGTGCGAGTCGAGAGAACATGCATGACGTGGTCATTCTCGCAGTGATAATCTCCGTTTGCACGCACGCATGTTTGCAGCTCTGTTCACCTCCGTGTACTTCATATATGTGTAGGCCTATGCAATCCCCGCACCCTTCGTACACGTACACCACAGGTTTAGCTAGCTCGCTTGGAAAACGTAACCACAAAAATTGCTATTTTTCTATGTTTGTTTCTTCATGCCAACGAAGCAATGAAAGAAGAAATATTTGACCTAGAAGATCAGTAACTGTTGTTCACATATATTAAATTTTGTAAATATATTTCCTCCCTTATACGTTACCCTTACCCCACTAGCTTCTACCAGAGCTCGTTAGTCGTGTTACATCGAACCCATCTGGCTGCAGAGTTGCCAGGTGCACAAACCACAAAATATACTTTTGGCATTCACACTTTACTTTTTTGGCATTTTCAATTTTTCATCATAAGAAAATTAATTTCAATTGACGAATATTTCTGGCAAATTCCAAAATTTGTTGAGTAATTTCTGGCAAGAAATACAATAATTGGCAGGACCTGGCAACTCTGTCAGTGACATAGGACGTCGGACAGTGAGGTGTACTGGACTAGTCTCGCTTAGTTTCCGTTCGCACACCGGAATGAGTAATCATGTCGGCATCTTCACCAGTTATCAAATTTGCGTTCAAGGACCACAAGGAGTTTTTTTTTTATAAGAAACACGAAAACTAGAAGCACACAGCAGTTTGTACTTTCTGCAACCAAAACATCACAGACAAGGCTGGCACAACTTCGGCTTTTATCAAGCACTTGCGGCGATCCCATCACTGAAATACATAGTTTACGAGTACAGTACATTTAGCTATATCAGTATTTAAAAACATTGTATATGTCTTGGTCTGGTTTGGATCTCTGGTCCTGGTATGGAGGGCTGTCTTGGTTCATCTGGTCTTGGTCTTGTTTCGGAAGGGTCTGGTCTTTGGTCTTGGTCTGGTCTTGCGTCTCGGGGTCTTGGTCTTGGTCTTGGTCTCGGAGGGTCTGGTCTTGCTCGGAATGTCTGGTCCTGTTACTATGTTTCGAGGTTTGTCTGTCTGGTCTTGCTTTTTCTCTGGTTCATTCAGGTACAGTCACTCCCCTATGGAACCAAGGCTCTGGTCTTCTCACATTCCTTTTCCCTAGTTCACATAAATTTTGTTTTCATATCCTCCTCTAAATCCTGTATCACATAGCAGTCCTCCACCTATCCCTGGGCTTTGTAACACACAGGCCATCGTCATCCCCTCCATGCCATTTCGTATTTCCAATCTTACTCTCTTTTCCAGCTGTAAATGCATCTCTCTCTCCTCCCTGGATCTCTGTTAATCTCACGGGGCTAAATCTTCTCATCTCGCTCTCATCTCTCTCTCTCTCTCTGCTACTCTCTCTCTCCTCTCTCTCTCTCATCTCTCATCTCTCTCTCTCTCTATCTCTCTCTTCTCTCTCTCTCTCTTCTCTCTCTCTCTCTCTCTCTCTCTTCTCTTCCTCTCTCTCTCTCCTAGCTCCGCTTCTGTCAAGTCATCTTTTCTCCCTCCATTCCTCTTAAATTTCAGTAACCTTTCTCCTTTCCTCCCAATCTCTCTCTCTCTCTCTCTCTCTCTCTCTCTCTCTCTCTCTTCTCTCTCCTCTCCTCTTCTCTCTGCTCTCTCTCTCTCTCTCTCTCCTCCTCTTCTCTCTCTCTCTCTCTCTCTCTCTCCCCGCTCTCTGTCACGTCATCTTTTTCTTCCCTCCCATTCCTCTTAAAATTTCAGTAACCTTTCTCCTTTCTCCTCCTCTACTCTTTTTGTCTCCCTCCCTTCTTCCTCCCTCTCTCCCTTCCCTTACCTGCTTCTTACAACACCTGTTCCTCCTACCTGGTGGTCCTTTGTCTCCCTCCTCCCTTCCCTCCCTTCATCTTTTCCTTTCTGTCTCCCTCCCTCCATCCATCCTTCCTTCCGTCCTCCTTCCGTCCTCACTCCTTCCCTCCTCCCTATCTCTCTCCCTCTGTTAGAGCTGTTAAACTGTCATTAGTGTAATTGCGAGACTTAAAACTATAATTACTATTCATTAACACCTACTGCTAAACAAGGAATACTACCACCACTACTGCTACTACTATTACTACTGCTATGCTATGTTTGGCATAGCAGTAGTAAAACTAGTCATATTTGAATCGATCGTATATTCTAGAGCGAGAGAGAGAGAGAGAGAGAGAGGAGAGGAGAGAGAGAGAGAGAGAGATGAGAGAGAGAGGGAGAGAGAGAGAGAGAGAGAGAGAGAGAGAGGAGAGAGACGAGAGAGAGAGAGAGAGGAGAGAGGAGAGAGAGAGGAGATGAGAGAGATGAGAGAGAGAGAAGGAGAGAGAGATGAAGACGAGAGAGAGAGGAGAGAGAGTATAAAATTTTGTAGTATTAAATAAGGTGAAACAAACATATTGATAAAGAAAGTATATTAATCAGATTAATACGAAGGGTTCGTGTGTGCGGTGTGTGTGTGTGTGTGTGTGTGTGTACTGACTGAAGGCTGGTGAGGGCTAAGTGGATGCACATTCAGACATGCATAGATGGGTCTGGCCTGATATCTCCACTTAGCTATAGGATGTAAATGGATCAAGAAAGCCTGCTTGAGGCACAAGAGGATAAAGTTTTTAGCACCTCGAGGACGTACCTATTAAAATGTCTTTAGTGGTTGGTTGGGCAGGAGTAAACCAAGAATACCAGGGGTAGAAGTTCTTTCTCTTATCTCGTATCTTCATTCTCTCTCGTCTATACTCTCTCGACGACTTCGCTTCTCTCTCTCTCTCTCTCTATCTCTAGCTCTGACACTATCACAAATGAGGAATATACACATACATAATGTTAAAATTAACAAAATAAAAATTTTTTAATATATCGATATTTTTCCCAAAACAAAAAATAGTATTGGCTACATTCCCAAACATCTACACACACACAAAAACACACACACACACACACAACACACACACACACACACACACACACACACACACACACACACACACACACACCCTTGCTCTCAGTGTTACGAATATATTTTGCTATAGCCATTATTTTTTCCGAAAACAAAGAATGTAAATATTTTAAAAGTTACTTCATCCTGTCTCATGGAGGAAGGACCCAGTTGAAGGGCTCAATGGAAGGAGGAAGGGAGGGAAAGAGGGAGGGAGGGAGGGAACTGTTAAATTGTCATTAGCTGTTGGTGCGGGATTTAAAACTATAATTACTCATCAGGGAGCTATAAAGTCGGGAAGGTTTGAAACAGGTGTGGCTACTTAGGGGGGGTGGAGCGGGTCTCTAAGAGGAGACTGAGCGAACATTTGTAGACAAGGAAAAGATTTGAGAAATTGATGGGATTGCCTCGCCCCAAGTGCTCGCGAAGTTCATTGCGTGACTGTACCTTCTGTTAATCCTCCTGTTGTTATCAGTATTGTATTGTACGGTTGGTATTGCTATCCTTTTATGTTGTTCAGGCGTCTCGCTTTTCCAATTTTTTTTTGTATGTTCTCTTGACTGTGTGTGTAAGTAAGTAAGTAAATGGTAAGTAAGTATGTAAGTAAATATTTATTGCTATTTATAGTACATACAAATGCACAAAATTTCAATAATAGCAAGTGCCTGTCGAGCCGAAAATCCCTGACAGGCAGATATTAATTAATATAGGTGCTTTCAGACATGCCTGAACCCTATCAACAAATCAATCATTGGGGGCTAGGGTACGCCGTATAATAAAAATTCTTTTTCTCAACTTTGGCATGCCAATTTCCTATGTAAAATGGAATTCTAAGACGATTTTATCTAATTCCATTTTTGCATTTGAGCAATTCTTACTATGCAAAATCGCACTTTTATATTGCACCCTTATCGAATAATGCTTAAATGAGTACGCAGTGTCCGGTTGGTCCTGTTTATTGCATCATGCACCAATATGAGTTCCAAATGACTGGCGTGGTAAGCTCTTTCTGATCAGTTGGTTCATCAGGCACTATATCACAGTGTCACAGCCTCTACGTTGGCCTAGAACGTGTCCATCATGTCCTTCTTAGACCTGAAGCAGGGCATGGTCTCCCGGTGGTGGGCCCGAGCCCGGATGAGCCCGTCTCTGGCCTGCTGCCCCACCACTGCTGCCGCAGCCTCTGTCACCTACTTCACGACTCTTTCGGTGCTCTGAGTGTGGATAGAGAACTCCGGAACCTCGTACGGCTTGACCAGGATCTCCTGGATCTGATCCCCGGACAGTGAACAGGTGAATGCCGGCTCGTGCACCTGGCCAGGCTGCCAGCTGATCAGTGTCTGCAAGCTGGTGGCTGACAAGTTCAGCTTGGGTGTGATGCGAGGTCTTACACTGGTGTCCCCATACTCCTCGCCAGCCCTCAGTTTCAAAATCTGGGTCACGGTGAACCTGCGGTCGTCCTCACTCTGACTCGCCATCAGCGAGAGGAGGACACATTCTGAGTGTGCGAACCATGCTCCTGTCCGCACGTAGAAGGTCACAGCTGTTTGGACCTTCTTGGGCTGCGACCTCATCACTCTGAGCTGCGTGAGGATGTGCTTGGGGCCGTCCTCTAGTCTGTGGTGAACCTTGATGTCGTAGTAGAGTTTGAAGTACACCTGCAGGCAGTACTTGACTAGGATTTCCAGGGTGTTCAGTTCTTTGCCAGTCAATCCATGCTTTCTGGTCCACATGTACACGAGCGACTGGGCTGTGGTGAGCCATCTGGAGTGGGACACCTTGCCACACTTGATCTCCTGCAGCTCAGACGGGAGAACGCCCCGCTTCACAGCCTGGACCAGCTGGTAGGAGACCTGCTGGTCAGTGGACATGTTGACCAGGATATACTCCGGTATCTCCGTGAGATCTTCACCGCCTGGCACTCCTCTGAACTCTGCGTTGTACTGGATCTCATTCACGCTGGTCAGCAGACTGCACACTGGACCCGTGAAGCCAGTGTCAGATGAGGTAGGCCCGTCGATGCTGGTGATAAGGTGGCGCAGGGGCAACTCGTTTGTGTGCAACACGCATATACTCCAGAAGAGCTTGCGTCCCAGCATCTTCTCCAAATGGACGTGAGTACCACCCTTCCACCCCGTGTTGGCCCTAGTTGAGTCACCTTGCAGTACGATCAGTGAGTCGGTGGAGTCGTATGTCACCAGGAGATCATAGAGAGCCTGAGCCACCTTGAACACACGCTTCTCAGGTGGCACCGGGTCCTCTGGTACAAAGTGCCAAAGGTACCTTCCAGGTGGCTCCTCTGTCACTGACACATGCTCCTCCCTGATCAACCTTGGGTGCAGTTTCCCATAGCTGTCGGGCATCATCGCCCTGGTCTTGTCCTTCCTCCCATCGTAACCCAATCCAACTATTTTGGTACCCTGGTGCTTCCCCTGGTCAAGGTCCCTGGCCGATGCCATGGCATCCTGCCTGGCCCTCCTCAGCTTGTTAGGATCGCAGACCAGGTACGACATGTCTGGAGAGAGGTGGCCGTCAGCGATAAGGTCCTGGAGGAATCCAGAAGCCAAGGCAGCAGCAGCAGTGGGCGGAACGTCGAACCGGATGCTTGCCAGCGCCAGGTTCCGGACTGGCATTGTGTTTCTTCTTGCAGCTGGCCTGTCCAAGTACTGCATCACAAGGGGTGCCAGGGACTCCAGCCTCTCCCTGAGCAGTCGGTCTACCAGTATGGCAGCCTCCTGTTGCTCCTGCCTCTTTCCTCTGAGTGGCAGGGTGAACGACTCCTCCGTCCCATCCTCAGAATCCTGGTGATCTTCAGCCTGGCCTAGGAACATCTGCTCCTGCAGCTCAAGACGTCTGACCATTTCATCTTTCTGCTTCTGCTTCTTCAGCTTAGCCTTCTCTTCCAACTACTTTCTCTTTTCTGCTTTCACTTGTCTATGCGTCTCATTCTTGTCTACCCCTGTCATCATCATTGCACTCTCCTCCCCAACTTTGATCCTCTGGTAGTACAGCCACTCCAGGTCTAAAGTAGGGACTTTGATGGCCAGGGGGCAGTCACACTGCACGTGTGCTCTCGCGTGGCACAGCTGGGGGTTGGAGCAGTGGGATTCCTGGTCCTTGCAGAGGAAGATCGTGTGAGGGCAGGCCGTTATGTCAAACAGCCTGTCCATATTCTTCTCCACGAATTCCTTTACTGCTTTAGTTGCTCTGTCTCTCACCACTTCACTAACCTTCTTCCAAAAATTATCTATCCTTCTGGTCACGGACCGGTCAATAACAAGCACTGGAGGTGCAAACTGGGCGTTTGATTTCTTCCACTGGGCAAGCACCATGGGGGTCAGATCCTTCGCAATGTCTCTCACTGGGTACCCCCGCTTGTCAACACCCTCCCGGATGCTGCTGAGTTCTTGGAGAAGGATTCTTCATCACGCCGCGATACGTAGGCACCTCACTCTCAGCAAACTCTCGTCCACCGCCAACAAAGGCGGCCAACTTGGATCCAGAGCTCTGTCTAGTTGCGGGCTTCGACCCACTTGGTTTACAAGGAGAAGCCATCCTGAAAAAGACGATCAAGAATTGATGATAGGTGCAAATGAAGCCGTTACTTTAGCGGGACTAAGCTATGTTTTGCATATAAATATAAAAGTCCATTTTTGCATAGCAAGAAGTGCTCAAACCAAAAAGTTGAAGCGAACAAACCACCCTTAAAATTCAATTTTACATAAGAAAACACCCTGCCAAATTCGAAATAATTTATATTTCACTTTTCATTGGACCTACGGCGTACCCTCTATCAATGTTGAATGCTTACAACTTACGGAATAATGTATTTGAAATGCGTTTACAAAAACAGTCCAATATATTTGCTGTAATTAGTATTTATATACATAGCTGAAATTAGTTGAGAACTTTTGAGTTTAGATTATTGTTAACAAACTGTATTGTTGTAGACGAAACTGTTTAAATTTACCATATATTTTTGTCAACTTAACCAAATAAAATATTACTAAACCAGGCATTTTAATAATTATGACGAAAGTGTATTTATCTCTTAGCCACCAAATAATTTGCTCAGTTACTAAATTTGTTACTTTTAAGTCAGGCAGATAGGTGTATCCATCATAAGAATTGTGGGTTTATACGTACAAGCATGAAATTTGGCACAGTCATAGATAATAGTGGTTTACTTAAAATAAATATGTACTTACCTGTCAACTAGTTAATTTGGTCCTGTAATTTCACTGAAACATTGACTCCTGAACGCGGAGGTTCCGAAATTTGATGAGTCAGCACTTATTACGCTCCCTGGTGGGTTAATTGACATTGCTGGCAACACAAATGCAAATTGTGGTCATTTGGAGAATACAATTATGGCATATATGTGTATCTAGAGTCATTTCATTAGAACATAAAGAAGCATTTGTGTCGTCCGGTTAAAAATAATCGCGGTCAAAACGGTCATTTTGTAAAATGGCCGCCACGGCTACCATAGGACGTTTTCGCGGTGGGTCCATATCTGGAATTATTCATTAGATTATTATCTATGACTGTGCCAAATTTCATGCTTGTACGTCTAAACCCACAATTCTTATGATGGATACACCTATCTGCCTGACTACTTGTAAGAGATTAGTACCATCGGAATATATAATAAATTCAAATTTTGAGCTAGCATTGATTATATCATTTATATATATGAGAAGAAAATGGTCCTATGATTGAGCCTTGTGGTACACCTCTGGATATAGATATAAATTGTGAAGAACCATTATTACAGAAAGCAGATTGTGATCTGTTACAGAGGTAACTACGAAAAAGCTGTAACGGTACACCCCTTATCCAGACATGTTTTAATTTATCTAAGAAAATACAATGATTTAATGAGTCAAATGCTTTGGATACATCAATGAAAATCCCAACCACATAAAGCTTCTCCTCCAAAAATGTATAGACATTATTGACAAAGTGTAATACAGCAGTTTCTGTTGAGTGATTTGTTCTAAGGCCGTGTTGGTGTTTAGTTAATGTTATTTTTTTCAAGGTAGTTAAACGTGACGCAATATTTATTTTCATATACTTTACTGAAAGCAGGTAAGATTAAGATTGGCTTGTAATTGTTGATGTCGCATCTATTACCGGACTTGAATATAGGAATGACTCTGGCTTTTTTTTAAATGATCAGGAAATATGCCTCTTTTTAATGATAGGTAAATAATATAGGTTGGTGGGATGGCCAATGATTCACATGAATGTTTTAGTATTTTTGGAGAAATTTCATCATATTCTGGACAATTAGATTTTAGGGCCTTTAAATTATTCATTACTTCGGTGGTATTTGTTGGGATCATGTACATAGAGAAAGTCATGTACATATCTTGACTTAAATACCTCATATAATTCATCGTCCGAAGAATTTGATTCTAAATTACCAAGATTAATAAAATGTTCATTAAAATCAGTGGAGAGGTTAGTACATGGTGGATCTAACGATATTGTATTATTGGCATTATTGGTCATGCCTAGAAGGGAGTTTATGGTATTCCAATGGGAATTGGGATTTCCTTGATTATTTTTTAGCTGTTTTTTATAATATTCATTTTTGGCTAATTTTAATGTTTTAGTAAGTTGTTTATACAGGGTGTAACACGAGTTTCTGCAAATATTGATACAGGTGAAAGAACGTGTCCTGGTGGAACGCCGACGTGAGTTTCGACAGGGAATGCTTGCAGCCTATGTTGATCTCAAGAAGGCATTTGACTCAGTGCATCGTGAGTCACTCTGGGATCTTCTGCGACTTCGCAGGATTCCTGCAAGGACTATTGGTTTGATGACTGGTCTGTACTCTGGGACTGAGAGTGCTGTGAAGTGTGGGGGAGGTGTATCCAGCTTCTATCCTGTTAATACAGGAGTGAGGCAAGGGTGCGTCCTTGCCCCATCACTTTTCAACACTTGTATGGACTGGGTATTGGGCATAATTGTAGATCAAAGGGATTGTGGAGCATCCCTCGGCAACATCAAGATCACTGATCTTGTTTTTGCCGATGATGCAGTAATCTTTGCTGAGTCACTGGAGGTCCTGGTGATGGCTCTCGAGGCGCTGCACGAGGAGGCAAAGCCTTTGGGACTTGAGGTCTCTTGGCTTAAGACCAAGGTCCAGGTGTTTGGAGGCTTATTAGATGAAACAGTACAGTCTGTTCATGCGGGCGGCGAGGACATTGAAATCTTTCAAAGTTTTACATACCTTGGTAGCGCGGTCCATAATGACGGCGGGTCACGTCAAGAAGTCTTACGGCGGATTGGCATAGCCCACGGTTTTATGGACTCGCTCAGCAGGAGTATTTGGCGTTGTCGGTACCTGTGCAGGAGGACAAAGATCCGGATCTTCAAGTCGCTTGTGATCCCTGTCTTACTTTATGGTTGTGAGACATGGACACTAAATGGCGACTTGAAGAGACGAATCAATGCCTTTGGTAATAAGTGTATCGCAGAATCATGGGGTATCGCTGGGATGATTACGTGTCAAATCAGCGATTGCACCGTGAGACTGTGTTATGGCACTGGATATATTATATGTTGTATGTGTAGCATGTAGTCATGTTGGAGGTGTATGTACGTGTGTCCTGCCTCTTTTCTGCAACACAGCTGTTATTGTGTTGCTCAGACAGACACCATCTCGTTAATAGTATTGAGATGGACATAATGGTGTTGTTCCGCTGCTGCTTGCATTTCTTGTGAATGCATAGTCAGTATTTTGTGTGTGCCTGTGGTTAAACTTAATTGCCACTTATCTTAGTTGATAAGCTACTGCACACACGAGTGTGTTTGCGTCATCGTCGTGTGAACAGCGAACAGCGTGTGAACTGGTCTCATCCCACGCGCTCAGCATTTCCTGGATAAACACTGTATCAAGAATGAGACCTTTCCTTTATAACTCGCCGCCGGAGGGACGGGAAGGCAGATGAGGAGGAGACGCCAGTCCAGGCGCTCCTATGCTTAGACTTCATGAAAGTCTGAGTGTACGCACTCACCTGTGAGTGAGTGAGTACTTGTCACGATATTAACTGTTCGGGCCTGTCTATTAAAACTTAAACTTCCTTGGCCGTTTATAAGAACCTGTGACTTTATATTATAACCATAACCTTATAAGTGTACATATATATATATATTTATATATATATATATATATATATATATATATATATATATATATATATATATATAATATATATATATATATAATTATATATATATATATATATATATATATATAATACAATATATATTTATAATAATAGTATTGTCTCACTGGATTCCTTGGCACTTACTTTACTTACTTACAATACCTATACGTTACTTAAATCAGCAAGCCTTACTTAAATCCGCTCGACCTTCTTGCAATTACTACCATATTGATGTATATACCTCTGGGCGTTAAGCCTTATCTACCTATCAGGAGGGCATCACTTGGCAATCACCCCCTACACGTCAGAGATCTGTATCTTACATGGGTAGATCCCGTTACTTGTACAAATAACAAGCTTAGAAAAGGGTAACAACTGAATCGAGGCCTATTACCTGCATAGTCCGTCAGCGCCAACTTCGGCTATATGGGCATGTGGCACACTACCCTGAAACCGATCCTTCCCATCGGGTTGTATCTGTAAGAGACAATCCGGTGTGGAGGAGGCCAAGGGGGCGCCCACAAGGCTTGTGGCTGGGGCAAGTTGATGTTTCTTGTCGAGAGCTGCTTGGTATGGGAAAGGAGCCTGCATTGGGACTCGCGAGTGGTGACCCCCGGGAGTGGCGTCGTAGGATGGGCGAGGCGACGCGCTCCCCGGTGTATGCCCCCAATGATTGATTGATAAGTAGAAAATGTTCGATACACATATGCTTTTTGAAGCTTTCTTTAGACGAAATATGAAGTGAGAAAAATCACGGCGGTCAGCAATTTCAAAGCGGCGACGACTGGAGGGAGACATTCGGTGTGCACTCGCCATTGCCCCTCCGTGAAATTATGAATTATAATTTAATCATAATATTTACTAGTAATGGAACATTATATTATCTTATAACGACACAATTGGTATTAATGTACATGTTATTTACTAAATAAGCAGTACATGAGAACAACAGGGTTGTAATAAGCAATACTATAAAAGGCTACGTGGCATTATGTTGGAGCGGGGTAGGAGGGTAGGCTAGGCTGCGAGGCTGCCCACCGGTCACCTTGGTCAGTCCAATCATCCCCCGCTCCAAGGGACCCATTGCCGTGGCAGAAACTGCTCCCTCTGACATCGCAGCTCCAGCCGTAGATGGTATACACGCCAGCACTGCCCGCCGCTACGTCTCCACCAACCACCAACACTGTGAGCCACCAGGCACCAAGCCAGCACCTACGTGAGGTGAACCAGCAGCCGGCACCGAGGATGACGATCGTTGGTCAATTCTCTCCCTAATTATCAGTCGTGTGTGCCGGAAGAAGAAGGCTATTTTACCATCATCTCTTGTCTTTTTTCATATGAAGGGGAACTGTTTTTTCTTAATTTCCAGTGAAGCAGGACAAAGGTCTTCATTTATATATATCCCTGTTCCTTTAAGTTTCTTTGCATTTCTTATAGCTGCTTCTAGGTCGCTAAATTTCTCGAAGCGAACGACGATTGCTCGAGGATGAGAAGCAGCTGGTCCCACCCGGTGAGCACGTGCGAGGTTCGCAGAGGGTAATTGTAGCTTGTCCTGCTATAATTTAGTCACGTTTGTTGCTGTCTGTTCCCAAGTTTCACCGACAGGTTGCTCCTTGAGGCCGATGATCCTTAGGTTATTGCAAAGACTACTGTATACAGTAGTCTTTGGTTATTGCATCTGGTGTAATCTTCTTGGTAATTTAGTCGGTGTTCCAGTTCAGCGACTCTTGACTGAGCTATTCAACTGTCACTTGTTTCTCGTTGTTAGATTTCTGAAGCACCTTTACGTTGATCTTCAGGTCCAGTACTTCGGCTTGGGAGAATTCAAGGCTTTTTGTGAGATCCGTCATGTGCCTTCTAAGCGGATCAGTTCCTTGAGTTGATCAACCACTAAATCAATTGCAGAGCAAAATGCGCGTTCTTGAGCTTCTAATAACACCTTAACAGCGTCAAGTTCCATGGTTGGTAATCACTTGGTAGTTGGAGCACTAGATAGGCACGTCTGATCGCTACGAAGATCTGTGTGTGTACTGTGTGTGTGTGTGTGTGTGTGTGTGTGTTTCAGTCAAGTGAGAAAGATGCATATAGTATTTGTATAATAATAGATTGATATTAATTGTATCATTCCTCCTTATAGTACGAAGAAAGGTATGGAATGTTTCTGTTCCACAAACACTCCATGGGTAGCATCTGGCTTTTCTTCATCGCCGCGATCAGCTGCCTGCAGGTCGGAGGAGATGCAGTAGCGGGCGATGCCACGCAACTGGAGGCTGTGTTAAGACGGGTGGCTGAGCACCACTTGGCCAAGTGTTACATGGTGATGGTGACGACGGAGAGGCGAACCTCGGATCTTACTAAGGTGGCCAGGTGTGTGTGTGTGTGTGTGTGGGCAAGCACGCACGCGTGTGTGTGATGTTTTACGCTTGATTTTATGTTAATAATATTTAATTGCTTAATGAACCAGATAAAAACAAAGAAACTCAGAAAACATTAATTGTGAAACAAATGGTTTCCCTTGGATTGAAGTAGAAGTGTCTTTTTGTTTTGTTTGCGTGTGTGTATAATATGGGTCCTGTCCAGGTCTCTTTGGACGGTATTCTATCCTTTCCTGTGGGTTGCTTTGGGTGATAACCCCGCTCCTGCCTCCTTGCTGCATCGGCTGCGGGAGAGGGATTCCAGTTTCAGCTGCCGAGCCTTCCTGCTGGACCTCTCAAGTCCCGGCGACACCACCGACCAGCTGAAGTGAGTTTAACACACTCACACAATGTGAGTCTTACAAGCATGCTCGTTTTGCTCATTACCTCGCGTATGGGGGAAAGAGTCTCGGGACAGAGTGGCACACCATGTGGTATGAGGGTGGCACAAATAAAAATCAGATTGTTCTCAAGTAAAGATTGATGAAGGCGTGAAGGATGAAGTCACATTTCTTTATTATATTTCCAATCATGAAACACTCATTGCAAGTCAGTTACGGTCAAGGTAACACGTAAGCATGCAGTATGACACTTAAAACACACCGGTAGTGAATCAGTATAGTTGGCCAGTAGCTGAAGTGTGGCTGAGTGTACTCGAGGGGCAGACACTGTTGAAAAGTTAATCTTCATTTTTACAGTTTCATAGCGCCTTTACAGGATGCTGAGTCATTATATATTGTGTGTGCGTGCGTGTGTGTGTATGTGTGTGCGTGTGTGTGTTTGTGTTTGTGTTTGTGTGTGTGTGTGTGTGTGACTGTATTTATGTGTGTGTCACAGCACTCATGACGTTTTCACAGGTTCCTGGAGGACACAAACTTACATTTATGGCCCGAGACGAGAGTAGTGGGTGTAGGGCCACCCATGGCCACCCCTGCTGACATACGCACCCTCCTAACTCACCCTTCACTCCGCAACACCCCGCACGTTCTCTACCTCGCCTTACATCCCAACGAAGCTCCGCCGGGAGCCCTGAGTTCGGGACTAAAGCCCATCACGGTAGAGGAAAGCTGCGTAGGTGGCTCCGAGGAGAGAGGTTCCGAGGAGAGAGGTTCCGCGGAGAGAGGTGAGGGACTGTTGGTATATAATAATGTATGTACGTACGTACGTACATATGCTACATATCATAATACATACAAATATAATATGTATACAAACTATACATGAAATAATATATACACATGTCATGTACATACAACTAAGTAAATAGAGCAAGACATGTCCATAAGTTGTAACATAGTAGAGTAAAAAAGAGACAGGTATGCTGATCCAGATATACACAGACACAATTATGTGAAACCTTACAAAGATAGTTTGTACAGTAATATCATATTTTTTTGTGTGTGAAAACACAATGATACATAACACTGGGGAACAAATTTTTGTTGAGTTAGGTCTGACACTTGTTATTAAGTAATTTTTGGGTGCTGAATCCAAAACTGATCTCAGTTTTTCTCTATCACGACAAGTTTTTGAACTGTAGGATTTTCGTTTTCTTAAAAAATATGAAAAATACTGTACATAACAGTAACAGTGCTTATTTTATAAAAAGTTGCAAATGTTAACATACAATGCAAAATGAAAGAAATAGGCATGAATAGAATGTTTATTTAACATTATCATGTTTTTAGAAAGGATAAGGCTATAATTGAGTGCAGGTTAAGGTAAAAATTTACGTTTGTAGCTTTGTCTGGAGTGTTCAACTTGAGGACTATCGTGTTTGATGCTCCAACAATAGTCAGCCATCATATGCACATCCCATCTACCCTGGTAACGTTCTTCCATAACCTTCAAATCTTGGTGAAATCGTTCACCTTGCTCGACGCTAGCAGCACCAAGATTTTCCGGAAAGTTGGCAAGATGGCTATGCAAAAAATGTACTTTAATACTCATGTTGCAACCAAGCGCTTTGTAGCTCTCCAATAGTTTCTGAACAATTTCTGTGTAATTACTTGCACGTGTATTTCCAAGAAAGTTCTTGACGACGTCTTTGAATGATAGCCAAGCATTCTTTTCAAGGTCTGACATAGTACCGTTGAAATGTTCATCTTTGATGAGCTGTCGAATTTGTGGACCATCAAACACACCGGCCTTGATTTTTTCAATTGACAGTCCAGGAAATGCCAAGATGATGTACTTCAAACAGTCGCCATCAGTTGACAATGCTTTTACAAATTGTTTCATGAGACCTAGTTTTATATGCAGAGGTGGGAATATTATTTTCTTCCTGTCAACAAGTGGCTCATGTACAATGTTAGGATCTCCAGGTTTAAGATCAGATCTCGGAGGCCAATTCGTCTGAACCCGATGCTTCTCTCGAGCTCTGCTATCCCACATACAGAGAAAGCAGGATACTTTGTGTATCCACGTTGTTGACCAAGAAGGAAGGACACCATTTTAAGGTCAACACAGATGATCCAATTGTGTTTGGTCATATTGCAATAACTCTCTTTACATCTCCATATTCTTCACGAAGACAGACCGAATGCCAATAGAGACTGCGCCAAACAAATTGCCATTGTGTAGAAGGACACACTTCAAGCTCCGCTTTGAGCTATTAATAAACAATCGCCATTCATTTGGATTGTAGATTGAAAGCCCTAATTCCTTCAGTAAACCAGGAATGTTATGGCAAAACACAAAACCGCTGGCACTTCGAAAGTACTGCAGAAATGTACTTTCTCTGGTTCGAAAGTATGATACCTTCACTCCTTGTTCAAGTATGTTTTTCTCGTTCAGTCTTGATGCTAGTATTTCTGAAGCTTTTTTTGGATAGGCCCAAATCACGTGCTAAATCATTCAACTCGTGCTGATCAAATCCCCTACGAACTGAATCCTCGTGAATGTCAAAATCTGCATCATTGCTGTCACTGCGTTCTTCAACATCACTCAGATCTTCTAGAGGAGGTAGTTGTTCGAAAACTGGCACTGGAATTTCAGCTGAATGAGGCTGAATGAGGCTCACAAGTGGAATTTTGCTTATCTGGAGGGTAAGCTGTGGAGAAAAAACTTGACGTGCTAGAAAAAAACTGACTACAGATTTGGAATCAGCATGCCAATTTTAGTCTAAATAAGCTCAAAAATCTAACTCAACAATTTTTTTTTCTTCAAATTGTTCCCCAGTGTAATGTAAGAAAGACGAAGTATGTACAATCAACGATTTAAGTTTTCAGCACCCCATATATAATTATGTTCTTCCATATATGCCTTGCCAGGGCGGGAGTAGACATAAAACTACTATGCCAATGTTTGCCCCCTGGTATCTAATATCTGAAGAATTGTGCATTTTGATCTTTAGCGTTGTTAAAATGACTTTCCTAACAACCGAATAATATTTGTCCCCTCATTATTGTGAAATGTTTGGCTAAAGCTGTTGTAGGTGCAGCAAGAGCGATTGTGGTTAAACATACCACGCCAGGAAAAGAGTATTCAGTGTGCAATTAAACTCCTATACAATATTTATA
Organism: Chionoecetes opilio; assembly: GCA_016584305.1. Classification (NCBI taxonomy): domain Eukaryota; kingdom Metazoa; phylum Arthropoda; class Malacostraca; order Decapoda; family Majidae; genus Chionoecetes; species Chionoecetes opilio. Next base: position 769,294 of record JACEEZ010007658.1, read on the forward strand.
GGAATAAAGCTTAATTCGCTTCTCAGTAGCGAATCGCAAGTGAAATTTCCTTTAATGTCGAATAATTGGCTTCGTGGGCATTGTTCCAAGAGGTCATGCGGCACGAGTGGTTGACGAGCGAAGTGGTTGACGTTACCATTTCTTCTTCTTTTTTTTTTACGTTCAAGCCTATAGCGCCTGTAGGCTATTATGGTTTTTCCTTGAGGGCTCAAGTGGTTGACCCTGCACATTCTGGAGTTTCGTGATGGTTGGCCCTCCGCCCGTTGGTGGCGCAGGCTGAATTTTTATAGTGACACCTGTGATGTTATAGGTGAAGGTCCGTTTTCTGTGATGGTCAACCCTCAGTTTAGGCTCATGCTGCCGCCTGTTGTTCCTCCGCTGCACTTGAAGTCGCAGTCGAAAGAACATGTATGCATCACGCGGGTTTCTTCGGCCACTCGACGACGGATTTACAGTTGCTCCTTGGTGGGATTTGAACTCGGGACCTTGTGCTCACCTCCCAGGCTCCTGTCGATCACGTTAAAGATGGCCAAAAAAGTTGCTCCTGACAGGATTCGAACTCATGAGGTCGAGCTCACCACTCTTAGACGCTAATCACTCGGCCACCGCCTCCCCACATAAGATACCATGGTAGAGGTGAACTGCAACGATAACATTGTAGTGAAAGTTGACAATTCGTTGTGTGTTTTCCATTCACCCAGCCTTTATCCCACCTGCGATTTTTTTTATTGCTGCCCAATTGTACAGGGTAATGGAGCTAAAGATTTGAAGAAACTCCATAACAAACGTGGACGTGTCAGTCTACTAGTAAGATGGGCCGTCACCATCATGACAGCCTGAAGGTGCGTGCATGTGGAGCTAAATAAATTGTAGGGGATGGTGGGGTAAGATGCCCTCTCTTAGGAAGAATTATGTCTAGCAGCCATACTTTCTGCAGAAGGATTTTGATAAAGAGTTTCCTTGAAAGCTTATACTATGACCAATATATGATGTGTACTACACCATCTTATCATACCTCTGACTTTGTAAAAATGAACTTTGAAAAAAAAAGCCAAAAGGGGCGTGCTGCCACATATACGGGGTAAAATGCCCAATGGGTAGGCCTTTTACCCCACTACAGGGTACAACCTTAAAAGTCACAACATACAGGGAACTTTATTTTTCCTTTTATGAGAACATTAAATGTATTTCCTCCTCTTATTACAAACATCCATTTGTACTAAAATATGAACATAATAGTCTATGCCCCTTCAGGGAAGAAAAAAGTGGAACAAATCATTTCTTTTTTCTTATGTTATTTTCAATGGCTTTCTCGTATGAACAATTACATATGTAGTATTCTTATACTTCTGTTAATGACGTCACAGGCGATCAAACAGGCCTGGTATATCCCGGGGGCCTCACGTATAACGCCCACCCCTGGGCTTCTTACCCCAGAGGAGGAGGGGGAGGAGAGGAGTCAGAGAGGCTGACAAAAATCGCGTACTATATATTCTAGACATCCTATAGTAACCCTTTATAACCATAAAGCTAAGTCTGCAGTTATTATTATTTATATAGGTTGTCGTATCTGCAATGTTGCATTTGCAGTTAACTTTTTTGTTGTTCCTTATGATATTAGGCGTTTCAGGGTTCAAGGAACACTAATTTTTTTCCATTTTCTTATTATTTAACATATCTTCTCCCTCGTACATAAATTTTTCATCATATTCCTCTCCTTCTATTTTCATAATGCAAAGCTGCATTTCAGTAATGTAGTCACTTCCTAGACTTAACACTCCTACTCCTAAACATCCTAACATACATATATATATAACATACATATATACGTGCTGCATTTCTACCTAAGTGAGATGACTTCTCAAAGAATTAATTTCCACTTACCTTTAATAAGCCCATGGTTAGTCAGAGGTATAATGAGTGATTTTTCCCTCAGTTACATTACATTATATAGGGCAATCTTTCTTTATGGTATTTGGAAACTACAAGACGTCCTCAGTAACTTATTTTCCTATACACATCTCCCATTGGTAATCCTTCTCACTAACTTCTCCTCCACAACTTCACGTAATATAATTTGTTAATTTTTCTTCAAGACACACCTCCACGCCTATCATAGGCTTACAATTTTTCTCCTTTTCTATGTTACGCCCATTATCTGCATTTCCACAATATATTATTAGCTACAATTGGTCATTTGGCTTAAGTCCCACCTTTTAGAGGTGTTTCAACTTTTCCTCTCCTGTCACTGGCCAAGGCCCACAGACCACGCCCACAAGTTCCTTTCTATGTAATCTGGAGCTAGGCCTAGTTAAGGTAGGAGAAGCCTAAATCTGTTTTTCCCCTTGACCCACATGTAGTTACCTCCGCCAACGAAGTTGGAGGGGTTATGTTTTCACCCCGATCTGTCTGTCTGTCTGTCTGTCTGTCTGTCTGTTTGTTAGTGTACAGGATTTCTCAAAAAGTTACCAATAGATTTGGACCAAACTCAGTATAGCAAGTCTATTTGGTATAAGGAAGAACTGATTTAATTTTGGATGAAATCTATTGACAACTGTTGCCATGGCAACCAATTGATGAAATATTCGGCCGGAGGTATGCGCTCATACTGAGTGCATATATATATATATAATCACAACTGTTACCATAGCAACCAATTGATTAAATATTCGGGCGGAGGTATGCGCTCTACTGAGTGCCTCCCCCCTAGTTCCCTTCTGTTTACATTCACGGTCATTAGCCGTGTCTTTCCTTTCCCTAACATCTGGTTTATCGTCTGTTTACCACCTCACGGGTATGTGTATATTCAGTTTTACAACAACCTTTCTTCCATTGTCCTTCTCTCCTCTTCCCTTATCATTTATTCTTCCTTTCTCTCCCATTTATCCCTTTCTCCCTATCATATTTATTTTTTAGTTTCTTCATCCCGTCACGTTGCATAATGTTGCGAAGCGGCTGCAACAAGGTAACCCCAAAGCCACTGAAAACTTACATGAAATGATGCAAAAACAAGCAAAGTCACCCTGCAGCCAATAAATGTGCTCCTTGTAGATGCCCTTAGGCATCAGGGTATGACTGTGAGTGCAGAGGGATTGCGCTGACTACTAAATCAGCTGATTGGCGGGAGAATTAAGAAAGAAGCACAAAACAGAAGGAGAGGAGTGGCGTTTAGCCCCGGCGGGGCATCTTACCCCACCTTCCCCTAATTAAAGCAATAACAGCAAAAATATCAGCAAAATTATAGTAATGATAATGGTAACTATAATGCCGAAAATAGCAATGGTGATGTAAATGAAAACTTTGATAATGGATGGTAGAAGTGAGAAGGCATAACAGCGAGGATTGGGATATGAATATGCATGCATATGAAGGTCATGCATATGAATATGCGTATGAAGGTTAAGGATGTTTTGTATGGTCAAGTGTTTTGTCTGGTTGACACTTTTTTATGGCTGCGAGACTATCACTATCTTTAAATGCATGATAAAGAAATTATATAAAGCAGGAATTACTTGAAAAAAAATGGTGATGAATCCTCTGTCACATCAATGCGGATGTGCTGAAGAGAGCTAGAATTAGAACTATACAGCAGCGACTGCTGTTGGCAGATAATAGAATGAGGCAGTTAAGATTCTTGGGACACGTTATAAGAACAAGAGGGTTGGAGAATGTTTGTTGAAAAAGAATGTATTATTGATGAAAGAAATGGAAAAGTCAACCAAAACTGAGGTTCTTAACCCCTAGGGTGGCAGGTCCGTATATATACGGACCTACCAAATGAGTCTCTCGTAACTCGTAAGATGGGCCGTCACCATGACAGCCTGAAGATGCGTGCATGTGGAGCTAAATAAGTAGTAATTACTAATTACAGCAACAACAACAACAAAATAAGCAAAATTATAGTAATGATAATTAATGATAACTATAATGACGAAAATAGCAATGATGATGTTAATGAAAACATTAATAATGGATGGAAGAAGTGAGAAGGCATAGCAGCGAAATTAGGATATGAATATGCATAACAAGATAAGGTTAAGGATGATTTGTATGGTCCAGTGTTTTGTCTGGTTGACACTTTTATATGGCTGCAAGACTATCACTATCTTTATACGGAGGATACAGAAATGATAAAAAGCAGGAATTACTTAAATTACAAATACAAAATACTTACAAATCATTGAGGCATCCTCTGTCGCGGGTAGGCCAACATCAATACGGATGCGCTGAAGAGAGCTAGAATTAGAAGACTGCTGTTGGCAGTGATAGAGTGAGGCAGTTAAGATTCTCGGGACACGTTAGAAGAACAAGAGGATTAGAAAATGTTTGTTGAAAAGAATGTACTATTGATGAAAGAAAAAGAAAAGTCGACCAAAACTGAGGTTCTTAACCCCTAGGGTTCCAGGTCCGTATATATACGGACCTACCAAATGTGTCTCTTAGTACCAGGTCCATATATATATACAGACTATATTTAAAATTTTCGCCCAACCCAAACCAGTTGAGATAGGCCGCCAATTTGTTTTACCCCAAATAGGCTACCCATTGGCCTTTCCATCCCTCCACCGCCGCTCCCCCGAACCCTACAGTCGTCGCGCTTGAAGGCAAGCAAAAACTTTGCCTCTAAAATTGACAAAAACTAAATATTAGTATAGCCGAGAATAATTAGTTAGTCAGATTGAGTTAGCCTTCCCATTTTTTTACCCAAAGTAGATGCAACTAACTATACCCCCCACCCACTCACCGTGCTTTAGGTACAAGAAATTCCACAATACCGGAAATACAAAAATCCGCTAAACCGAAAATACATGAGTTAGCTCTCCAATTGTTTTACCGAGGCCGTACAGTTTGCCTACGGAAAGTTTGCCTCCGGACAGTTTGCCAACGGACAGTTTGCCTACGGACAATGTGCCTACGGACAATGTGCCTACCGGACAGTTTGCCTAATAGTACAGGAGCATTAGCTAAAAGGTGGAAATAAATAGTAGAAAGCTGATTTTTTCAGGAGAGCTCCAAAATATTGTATATGTTGCCCTTATGCAAAGTTCTGCAAATTCAACCTCGTGGCATTTTCATAATTCAAAATGGCCGCCATCACAATTAACGATAAAATGAAAAGTACTATGATCATCCATCCGAGTTCGTAGTAATAAGATTTTTGTGTGTACATCTATGTTTTAGAGTGTGCTGAATACAATGGAGCCATAAAAAATATTTTGAGTTGACATAATTAGCATAAATTCAATAAGGTGAAGAAAAATATTATTTTTTATTTTTTTATTTTAATAATACCACAACTATGTTATGTACGTTACATTTATAATAGCCAAACTATGTTATATTGTACAAAACACCAATTAGAAACCACAAATAACCCAACCATATGTTGAAGGAATGTCTAATCAGTGGTATCCCCTTCGCCTTGCACATCGAGAACATGCGAATGTGTTCGAGACACAAATGATCGAGGTCGACACGCAGACATTATGCCGTGTGCAAGTGCTGTACGGCGGCGTTCACAGCCGACACTCTGTCAGATTTTGATTTGATTATACCACTCAGTAGTCGTTTCAAAGAGTCAGGCACCATTTTATCACTGTCAAGCAATTGTATCATTGTCGGGTATTCAGAGTTAACATATGCTACAGACTTTACATCATCTTGTATGATTGCAGCTGCCATATCTATGATTGAATCTTTTGTCATGTTACTGGACTCATAATTACTTCTAAGGATGTGGTTACTTTCATCTAAGAAAGTATATATGGTCTGTTTTCCAATATCACAAGTCCGAACAATATCCTGCGCGAAACATTCCTCCGATTTCTGACCTAGCCTTTTGGGGTTGTAGCCCTCTTCTCCATCTAAATAGTCGTCCATCAAAGTCATAAGTTCTGCAAGTGAATATTGACATTCATCATTGTCGCGTATAAATTGGCACAACTTCTGGAATGCCGCGTGTTTTGTGGCATTGACAGGTCGGCCCCGTTAATATCCATCACGGGTATTCTCGCTTGGAAATTGTTTGCCAGCATAGAAGAGAACCTGACAGTCATGGTGGTACTTGACTTCAGCAGCAATAAAATCTAACTCATTGGATACGCGAAGTCTAACAGCATCTCCCCACTCATCATGGCGATCGCCAGCTTTCTCAATTACGCTTTGAAGGGTGGCTTTTGTCATAGCATCATGTGCCCGTACCCGACGGTTGCGGGGTATCTTTGTTTCTACATTGTAGTCTATTACAGTCTTTGCACAATAGAGACAATCTTCTTTTATATTGAAAACTCGAGTTCTTGAACGTAATTTTGAAGATGATGTGCCCTAATCAGAGTCCAATGGCTCTTCTTCCCTTTTCCTTTTGTAAGAAGTAATACTGCATGGTCGAATGTATTCGCGACGACATTTACCATGGACTGGGACTGGCAATTGTGACCTCTTCCTCTCAAATACAGACTGCAAACCATCTTCTCTTTCAATGCTGGCTCGTAGGAGTCCCTCAAGGCCCTTATCATGGACCTCTGCACGATCTGATGTGATCTGCTTACCGCATGTGGGAATACTGCAAAACTCGGCCATCATGACAGCACCTGAAAAACGAGAAAATTATTATTATAATTATTATTATTATTATAATATACTATTAATTATAATTTATGCTAAATATCACTCACTATTATTATAATACACTAGTAATTACACTTTATGCTAATTATTTTAACTCAAAATGAACATGGCATGGGTCCACTGTAATAAGTTGCCAGTTATGCCGATTTTGGTATTTTAACCATTTATCGCAAATTGTTATAGCGGCCATCTTCAATTCTGAAAATGCCACCAGGTTGAATTTGCAGAACTTTGCACAGTGGACATGCTTATGGTTTTCTGGAGCTCCCCTGAAAAAATCAGCTTTCTACCATTTTTTTCTAGGTTTTCGTTAAATTTTTACTAATGCTCCTGTACTATAACGGACAGTATGCCTACCGGACATTATGCTTACGGGCACCATGCCTACCGGGCATTATGGCTAACGGACATGATGCCTAAAGGACGACACGCCTACGGCCTCTTTCACACGAGCGGTTTTTGCCGTCCGGTTTCTGCCGCACGGTTTAGCTTTCTATTGACTCTTATGGGAGTATTCACACAGGGCCGGGACGGCAGTTTTGCCGTTGCGGCAGCCGCACCCTGCCGTCCTGCCAGCAAGACCGCAACGGCAGAAATGCCGGCGAACGGTTTGGGTGGTAATGTGTTGCTATGGGCGCCTTCACACATCCGGTGTTTCCCGCGTGCGGCGGGTCATCGGGTGGTGAGTTGTCTGTCAACATTAGGAGGAAGAGCACACCACCACCTCGTCTGCATTACTGGAAAAGCTGGTATGCACTATATTCTCCTTCATGTGAACTTTCAATAATGTATATTGAAAATTTAAGTCTTTACATACTTATTAAAATGCACCCTGGAGAAGGCGACTGCTGTTCAAGAGGTGAATCCAGAATTTTCAGAGTTTATTTTTTTTTGATGACCTTGTTCATCAAATGAACATATACTAATCTCTTTCTGACGTCCTCCATCATCAAGAGACAGTGGTGCACCGTGCACTGACTTGACTGAGGCACCAGAGCGGATGTTGAGAGAGAGAGCCTGCGGCAGAAACCGCAAGTGTCCGCAACGAGGCATGGTTTCTGCCGCACGCCGCAGCGGCAGAAACCGGACGGCAAAAACCGCTCGTGTGAAAGAGGCCTAACAGACGCAGCTTATAGGGGCAGCGTTTTTATTTCATTAAATTTTATTTGCATATATTTGATATCATTTTATTTACATTCATTAGAATTTTGACATAAATATAAAATAATAAAATGCATATATATAAAATTAGTCTTAAATTCATGTCTATATTTTTTCCAAAAAGCATATATAAAATAAGATTTTAAAGAATCAAATTTGAAACCAAAAAATCTATCTAGAATGGACGGACATAGTCAGAAATTCTATAGATTGTGTGTGACCAATGCCACGAAGATATTCAAGAACCGGGGTGGTGTCACACTTCTCAACGAGGTTCTTCAGGCGTTGATTGATATACTCGTAATTTTTATTGGTTGGTGGCAAAACAACTCCAGCGTTGGCGTGATCAATAAGGAGTTCGTTGTCGGCTTGCTCAAAGACTACTGTATACAGTAGTCTTTGGCTTGCTCTTTACGCAATCGGTCTACAAGTCGACACAGAGTTGGGTGTTTAATGACGACTCGTTGGTCGAAGGCTCTGTGCCAGCCTGATGTGTTAAAGAAACACTGACCTATCTCTAGGTTTTAATAAACACAAAATCTGTAGTACACAGCTGTAACCAAACATACAGCATGACAGAATAATACAAAACAGAAAACTGCTCGTACAATAATATAGGCACAATACAACATGAGAAAATAATACAGAAACATAACATACCTATATCAACCCAAATGTCTGCTTCAAGGAGGAGCCCATCGTCAGGAACATCGTCAGTCCTGGATGTCTGAGCCACACTACTAACAGGTGCGTTCCGTCCAGAAAACCTCACCTCCTAATACAGTTTAGCTAACTACGTCTAATAGTAATTACACAGTGAATCGCTGAATCGAACCATTCGAGTTATCATTCTCCCCCTTCCAAAAGTTTTATGTGTAAGTTAAACGAGTGGGAGGACGACTATTACGACCTGAACGCCTTAGCACAGGGATGTCGTTACTAGTTTCCGAGCATGAAGGTGTAGGAGTTGCCTCAGGAATCGGGTTCTCTACTTCAAATTGAGTAGCATCAGTTGAACTCTCCTGGGGTAGTAGGACATCCTCTGCTGTGGCCTGGGGTTGAGCTTGAGGCTGAGCATTAGTTGGAAGTTCGAGGGGAGCCAGATGTCTCGTCGATACAGTAGTAGTGTTCCCGTTTGGATAACGGATATAGGCATAGTGAGGTTTTGCTTGTAGAAGCTCAACCTCATCTACAAGCCTATCAGTCTTGTTCGTACGTATGTGACGCTTCAGTAGGACGGGTCCAGGATGACATAGCCAAGACGGCACTGACGTTCCCGTAGTGGAGCGACGAGAATAGTTCAATAGTCTCTCATGAGGTGTCGCGTTGGTGGTCGTAGATAGTAATGAACGGACGGAGTGGAGAGCATCAGGAAGTACGGTCTGCCAGTGCTGGATGGGCAGATCTCTTGATTTCAAGGCCACTGTAATAGCCTTCCAGATGATGCCGTTGAATCTTTCGACTTGTCCGTTGCCCTGTAGGTTGTAACTGGTAGTTCTACTACTTGCAATACCTTTACTAGCAAGGAATTCTTGAAGTTCCCTACTCATGAAGGAGGATCCCCTGTCGGAGTGAATGTACGCTGGCATCCCAAATAAAGAGAACAACCGGCAGAGACACTTAATAACTGTTGAAGATAACATATTAGCACACGGGAACACAAAGGGAAATCTTGAATACTCATCAATGAGAGATATTAAGGAAATATTGATTCTTATCAGTACTAGGGAGAGGACCTTTGAAGTCAATGTTAAGACGTTCAAACGGTTGAGTAGCCTTTATAAGCTGAGTCTTATCTGGATGATGAAATCTAGGTTTACACTCTGCACATACCCGACATGATCCCACAACTTGTCTGACATCCTCCACAGAGTAAGGCATATTCCTAGATTTGATAAAAAGATAAAGCCGAGTAATGCCTGGGTGACACAGTGCGACATGTAGGTCAATTAATGACCGTCGATCAGAGAATGCCGTTCCGCAGTAGGACCTGGAGAGTGTGCCAGGAGGAATATTCTCTCGGCCAGGTCGGTACACTATGTCAAAGTCGAAGCATGAAAGTTCCATTCTCCATCTTATAAACTTATCATTCTTTATCTTATTCTTGTGTTGTTTGTCAAACATATAGCACACAGAACGTTGGTCAGTTCGTACGGTGAAACATCTACCTGTCAAATAATGTCTCCAGTGGCGAACTGACTCAATAATTGCCTGAGCTTCCTTTTCAACGGAAGCGTGAAGTGTCTCAGCTCCTTGAAACGTCCGCGAAAAGAAGGCAACAGGACGTTCCCCCTGGGTGAGGACTGCAGCAAGGGCTATGTCGGAGGCGTCCGTCTCAACTGAAAAGGGTTGAGATTTATCAATCGCTTGCACAACAGAGTCCTCTATGTCCTGTTTCAGTCCGTAGAATGCTGCTTCTGCCTCCTTCGTCACTGGGAATGTTGTGGTCGCACTCAGTTGACGAATCTTGCTGGAATAATAAAAAATCCACTGTGAATAATAAGCAAACAGGCCAAGAGTTCTACGAAGTGATTTTATAACCCAAGGTACTGGCAAGTCCCGTAAAGGTTAAGGAGTCGTTCAGAGTCTGGACGTATTTCTCCATTTTCCACTACATATCCAAGTATTCTGAGAGTTTTAGTGGAAAATATACACTTGTCCTCATTGTAGTTTACATTTATCTTTTTAACAGCCTCAAGGAATTTATGTAAATTAGTATCATGTTCCTCTTGCGTCATGCCGCAAATAGTGACGTCATCTAAGTAAGCATACGTCCCAACAAGTTTTTCTTCTCTGATAATGGAATCCATGATGCGCTGAAAGAAGGCTACTCCATTGGTGACACCAAACGGGACCCTAGTAAATTGATAAAGACCTCCCCCGGCCTCAAAGGCGGTATATGATTTTTCTTCATATCTGATGGGAACTTGATGGTAAGCACATTTGAGATCAATTGTACTAAACACACGGTACTGAGCAATTCTATTCACTGTATCATCAATACGGGGTAGAGGATAGCCATCCAGAAGGGTAAAACGGTTGATAGTCTCAGAATAGTCAATAGCTAAGGGTCTTTTACGAGAGTCATCCCTAACAACAACCACCTGAGCACGCCATGGGGAGTTACTAGCTTCTATTATGACTTCCTTTAACAGTCGTTGAGTCTCTATTTCAATGAATTTTCGATCCTCGGGTGAATAGCGGCGGGACTTAGTAGCAACAGGATGACAATCAGCTGACAGGTTAGCAAACAACTCAGGAGGGTCCACAAGCAACTTACTGAGTCCGCATATAACAAGCGGAGGCAGGTTACCACCATACTTCAGAGTAACACTGTCATGGAGCCTCTGAAAGTCCTGCCCTAATATCACATCCGAGCACAGCTGAGGGAGTATGGATTGACGTACCTCACGATAGTTCTGTCCATTCACTTTGAGATCAACTTTACAGTATCCTGTTGTCTGAGCAGAGAGGGTTGTAGTTGCCATTGAAACCGCACTTTGAGAATGGTGAACACTTAATAAGGCATAAAGATCCACTAAGTCAGGGTGGATAAAACTGCTAGAACTACCACTATCAATATGTCCATCCACCTCTGTTCCATTAAGGGATATTTTCACTACAGCCCCCGATAATACACCTGGAGTAGCTGCAGTAGTCACAAATGCTAATGTTACATGGTCGTCACTGAGAAGAGCAGCTGCACTAGTAGCTGTAGCTGGTGTAGCGCGACACACCTTGGAAAAATGTCTTTTTTTTTTACACTTATGACACACAGCCTCACGCGCTGGACACTTAAAACGTGGATGCCTAGAATACCCACAAAAGTAACACTTGCCTTTGATATCCGCTACCACCGGGGGTGACTCCATGCAGACTTCCTGCACATTTTCCTGAGTCGTAGTACTCAGCACACGAGAGGGTTGGGAAGCACTATACAACTCTGAACTCCTCTGAGCCGAATCTAGAGCTCGTGCTTGATCAATTGTAGTGGCTAGATTCAGGGTCTTGTTTTCCAGTAAACGCTGTCGAATCCATGGTGACTGTAAACCACTAATAAAGGCATCCCTGATGGATTTCTCAAAATACTGTGTTGCAGTTACAGCCTCGAAAACACAATCTTTACTCAAAGTTTTCAAGGCCTGCAGGTATTCGTCTAAAGATTCGCCAGACTGTTGACGACGAGTCGCAAGACGATAACGAGCAAACACCTCATTAGTGGGCTTCACATACTGCGCTTTCAAGATATCTATAGCACTAGAAAAGGTATCACTCTCTGAGATTGCTTAATAAATCTTCGGCGATATAAAGTTAGTAAGTAGACTGAGCTTGTTGAGGCCCTCTTGAGGTAGGGCTTCGATGAAGTTCTCAAAGGTCGTGAACCAATGTTTCCACTCTTGAGCTGCCGAGGGTGAACTGGGATCAGAGTCGAGCCTCTCGGGTCGAAGCAGACGATCCATCCTGGGAGGTGTGCAGACCTCACACCGTCACGCCCAGTCCAGTATTCCAGAAATTTGTGTTTAGTAAATTGATGTTTTAAAGAAACGCTGACCTATCTCTAGGTTTTACTTAACACAAAATCTGTAGTACACAGCTGTAACCAAACATACAGCATGACAGAATAATACAAAACAGAAAACTGCTCGTACAATAATATAGACACGATACAACATGAAAAAATAATACAGAAATATAACATACCTATATCAACCCAAATGCCTGCTTTAAGGAGGAGCCCATCGTCAGGAACACCGTCAGTCCTGGATGTCTGAGCCACACTACTAACAGGTGCGTTCCGTCCAGAAAACCTCACCTCCTAATACAGTTTAGCTAACTACGTCTAATGGTAATTACATAGAGTGAATCGCTGAATCGAACCATTCGAGTTTCATATCACAGCCTTTTATCGAGTCGTTGGTGCGAGGCAAGTCTGGTAAAACTCTTTCATGCATGGACATTCCAAAGTTCTTGCGAAAAAGCAGGCCATCTTCTTCGTCCTCGCTGCACATTTTCAATCCACGTTAGCCTCGAAATAGGTTAGAAAGTCTCCCAGGATCTCGTCCGTTTCCTCGTCCAGTGCAGACATAAATCGTTCAAACGTGTCGCTAACATCTTGTAGAGAAACAAATGCAAGCGCTTGAAGTGAAGTTTAGGTTGATAATGATTGTTCAAAAATACCCTCACTAGTTTATGAAACAGTTGCTCGCTAGGCATACTGTCCGGTAGGCATAATGTCCGGTAGGCATAATGTCCGGTAGGCATAATGTCCGGTACCCTTCAGGTATTGAAGGGGTGAAACAAAGCATGAGGTTATGAGGGGTGAAAGAAAGTTTAAGGGCGTGAGAGGGGACGTATTAAAGTGGTGAAACAAAGGATGAAGGGTGAGAGGGGAGGTATTGAAGGGGTGAAACATAGCATGAGGTTATGGGGAGTGAAAGGAAGTTTAAGGGTGTGAGAGGGGAGGTATTGAAGGGGCGAAGCAAAGCATGAGGTTATGAGGGGTGAGAGGGGAGGTATTGAAGGGGTGAAGGGAGGTATTTGAAGGGTGTAAGGGAAGTTCGCGGCGATCACGTTAGCTCCTCCCCTTTATGTGACGTCACGAGTTGTGACAACCGTGATTGGCTGTTGATATCCCTGTACAACATACTCTTCCAGAAGACGGGAATATGCATCCGGGCTACCACAGTTACCTTCCCCAGGTTTTCCCAGATACTCATTTATCAACCCCAAAAGGGAGGATGAACAGCTGAATGGGCTAACCGCTGGACTGTTCGAGCTGTTCGAGCTTTGTCAGGAGGCCTTTGTTCCATACATAGTCGAGTGCTACAACAATGTCCAGGGCAATCACCAATGAAGGGCGGCTAGAGTCCAGGGGAAAAGGTAGTACAGAGTCCAGGGAGTCTCTCTCTCTCTCTCTTTTTTCTCTCTCTCTCTCTCTCTCTCTCTCTCTCTCTCTCTCTCTCTCTCTCTCTCTCTCTCTCTCTCTCTCTCTCTCTCTCTCTCTCTCTCTCTCTCTCTCTCTCTCTCTCTCTCTCTCAAATAACTAAGGACGAAATATGAGAACATGAATATATTTTTAATCAATTGAAATTTGTTTAGGAATGTGTACATAGTGCATAAGTAAGAAAAACTATATACATTAAATCATTTTAATTAAATCAATACATAAACATAAATAAAGAAACAGAGAAAGTGTATATGTGTATGTGTGTGTGTGTGTGTGTATGTATGCGTGTGTGTGTGTGTGTGTGTGTGTGTGTGTGTGTGTGTGTGTGTGTGTGTGTGTGTGTGTGTGTGTGTGTGTGTGTGTGTGTGTGTGTGTGTGTGTGTGTGTGTGAGAATGAGAGAGAGGGAAAATTATTTAAGTTTTATCTCTGTCTTTCTCTCTCTCTCTTTCTTTATGTGTATGTATTTATTATTTAGAGAGAGAGAAAGAGAGAGAGAAAAAAAGAGAGAGACTGACAGGTGGGCAGAGAACACAAATATTAATCACTCATGAAATATAGCCAAGTGACCGCTTCCCCGGGCCCAGCTGTCTAATGGCTAATTTACCATGGACATCGCCTTTTTCCAGTGGATCTTTATGAATCTGGTCAGCCAGTCACCGCTAAGGAAATTTGATTGTCCTTCCTGTGGGAGAGACTAATGTTAGTTGCCTGTTGAGAATGACTATAGTAGTTGCAATACACACTAAGAAAAAATGGTGCAGGAAAGATGCAAATTTGACATTTAGGGTGCAAAATCCGCTTGCCGGGCGGAAGGTGCAATTTTGCACCTCTTAAGGTACTTTTAGGGTGCAAACATAGAAAGGTGCAAAACTTGCACCTTTCTTGATATTTATACACGGCAGATAGGCTAGGGAAATATATTTTAAAAAATTCTGTTATTATTATCATTATTATTATTATTATCATTATTATTATTATCATTACTATATATTTTTTGTATTTCTATTATCCTCATTATTATCAATATCATTATAATTCATCATTGATATTTATATCATTATCATTATTTTTTTTATCGTTATAATTGATATTATCATTATTATTGTTATTATTATCAACATCATTCTATAAATTCTTATTATCATCATTATCATCATAATTGATATTATTGGTACTATTTTATCTATTATAAATATATATGGTATAATTGATATTAATGATAATAATATTATTATTGTATATTGATAGTATACTATAATTATTGAAAGAATAATAAGTACTTTATTGAAAACTACAATAATAATAATGATGTAATAACACTAATAATAATAATTAAAACACTAATACTAATTATTACAATAATAACAACAGTGATAATGATAGTCATAAAAATAATGAAAAAATTGAGTGGTGAAAATAGTATTAATGATAATGAAAATAAGAGCATTTCCGACTATAACAAATAATAATTATCAATATTATTAATAATATAATTACAGTTATCATTAATATTATTATAATTATTATTACTGAAATTTTCATTATTATTATTATTATCATTATTATTATTATTATTTTTATTATTATTAGTCTACTACTATTATTATGCGTATTATCATTATCATTATCATTATTGTTATTTTTTTTTTTTAATCATAATTATTATTATCGTATTTATATATATAAAATTCATTATATATTTTATAAATTATATATATATATATATATATAATATATATATATATATATATATATATATATATATATATATATATATATATATATATATATATAATATATATATAATCATTATCATCGAAGACTTGATGGTCCCCCATCTATTATTATAATTTATTATCATTATACCACCGACATTATTATTTTTATTATTATTATTAACTATTGTGTTATCTTTTTATGAAAAATGTATTGCATGGTATAGAAATAATATTTACTCAAATAAATGAGCTTGAGATAAAACATAACTTATATGACTGCACTAAATGTTGATTGGATTTACTTTAAAACAAGAAAATGTTGATGATGTGTTCTCACAGTGAAAGGAGGAATAAGAAGTGATTGCTACTCCTGTTTTAGGGCAAAACTTATGTCGCTCAGTATATGTTTGAATGGAAGTGATGGAGATAAGTACGTACTTGTCTGATGTCTGATGACTTATGAATAAAATTATGGAGTTATAAGCTAGACAACCGTGCGGTATAGAAGCGGCACAAATACTTATGATATATTATACAGTCTAGTATATATACCATATATGACATCTTGTTTTCAGGAAAGTATTACCATATAAATAATTTATCTTGCGTAGGTGTTTAGCTTGCCGGCATAAGAACTGGCATCTGGTCGCGCACTTACCTGGCACAGGAGTTGCACCCTAGCGTCAAGGTGCAACTTTGCACCCTTAAAGGTGCAAAATCTGTGACATCCTTTTGCACCCTTGAGGGTGCAAAATATGCACCTCTTACATATTTTGCACCCATAAGGGTGCAAAGTTGCACCTCTAAAGGTGCATGTTTTGCGCCCAAAAAGGGGCATATTTTGCACCCATAAGGTGCAAAGTTGCACCTCTAAAAGTGCATGTTTTGCACCCAAAAAGTATCATATTTTGCACCCATAAGGGTGCACAGTTGCACCTCTAAAGGTGCATGTTTTGCACCCATAAGGGTGCAAAGTTGCACCTCTAAAGGTGCATGTTTTGCACCCAAAAAGGTGCATATTTTGCACCCATAAGGGTGCAAAGTTGCACCTCTAAAGGTAGATATTTTGCTCAAAATTGCCCTTCTAAAGGTGCATATTTGCACCTTTAAAGGTACAAATTTGCACCCTACCATAAGGTGCAAAAGTTGCACCCTAGTGTTAAAGTGCAACTTTGCACCCTTAAAGGTTCAAAATGTGTGACATCATTTTGCACCCTTAAAGGTGCAAAGTTATACCTTTTTTTCTTAATGTGTAGTCGTAATAGTCCTAACAGTAGGAGTAGCAAAAGTAGTAGTAATAGGAAATAAAATAGTATAAATATAGGAGAGAAAAACTCCTATCCTGACATGTTAGCTTGTTTTTTAGGTATCCTGAAGGTGCGAATGTTAGGTTGTTTCTCGCACACTTGCAGCCACTTGTTCGCCGACTGTCACGCCTCGTTTCTCCAGGTGGGCTTGTGGCGGAAAAAGTGTGAGGGTCAACGTAGCCTGCGTGACTCGCGTAAAAATATAAGACACCCACCAGAGGCACAACACCTGGCCTTGCATGTAACGGGTTGCCTAAAAAAAAAAATACTGTTGATGTGCTAAGGGGAACAAAAGGATTAATTGGTGATGTCCTTCAGCTAGGCAATACCTGTGGTGCAGTGAGTGGCAGGTGTTTTCAGGTGACACACATAGCACGTCAGGTGTCGGTGTTCGTCCCCCTCCATGAGCCAGGTGTTCCCGCAGGGGGGTGTTCCGGCCGCGTGGAGGTGTTCCGTCGGTGCCTCTACTGTATGGCCGGCGAGGCGGGCGTCGAACTGGTGGCCCGCTGGCGTGGTGGTGATGACGCCCTCACACACCTCTTCCCGGGTGAGTTCAGGCATTGACTGGAAATCTCGTTGTTGTTATTATGAATTTATCTATTTATCTCTATATATTTATTCATGTTCGTGGGTGAATTATGTATGTTTTCCTTACACCTGAATGGGGGATGTACTGATGGAGTTAGTCCATGGGCCGGACCCCCAAAATCACTTTTTGGTACCATCCGAGGTGGCAAGGCCTAGTGATGTTTTTTATATTCCCCCATGTTTATAGGATATATTTTGATATGATAGCCCATGCTAGGTGGTAGCTTAGTGCTAGTAATTGCGACTTTTATAGCCGCACCCAACGGCACTCAACTACGGACATCCTCAACTGTGAAAGGGATATTACTATAGGTTAACCTTCTGAAAATGTTCAAAATCGAAGTTCATTCAATTACAGTTTTATTTGCTAATATACACACAATAACATAATAAGCTGGCATCAGGTTAAATGACATAAAAGTTAAAACACTAATACTAATGAACAGAAGTGTGTCGCTACCATATGCAATGAAGTCTGAATGTGTACTTTTATGCGATTTCTTGTGAACATAACAAAGACTAATATTGTTGAAACTATTGTATTAATAATTTGTTGAGTCATATGGAACCTTTAGACATGCATAGAAGCGCCAGAAACATATGTATCTGCTGTACCGTTTACTCATCCTCTGAATACTCAGAATCCGGCTCAAGGTCGGGTTCCTGCTGCTGCACTGCTTGGTTGGTGCAGGTCTGGAGCTTGCACATATCAGTGCATGTGAGGCCATTGACTATGCATGCACAGTCAGGCAGCTTGAAAACCCGTGAACACTTGCAAGCCAGTAGCTCCAACAGGTTTGACACTCTCTATCTCTGGTGACCAGGATTGGTCTTTGGCTTTGGTCTTGATGTCAGCCCTGAGTTGCTTGGCAGCCTTTGTTTGGAGTTCCTGGGCATCACCTCTGGACAGGGTCTTCAACTGTTTCTTTAGAGATTGGTTTTCCCTGACAAGTTCCTGCACAGTTAAGCTGTCTGGATAGATGAGAAGTTTGCCATTATGATCTTGGATGATGTGAAGAAATCCACCAAACTCCTTCTCAATCCTTTGCCGCAGGTGCTTTTTGGTGGAGTCCTGCACTTGGTCCACACCAAAGCTCTTCATGGATGCCACAAGTCTAGAGGTAACATCAGTCATCATCAGGACCTATGGGGTACCGAAAAGCTCCATTCTGATGTAATGAAAGAGCTCACTGTATGACTGACTAACAGCCGCCTCATATATATCTTCATCTTCTTTGTCATCGGCACTGACAGCACCCTTCTGCTGTGAAGTTTCGCCCCGTGTGTAGAATCTATAGCAGGACCTGTGGTAGTGTGCTTCAGCGGCCACAATATCTCTGCTTACAATGCCAAGTATTTTGCTGTCCAGTTTCTTTGTGGTGGCATTCCTGATCTTAGCATCAGCTCTCAGTTCTCTGCACTTCACCAACACTTCTCGAGTCTTCTGTCGTTTGGCGTACTTGCTTGTTTTCTGGCAAAATATGCACTCTGCTTCATATGTTCTTGAGGTGCTAGGGATTGCACGACCAGCCCTTGCAGGGTTGCTATCCTCAGGACAGCCATTGGTAGTCTTCTCTTTTTGAGCAAGGATGCTATCTAGTGCTTTCTTCATCGTGAGGATGCTGCGACATTTTCTGTGGTAATTGAGAGAAGGGATCTCTCCTTCGGGAGTGTCTTCAGCCAACTCCAATATGGGCTCATGACGCCGTATTTGAGCTGCCCGGAGGAAATTTTTCCAGGAGTCGACTGATTGTGGTGAAATTAGGTTTTCATTGTCATCGGAACAATGAATGATGCACTCTAGCCGCGGGCGCTTTGGAGTCGGATCAGTACAAGGGTGCTCAATGTCCGCGATCATTCAGCTTGTCCATCTGCAACAGACAAGAACATGGATTAGAAAACATTTTTTTCCAGTTCTTTCAACGTAAATACTCTGGTAATATATAAGGCTTAAGACGTAGATGATATCAAGATATGGATTTCTATGAATATGCAGTTTTTTGTTTTTAGCCTCTTAGACGTCAATATATAACATTTGAAGAATAATAAGAGTACTATTTAAAAGATGAATCATCACCCTACAATCTCATCTCTATGGCATTTTATCGAGAAATTACTTGTTTTAGAGTTATTGAACGAAATATGGCTGGGAAACGCAATTTTTTCAATTTTGATGAAAACATGCCTTCAACTTCCGGCTTCATTTGCGCAAAAACTATGACATATATAGCAAAAATGCATGGAGACAAACCTGTGCAGAATTTAATTTACTAAATCCTTAGTCCATATACCCTTTATGCCTACGATGCGCCGTTTCATAAATAAAAACGGAAAGTATGAAAAAATTACCCTATGAAAGTGGGTTTTTCACAAAAATATACCGTAAAGCTACCAACATGGAAAGGCCATACATTATTTTACTTCTATTGATGCAGCAAACAAAATGGCACAAGTATAGTTTTGCCACCTTGGGTGGTACCTATATCCAGTCCGGCCCATGGACTAAGTGTGTTGGAGAGCTAGGGGAAGGGCGTTTGTAAAGGGGAGGGGTGATGATGGTTAGACATGGAGTGAACAGGTGGTTGTTATCTTGTGGTATCTTGATCTTAATTTTCATTGTGGTGATGAAGAGGAAATATTATGGTTCATCACATGGTTATTAGAGCAGCTGTACGATCACTCGAGCGAGCGCACGCGCGCGCGCGTGTGTGCGTGCGTGTGTGTGTATGTATGTGTGTGTGTATTTACCTGGTTACTGGGCCTGAGCTATACTCGTGTGGTCCCGTCTCCGTATCTAAATTTATCCAGTCTTTCCTTCAACTGGTGCACATGCATTCTGTGCTGATATCACCTCTTCATTTAGTCCATTACAAACTTCTACAATTCTATGTGGAAAGCTGTACTTCTTTATGTTATTCAAGCATCTTCCTTTTCTTAATTTTTTTGTATGTCCTCTTTTGTATCGACTTTCTCTTTGCTTCCGAGTCAGTAGTCTCACATTGTCTGTTTCTTCCATCTTAGCTATCAGTTTATAAATTGTTATTAAAGGCATTTTATGCGGGGGATTTCGCTTGCAACCGAAAAAAATTTGATTGCTCAAATTTCGCTTGCTGTTCAATCATCCAGGGAAGATGATTGTCCGACCCGCAAGAATTTGTTGTTGTTGTTGTTGCGGCAGCAAGCGAAATGTTTGTTTGGGCACTATAAAGTATATATGGGCACTATAAAACTTAAAAGTGACCGCTTGCAATAAAAAAAAATTCGCTTGCAAGCGAAATCCCCCGCAGAAAACTCCTTTAGTCTCTTCTTTCTCTTCTTTGCTCAAGTGTTGGTAATTTTCTCTCTCTCAACCTATCTTCATGAGTCAGCTCTTCTAGTTCTGGTACCATCTTTGTTACCATTCTCTGTATCCGCTCCAACTTTTTCACATGCTTCTTTTTATATGGGGACCACACAATGGCAGCAAATTCCATTTTTGGTCGGATCATTGAAGTAATTATTCTTCTCATCATATTTTTATTCATGTAATGAAATGCCACTCTAATATTCTTCAACATCCAGTACGTATCTCCAAAGATACTCTTTATTTGTTTTTTCTTGTTGTAGGTTGTCTTATATTACCATTCCCAGGTCCTTCTCTTCATGAACCTTTGTAATTACTTCATCTCCCATTTTATATGGCTATTTATATCTCTTTTCGTGGTTTTTTCCCCATTTCCATCACATTACACTTATTCACATTAAATGATCATTTGCCATCTTCTGCTCCATTCGTAGATCTTATTCAGGTAATTTTGTAGTGTTTCACAATTTGTATAGCTTCTTATTTTTCTTAATAGTTTTACATCATCCGCAAACAAACTTATATAGCTTTTAACTTCATCAGTCATGTCAGTGATATAAATCATTAACATTATTGGTGCCAAAACTAATTCTTGCAGTACCCCACTAAATATCTTTCTCCATTCAGATGTTTCATCTTTCATTACTGTTCTCATTTCTCTTCCTCTCAGATAACTTTCCATCCAGATTTTGATCATCCCTTTGATTCCTCCTATATTTTCTGATTTCCAAAGTAAACTCTCATGGGGACCTTATTAAATGCCTTCTTTAGATATAGATATACACAGTCTACCCATCCATCACTTTCCTGTGTTGCATCAATTATTACTCGTGAGTAAAAGCTTATTAAGTTGTTCACACATGATCTCCTTTTTCCTAAAACCATACTGCCGGTCTGTTATTATACACTAGGTCTGTTATTAAACCTTCACTTTCTAAATATTCCGTCCATTACTTTTTTTTATTATTTTCTCACATATCTTGCATACTGTGCTAGTCGATGACAGTGGTCTATAATTTAATAGTTCCTCCCTCCTTCTTTCCATTTACATAGATTGGCACTATATTCGCTCCCTTCTACTTCTATGACACTTTTCCCGTTGTTAATGAGCGTTTTACCAAACCATATACTGGTTCGACCAACTGCTTTCTGCACTCCTTTAAAACATAACCGGACATTCTATCTGGTCCTATTGCTTTTCTCTCCTCCAATTCTTTCAAAAGTCCAGAACTGCAGGGTTTATCGGGATGCGGAGTTCTTTGACCGCGGAGCCACGCGGGTCAAGGCGTGGTTTTGTCTCGACAGAGACGCTGGAAAATATCGAAGAGAGTCGCGCTGCCAGGCTTCCTGGGAACTGGGAACTGAGGTCCAATACAGGGCTCTGTCACGCAGGACTAGAACCCTCCTGGGGAGAGACAAGGAGAGGTATGTCAGGAGTCTCGCTGAGGATGTCGAGGGCCATTTGAAAGCGAATGACCTCCGACCCACCTACCGAGCCCTGAAGAAGCTCCATTCCAAGTCTCCATCTCGGGCGAGTGCTATCCGAACAGCAGATGGGCGCTTCGTGTCGGACATGGATGGGCAGATAGATGGCTCGTTAGGCTGAGTACTTTGGACAGTTGTTCACAGGGCACCCTCCAATTGGGCAGTTTCACACCACTGAATTACAGGCAGTGGATGCCAATCATCCCATTGAGGAAACTGCACCTTCTCTTGACGAAGTCAGAGAGGCTGTAGCAAAGTTGAGGAGTGGAAAGACAGCTGGTGTTTGTAATAACAGTGCAGAGCTCCTCAAAGCTGGGGGTGAGACAATGATCCGCGGGCTGCATGCTGTCCTGACTGCCGTGTGGTAATTAGGTACCATTCCTTCTGACTGGAAAAGGGTGCTGGTCGTCCCCATCTGGAAAGGGAAAGGGGACCAGCAGGACTGCAACAACTACAGCGGTATTACACTGCTCAGCGTGCCAGGCAAGATGCTTGCTCATCTATTGCTGACACGGATCCACAGCCATCTGCTTAAGCATCAGAGACCTCAGCAGTCTGGGTTCACGCCTGGTAAGCCAACAACGGACCGTATCCTAGCGCTTAGCGCTTCGTGTCCTGGTGGAACGCCGACTTGAGTTTCGACAGGGGATGCCTGCAGCCTATATTGATCTCAAGAAGGCGTTTGACTCAGTGCACTGTGAGTCACTCTGATATCTTCTGCGACTTCGCCGGATTCCTGCATGGACTATTGATGACTGGCCTGTACTCTGGGACTGAGAGTGCTGTGAAGTGTGGGGGAGGTGTATCCAACCTTTTTCCTGTGAATACAGGAGTGAGGCAAGAGCGCGTCCAGGACTAGGTATTGGGAAAAGTTGTAGATCAAAGTGATTGTGGAGCATCCCTCGGCAACACCAAGATCACTGATCTTATTTTTGCCGATGATGCAGTAACTTTTGCTGAGTGGCTGGAGGTCTTGGTGATGGCTCTCGAGGCGCTGCACGAGGAGGCAAAGCCCTTGAGACTTGAGGCCTCCTGGCTCAAGACCAAGGTCTAGGTGTTTGGAGGCTTACTAGATGAAACAGTACAGTCTGTTCATGCGTGCGGCGAGGACACTAAGATCTTGGAAAGTTATACATACCTTGGTAGCGCAGTCCATAATGACGGCGGGTGACGTCAAGAAGTCTTACGGCGAATTGGCATAGCCCACGGTGTTATGGACTCGCTCAGCACGAGTATTTGGCGTTGTCGGTACCTATGTAGGAAGACAAGATCCGGATCTTCAAGTTGCTTGTGATCCCTGTCTTACACTATGGTTGTGAGACATGGACACTTAATAGCGACTTGAAGAGGCGAATCAATGCCTTTGGTAATAAGTGTCTTCGCAGAATCATGGGGTATCGCTGGGATGATTACGTGTCAAATCAGCGATTGCACCGTGAGACTGAATCGAGGCCTATTACCTGCATAGTCCGTCAGCGCCAACTTCGGCTATATGGGCATGTGGCACGCTACCCTGAAACCGATCCTTCCCACGGGGTTGTATATGTAAGAGACAATCCGGCGTGGAGGAGGCGAAGGGGGCGCCCACAAGGCTCGTGGCTGGGGCAAATTGGTGTTTCTTGTCGACTGTTGCTTGGTATGGAAAGGGAGCCTGCATGGGCACTCGCGCGAGGTGACCCCTGGAAGTGGCGTCGTAGGGTGGGCGAGGTGACGCGCCCCCCGACGCATGCCCCCAATGATTGATTGATTGAATTCTTTCAACAATGCATAAACTTCT